>WBMV01001675.1:573523-719175 GCA_013396655.1 Campylorhamphus procurvoides | reverse complement strand
CCCCCTCCCCCCTGCTAGGGGGAAGATCCCAACAAAAGCCTAGCCACAGTGCTTAAGTGTCCGCATCTGCATGTCTTTTGTCTCTCTTTGTTAAACATGTTCACCGAGGCTGGGGTGTTGGCTCCAAGCTATTTGGAAGGAATTCCAGAGTCAGTCTGAAACCATAACAGAAGACAAAACAAAAGGAATGAGATAGAATTAAAACAACTCTCTAAAAACCACGGAACATGTTAGCAGCAAAAGCTGGAAAGAGGTCTTCAACTCCCAAACCAAAATCAAGACCATCATAAAACTTTACCATAAAGCCAACACTTGAAAAATTACATAATCTTGTAACCCAAATTTAAGAGATTAGCATACTGTTCTAAGCTGAATATGTATTAAAGATCCTCAATTCAAATAGGTATCAGTTTTTATTTCAATTACAATCCTTTGGTCTGCATTTGTCAAACTTGTGCAACTGAGAATTGACCTTGGCTATAGAGCTGGAAGTTCATTAATGTTTTCTTGTTGGTGCATGAGCCACACAACTTGAATAAGAGGAACTACTGCAGTTACTGAAGAGCAGGGAAGGAACTCAGAACATTTACAGCCAATCCATTCTCTGTGCATCTGCACAAAGCCTGCTGTACTAAAGTTCCTTGGTGGAAGGGAGGACCGTGTCTGCTTTTGACAGACAACCTCTACCTTCGCTTTTTATTCCCTTCCCTCCCTATGGAAGCATCAGTCAAACACAAGGGGCAAAAATCTGCAGAACACCTGGAATCAGGCACCCGTTCTGTGGCAGAATCTCATTTTGCTTTGGCAAATTTCTTCTACATTTTGGAGAATGCTCTCAGGAACATGATGTGACTCTTGGGGATGGTCCTGTGAAGTGTCAGGAGCTGGACTTGATGATCCATGTGGGTCCCTTCGAACTCAGAATATTCAGTGATTCTATGAAATGCAGCCAACATTTTCCATACTACTTAGTTATCCAAAAACATATTAGGCAAATCCTTCATCAGTAGTGGTTCATTAATCTAAGTAGTCATAGTGGTTAAGCAAACAAACTTAAGAGGAGGAAAACAGCTTGATAAAAACAGGAGATCCCAAGGATTGATTTAGAAGTTCATCTGCAATATCCAGAAAAATTATTTTGCTGCCTCCATGAAATGGGATGCAGAGAGGAACAAAGAGTGATATTCTTTCAAATTCTGCACATAATTTTAACACTGCAAATTTATGTCACTTTATTCATGTCACCAGAAAATACCTTAGGGTCTGAACTGTATCTCTTTCTTATTCAGTCAACCAAAAGAAGGCAGCTTCACTTACATTTTGCTTTTCAGATTTTAGATGTCATACAGCTTCTAGTTTCCAAACACTCTAATCTATTTATCTGTCTATCCTTTAATACTCAAACAGAGTAGTATGTTGACAGTCCCAGAGTCAATAGGGTCAATCTGATGGGTGACTCAGGTCAAAATGCCTCTTTAGCTTCTCTTCTTAATAAACACATAAACCCTTGCTCAGTGCTGGCTTCTAAGAGAATATCAATGAAAGAGCAAGTGCAAATCATGGCAGAATCTAAACAAGTCAGGAAAGGTTGTTTATAAAAGGCTGGAACATGAAATAAAATATTTTTATTTTAAAACAAAGCCAAATACCATTTCAATTTAACTCATGCTTGCTCTAAAATTGTATTTTTGTAACTGATTTTATCAGTGTGGTAAAATGAATGTCCTGCATAATCTCCGTAATTGGTTTGTCACCCAAAACCCATAAAAATAGGACAGAAGTCTTATCTTAAACCAACATGGAACGATCATTACTTCATAGCATTTTTATGAGAGGCTGTCCAATGTATCAAATTTCCCTGGAAAATTTATTTCCCTTAATTTTCATATCTTAAACTAGTAATTAAGCACAGTTTAGGCCTTTATGAGACATATACTGATAAGTATTCTCATTACTCACAGTAACAGAGATGGAAAGAAAACATCTCTCAAGAAAGTTTAGGAAGTACTGTAGCAATGTACTAAGGCCTTAGATTTTTAGATTCTATTATCAAACCATTTTCATAAGCAAGGGCTTAGTGTGTTGATATAGAAAAGCCTGAACTTTTCTAAATAAAGTTTGAACCTGCAGCAACGACTAGGCCAGACCTGCTGACTGTGACTGCTCCATTCACGAGACTGTAACAGAGGTGTCAATTTAATCTTTAAAGTTATTTATCCAACACAAATCTAATTGTTTCTTTATGTCTCTTTTACATCTCCAAGATCAACCTTTTCTCTTAGTTCACGTTGCTGAAGCTGAAACCCAGATCACCATCTTGACATAAACAGCATCTTTCTCTCTCATCTTGACAAATGTCGCTGACCATTTTCAATGCAGTCACTTTTATACAACTAAATTCATCTTCTTGGCTGTACCACCATGCCACCAAAAGACTGCTCTCTTTTTCAGTCTATCACAAACTCCTGATCCAAAGAGAAGTTTTATATTGAATGTGCTTTGTAGCTTATAGTACAGAATAGCCTGTGGTCTGAACATGGGCTCTTCAGTGATTTCCATCTCTGATTAAGCCAGCTGTCATCATCTATCAGTTCAGATTTCTTTCAGATTCTCCCTCACTTTCTACCATCTTCTAAATATGAGGTGAATTCACTACAAAAAGAGAAAAATTGCTATTCTTCATCAAATTAATCTTTCCATTTCACCTTTCTACTGGTGTCCATCAAGCCTGAGAATCATCAGTTTCAGGATGGGAGTCAGGCTTTGTGCTTCCAGGTGAAATGGGGTGACATGTCCAGGGCTGAAAGTCTGCAGGCAGATGCAGGAGACATGTTCAGTATGTATTAAATGGGATATGTATGTATTAAATGGGATCTTCATGCAAGTATCCCTCACACTAATTCCCATTTGACAAATGCAGTGCATGCAGTGCCCAAGTTATCTGGGTACCCCCACTCAACAGGGCTCATCACAGCAAGTGAATGCACAGAAACTGCTCAAGTCCCTTGGCCTCTTTAAGGTAGTTCTCATCAGCTCTTGGCTTACTACATCTGTTTGCTGTACAGAGGAGAATTATTGCTCCCCTGCTCTGTTCCACTGCTGTGTCTTGTCTACCTGACATCATATATTTTCATGTATTTTCATCCTATGTTTTCTGGGATAGAAAATTTCAAACTTTCAACCACCCACTTCCCATTATGTTACAAAGTACCAAAGGGAAGAATCCCCAGGTTTTCTTGCACTATGTAGCATTGTTAATGGACTGGAATGTTTCTTCTAAATTATAATACATAATCACATAGTGCTTCTCTCATTTTCATGCTGTAAGACTTAATCACATAATATTTTCCTCATTTTCTTAATCAAATACACAAATTTTGATGTGGACTTTAGACACAGTGTTTTACAAATTGGTACTTAGTCATTTGGATGAAGGAGAGCAAAAAAAATATATATATATTTGTGTATCCTAGCATTCTCTGCACTTTACAGTAATTTTAAAACATAAAGCAGAGGTTCTGGGCTTCATGCCAGCTGAAACTATTGGCATGAAATCTCATAAAGTGAATACCTTCAGCTTTTGAAGCATTTATTCCCTGCTGACAGTGAAACTGCAGAGAAAAACAACCCTAAACAACAAAACACAACAAATAACCCAATTCCCCCCCTGCTTCACATAATTACAGTGGCAATTTTGGAAATTTGCTATATGATCACCTTTCAGGTGAAAATTATTCATGAGTTGGACCACTTGACAGGTAGAGCTTTATTTATCTGTCAAATATTTCACTAGACAAGGGAAATAACCATTCTGAGTACAGAGCAAATAGCTTCAGTCAGCTGAAGAAAAACTCTGCTCCTCTAGTATGGAGCAAATATCAAAAATTTAGTGGTGATTTTCAATACAGGCAGATTGATACTTTAAAGTCAAGTTACAACACATGAATACCATCTGCACACTAAGTAAGATTTCCCCATGTTTCCCCATTATCTTCTTTGTTCTAAAGTAGAATGTGTGAACCTGAAGTGGGAAGCAAAGGGCACTTGCAGCCTTGCTCCTTTTCCTCCCTGGGAACAAAAGCACTAAGAATGTCACAGAAGGGCACAGAAGGCAATGGGGTGCCAATGACTGTCTCCAGGTTATCACTCATGCTACTGAATTTGTCATACTGTGTTTATTATTCTGGAACAAGACTGTATTAAGGACAAAGTTTTCAGCTGTGTCTTATGGTAACTAGAGTGGATGGCACAAGTGTTTGAGCAGCATAGTGGGATGTTACAAAAATAACTCTTCCTTATCAACCTGAATGAAAAGAAATGCCCACCTCCAGGCCAAATGAATAGTAGACTGCTTCACCACAAAACCTGTTATGTTTTACCATAACACTTTGCTATGTTAGGAAAAGTACTTGCAGACTAAACCTTTTGCTTTGGATTCCAATTCTGTAGGCATTGTAAGAGCAGACAAAGAATGGACGTAGGATTGAACTTCATTTCACAAACATTCAGGGATATGTGGTTTAACTTTAACTTACTGTGACTTTGTATGCTCTGCAATTATCTCACTTATGGATAGTTACTATGACACTGAAACAAACATTTTTCTTTGCTTGAGAGTAAAAAATCCATTTTCCCACAACAGACCTGAAATGCAGATATGTGTCATCTAGATCTCTCCAGGTTATGTTCAATTTCCATTTTCTTGCTGTTGCCAGTAAAACTCTGCAGAAATTTAACAGCAGTCTCTCTCTTCCTTGCTTGGGTAGGAACACAACTTTACACCAAGATCCCTTTCAAATGTGAAAGGTAGACTAGCTTTTAAACACTGTGCTGTGAAACATGGGAGCAGGGATGAAAATTGCTGCTCAGGACTCTGAAACCATTCTGCAAGGAAGAGCAAGGTTTATTTCATTGTGTTCCTCCCTCCAAAAAATACCCCACGGTAGTTAAACTAAATTATTAGAATAATTTTACAGAATAAATAGAATGGCTAATGAATGGCATGTATCATCAGTCTTTTGAAATTATTTTCAATTCTCTTATACATTTGACTCTTGCAAAAAATAACTTTTCTAGCTTTATTTAGAGCCACCACCAACTCTTTCTGTGTTAATATAATTTATTAAATCTTACTTCAATAAAATACAACGACTAGAATCCTAGATTTTCTACATGCTGCCTTTCATAATTTTTAATTTTTACTCTTTTTTTGTACTTAAATATTCAATCTAATGTTAGACCACAGGTTTTAATTCCTGACACATTTGTTCATTTAATATTTTTCATTTCCTATTAGCATCACTTACCCTACTTTTATATATTTTAATTAAATTCTATCCCTATCTTTAAAGTAGCATATAATACAACAAAGTTCTGCCCTGAGGATGCAAATTAAGTGAATAATGATGAGTCAAAGGACAGTTTTCTCATAGCAGTCTGAAGATCTGGGCCCAGGACTCTATTACATTTGGGGATGGGTGCCTTGCCAGCTGCATGTAGGAGAGATGCTGACTGGTAACACATCACCTCTGTGATAGAACATCTTCAGTGACTTGAGTCTTGAGTAAAATACAATGGAAATCTCCTGCTACTACCCCCTTTTTACCCAGTGGCCTCAGTCAGAATTTCCTGCCCTGAGGTTTGCAGTTTGGATTGGCAAAGGGATGCTGATAGGACTGATAAGTGTGAACCTCCTGCTCCATTAAGACTTCCATAGTGCAAATAGTTACCTGTGGGTATTGCCAGCTGGTTTCAGAGGGATCACCAGCACACATAAGGCTGTCCACAAGCTTAATACAAGTGGTTGGTAGCATCAGTGACTAATTAAAATTTGACCCAGATCTCAGTATCTGGGTCAAATTAAATAATTGCTATCTGAATGGTATCCATTGACATGCATAAGCTTGTAGTGTCAAGGTATGTGGTACAGATGTCTCTCTCATGAGCAGAAACCATGGCTCACCTGGGAGATCTGAGCCTTAGACAAAACTTTTGAGTAGGTTTGGCATGCTAGATGTAGCCATGATTAAAGCCCAGAGTCAGAAACGAAAATCTTGCTGGGGAACCACTGCCTATCACAGAGATCGAAAGCTGATCAAAAGCACCTCCTGGCAGCCCTTGCTCACTGCTCCTACTGAGCTCCAAATTCAGCAAAGCTTTGCTGTTTCTCAGAAACAAAATCCTCCCACTGCAATAGAATGACAAGTCATCTAGGTACTGAGATATTTTAAGAATAAGTCTGATTTCAGCTAACACAGCAACAAATAGGCCTCGTTAATTGTGAAATAAATTTCTAAAGGTGATTTCTTCCCTGAAGAAGTTATAAGTATGCAGGCTCCTAGAGATACAGCTCCAAGGGAAAAATGGACATCATTCACTCTCCTAAATTTCATTATCACAAAGTTGACAAAGTTCTTGTTCGCAAATAGATATTTCAGAGTAAAATGGATTATAATGGAAAAGTTGAAGCAAATGCTAACACAATGATGCAGGTAGTATGGTATTTTTTGTAGACAAGTAGGCACATTTTGCAATTAAAAATTGGTATTTCTTTGAAACTTGTTTATCTAAATCATATAGAGTAAATTACAGTTATTAAACTTGCATCACTTGGTCTCACTCAGTCATATCAGAAGACATACGTCGAGCTGTTTCCCTTGGATGCAAATGGCTGAGAACACCTGGAATGCCCCATGAGAAATGCACCTCTTACATCCTTAGGAGAAGCTTTATTTTGTTAATCAAACTGATCCAGCACCAATATAGGTATAAACACTTTCTAAGCAATTTCCTGCAATGGTCTCAGAAAAGCATTTGATTTCACTAACTGGATTGTTTGCATTCAAAAAATATATAGTACAGTGTCTAAGCAGCAACAAGATTGGGAATTCTGAATAATAGTTTTCAAAATTGGTTAACTGATTATGTGTCCTTTTATCCCAGAGCTGACCTTGGACCGGTTAACTAAAAAATAGAACTCAACTATTGGAGTTTGCATCAGTTCTGCAATATCTCTGTCCAATGTATTTATCCTATAGTCAAATTCTAATGATTATAAACACTTCAGAAATGGCACATGTCAGAATTTACAAACACTAAAAAAAATTGTGTTTTCTTTTTTCATTCTTGACTTAGTTTCTTCTACTTTACAGTTTTGCATACAGTTTTACAACTGCTACAGTGTTCATTTTACTTTTAAATAAACATTGCAGTTTAATCCTAGCCAGCAACGAAGCACCATGCAGCCACTTGCACACTGCTTCTCCTCCCTTCAGTGGGAGAAGAAAAGGTAAAACTCATCAGTCGAGATCAGAACAGTTTAAGGAATGAAATAAAGTAAAATATATTAATAACAGCATTATTATTATTAATAATAATTGTAATGAAAAGGGGAGAGAGGGAAAAGAATGAAACCCAAGAAGCACAAGTGATACACAATACCATTGCTCACCTGCTGACCAATGCCCAGCCCACCCCAGGCAGTGATTGTCCCTCCTGGCCAACTGCCCCAGTTTATATACTGGGAATGACCTTCCATGGCAGGGAACACCCCTCTGGTCAGTTCAGGTCAGCTGTAGTGGCCACGCTCCCTCCCATCTTCCTGTGCTGCTGCTCACTGGCAGAGAGTGAGACCCTGAAATGCCCCTGGCTTCACTCAGCCCTCCTTTGCAACAGCTAAAACATCCATATGCTATCAGCATTATTCTTCTAAAAAATCCAAAACACAGCACTCTACATGCTACTAGGAGGACAATTATCTTTGTTCCAACCAAAACCGGGAAAATAAGGTGAATATGTTCTAAAAAGCTAAAAAGACCACCTCTGCAAAATAAAAACAACAACAAAAAAAAGACAAATGTGCTAATTTGTAGTTATCATCACTGGCTGTTTTATGACTATCAGACCAAATCCCATTCCTTAGGTCACCTTGTATGAAACAAGGACTTCTGTGGGAAGCTGGACAAAATCTATCATCTGTCTCATTGCGTTTTTCCCAGTAGGAATTCTTGGATACTTCGAACTCCACAGGATACTTTCCATTTTGACATCACAGCAATGAAAAGGGACCAGTTCCTATTAGTAAACAAAGTCTTCCTCTCATCTGTCCAAGAATACCATATGTCTAGAGAACAAAATACAATGGGTTGGAAGGGTTGTTGCTGTTAATATTTATGATCACTTCAGCCTTCTTTTTCCATTTATAAATGATTTGTTAGAGGATCACAATTTCTCCCTATATATACATTATTAAACATTACAAGGAGTTCTCAGGCCCAGGTCAGAATTGATTTCAAGTAGCTCCCTGAGTATTTTCCTATCGCTGGTATGTCATTCATCATCAAAATTGCATGAAATTGTGCTGTTCCATGCGATGACAACAATTTAAATTAGAAGAAAACGAAAATTAATAGCAGGGTGATTTCTGATAGACGTTAATGTTTGGATTAATAATTCCTTATAAAAAATGTATGAAACTTCATTATCTGCCAAGAAGCTGAAGTTAATTGCAAACTCTGTCACTGGTTCCCTTTTTGTGCAGACAGTTACTCCTTCTGGATCTCATCTTTAGGGATTTTGGTTAGGATCTGCATATTGTATTACAGTTATGCTGGCCAATATGTAAATAGCAGTTTGGGATTGGGACTTTTAATCCTTTCTAGTTGGTGTGACTGCAGTTGTGCTACACTCTCCTTGTGTATAATCATTTGTACCTAATAACAACAACAAAGCCTAATATACATATATATATATATATATATATATACTCATTTATATCCTTTGGCTGCAACTGCTGTAGAAATGGGGATACCATTCCTACAGAATACAAGTATATGCAACACATATAAGAAGAGAAATTTAATTGAAACATTCACAGGCTCACAGAACATGCTGAGTTGGAAGGCACCCACAAGGATCATCAAGTCCAGCCCTTAGTGCTGCCCAGAACCATCCTGAGTCAAACCATGTGTCTGAAGTTCCACAGCTTTAGGTAATTAAAAAAAAAAACAAACAAAGAAAAATAACAATTATTTTACTCTCACGTGATCACAGAGTCAATCTTTAGACACTCAACTAAAGGAAAAATCTATTCTTTTATGTAGAAGACTTAATTTTTGGTCTGTCTTATAATCAAGGAATGATTTAGCATGGACTCATGTCTTCACAGAAAACTCTTGAAAATAATATTGATCTCCGTTATCAATATTTGTGAGCGTATTTTGGGTTGAATATTATGTATCATGTCTAAAATATTCAACTATATAGAAATTAATACTGGTATTGGATATTAACTGGACATCAATAATACTGTTAAATCCACTGGCAATTATGTAAAGTACACATTTGTTATAGTTGCCTTCCAGGTTTGTTTGGCAAATACACAGATGGCTATTGATACGTGATGGAATATAAAGGGATTTATACTTCCTAACTCTTTCAGACAATTCACTGTTTTGACTTATCACTGGCATAGGAGCCAGTGCACTCATGTGTACTCTTTGCCTAATTAATTCCATATCACTAATTGACTCAGCCTTCCTGAACACTTGGGTTAGACAGTGAAAAAATGTCTACAAATCAAGCCACATATTCTCCGTTGATTTTGATTGGTGATTTTGACTTACTTTCAGCCCATCTTATAAAAAAACTCACACTTCATTTTAACTATCAAGATATGTCACTTTTTCTTTCTATTTTCATTTGCAATCATACCCAATCTACTTATGGATTAACAATTTTTTTCAAAGGTGATAATCTTTTAGAAATCATAAAACACAGGAAGTTTTATGATCGAGAGTATGAAAATTCCACTAACAACAGTCCTCTACACCATCTGTTACTGGTGAGTTCCTCCCCTGGCAAGTTCAGCATTAAACTACACTGGAAATATTCAAGTACCTAAAAGTTATAGGCCCTCCTGAAAATTTCCATAGAGCCCATTCAGCAAGTCCTTCTGTAACACAGGAAAAACTTGAAGTGGTTTCTGAAATTTACCCTGAAAACATTCAAAGTATAAACTATTTCAACAGATTCTTTACTATTTATGTAAAAGCCACTTATTGCACTTATGTATATATGCAGCACTTACAGCACACAGAAAGGCACAGATTTAGGGGGGATCTTAGAGATTGGCTACGTACTCTTTCACAACACTTTTTAGACAAATATATATATATATTTTAAAAAATTTGGTTAATGGTCACACACAAGATGAAAGTCGAAAGTACACAATTTTGTGAGGCTTTGTTTATTAAATTTAATATTGAGTAAAAATTAACAGTATTACTGAGTCAGAATGAGGACCTAAACCAATTAACACATCACTCTACAGTTGCTTACATGACTGTTTAAAATAAAACCACATCTGTATCTCTTGTTAGGCCTTTCTGCTAGAAATGTTCTCTGCAGTTACTGGGACACAGAGACAGCCTGTAGCCTTCAGATAACTCTATAACCTGTAATTGGTCTGCCTGCAAAGCTGGCAGAACAGGAAACAGAACTAAAATGCCTAAAGCCCAGCAAAGGCACTCCAAATAGTCAGCTACAGGTTCATTTCAGCCAGTTTATGCTCTCATTTTAACCAGACTACATTATTGATGCTTTCAAATGTATCACAAATGCTATGTGAGGGTTGTCTCAAATTAAAAAGAAAAAAATAGTGGATGTATTGATGGATAGAAGAGTCAAAGATCTCTGAGTGTGCAAAATAGTTCACAGGATAAGGAAGATACATGAAGATAGCAACATATAGATTCAATGTTGAATGAAATCAGGCTGTTTGCCTTGAAGCTTGGGATAGAAACTAGTAGGGAATACCAGATGAAAAAACAAAGAGAGAAGATATTCAAGTAACTATGATATAAATCTGAGCTTGTCCAATGCTGTATGGTAACTGAAAAGAAAGGATTCAGAAAGAGAGAAAAAATAACTCTCCTGCTCAAAAAAAGTAAATACAGATTTTGTGCATGTGCAGTAGAGAGCCACTGGCCAATTAACTTAATCCCATCAGGTTTTCTTCTGATGTACAGAAAGATACCTATCAGAGCAGGATATGAGCCGCTTCTGAGTGTACACACAGAATACCTTGCTATTTCTGTAGTCCTTCTTTAATACAGCTCAGGTATAACATGCTCACTATTTGAAACATATATTCATAGGCCCTAAGGATTTTATCACACTTCTCATTTTTCACTCTTAATCACTGTAATGTGACTTTGCTAGTGTTGAAGGACTAAGGAACTGGTCTCATTAACCACTTTTGTTTTCTTTTTTTCCCAAAAATGCCTGTGCTCCACTGAACTACTTGTCTTAGCTATTCCCAAAACAATAGACCAGTTCGGGCAGCATGAGTGGAAATTAAAGAGAGCTGGGCAAAATGGCACCATCAGTCATTGCTGCCACCCTATGGCAGGTGCACAGATGGCAAGGATAAAGGTTTTCTTGTCCTATTAGGTATCTTCAGTGTCATACACTGCACTGTGCCTTCTACCTCTCATTGCAGCATCCAGAAAAGTTCAAAGGGTCTTTATCCCAGACAGGCTGTGGATTCCTCATCGCCGGGGGCGTTCAAGACCAGGCTGGATGGGGCTCTGAGTAACCTGGTCTCGTGGAAGGTTCCCTGCCCATGGCAGGGGGTTTGGAACTAGATGATCTTTGAAGTCCCTTTCAACCCAAACCATTCTATGATTCTGTGACTTATGCTGCTGTAAGAAGGTTTCTGAGGGCTGGTTGTCCTCAAACAGGATAATCATTAACAGAATGATATCTCCTCCTATGCCAACACTATCTAGCCTTTCAGCACAGAGTGTGGAAGCGAGGACAGGCATGTGGTAGGAGATGATTACTGTCAAGAAAGTCCCACAGAGTCCTTGAACTTGAATTCAGGGCTGTTTGACCATTAGAACAGGAGATACATGGATTTGCATGAAGCAAAGGGAGGATAAAGCCCTCCCTGAATGGAGGTCCAATAGTCTCACTGAATGCAAGTACTACCAGAGCTTAACATTTATCCTTGCCCAGAGCACAGCAATTTTGGTTCAAGAGTCAATATCAAGTGAAGGGTAAATTCCTATAAATGCCTGACAGTTCTAAACTAAATTGTTTTTCCTCTTGAAAATTATGTTGCAGTTGAAGTCAGAATACTCATGCCAAGGAGATCAGGAAATACAAGTACTCATTTTAGGACTTTTTTCCTAGATAGAAAAATAAGATGCCAAATCTGACAGAGACACATTTTTCCACCCACAGAGAACACTTATGTCAGCTGCAGCCAGAATCCTAAAAGAACAGTCCAAATAAGAGGATTATGGTCTCTGTAACAGCTATTTTGTGTGGCCTGGGGCAAGAGTTATCTGTCAATGACCTGGGCCCCTTATGTTTATGTACTAGCAGTGGACAAGCCAGTGCTATGTTTTTATTCGGTTTATAATTATTGCTACTTTTTTTGCTGGTTTTATATACATATTATTATATAGTAATAATATATTAATATATATTTTATTATTATTTTCCAATGAAAAAATTCAAACTGCAGGAAGGAGTGGCAAGAGGAAAAGAAAAAAAGAAGCAAATCAGTGCCTTATATCTTTCTTTCTTTTAATAATGAAACATTTAAACTTCCCTACCAGAGGAAAGGTGTTTTAATAGTTCAGCTTTGAACTTCCAAGACTGTCATATAAATTGCTGCAAGAAAGTAAAATAATCCCCTATACACCTACCACAGGTTCATTATACCTTCTGCTGAAATAGCTTGTGAAAAATACAACACAAAGAGTTTTAATCTGGTGAAGAATGGTATTCTTAGAACCATCTTCATGGTTATAAAACAATGTTAAGATTGACATACAATACAGACTGGAAAGCATTAAGTATTTTTTCTCATTTTTGTTCTGAAAATTGAACAGTAAAGGAAAAAAGGAAAGCTCCCAAGAACTGTCTAAACAATAGAGCAATATTTATTTAGTCCATCATAGCAGGAGCTTTTCTGTCAGTCATGGATTTTTCATAGATAATGATTACTTATTTTTAGGGTTGTTGTAGGTCTTGCTCAGAATCATGTTTACCATAATAGTGTTTCTTGTCTTTCTCTGTATACATAACAAGACCCTCTCAGACTTACTCATCTCCTGAAACAAAAATAACATTCAAGAGATGTTTTTTATCCTGATTTCTGATCAGAACTCAACACCTGTGAAGTTTCTTGTGCTGGTGCTTAGATAATCTCACCAAACGTGCAGCACACATTTTTCCAACTCTAATACAGTCTCTGAAACATCTCTCCTACTTCCTTTATTCTTCATTCACTGTCAACAAAGATCTCTTGGACAGTTCCAAGAGGCTCAGCAGGAAGGTCGTTCTGCCAAAACAAACCTTTGCATTACTTTTTCCCTGACAATATTTACCTTATTACCTGTGATTTAGAACAAATTTTTTGCTTATTAGGAAGTCCTTGAACACCTATAAGTTCACGAACTTTGTCACCTAGAAAGATATTAATAAAGTGTTATTTTCAGGAACCAGTAGGTAAATAATGTTCTCCTGTAGCATGACAGCTATTTTGACATTTTTGTATTGGCTTCCCTTACACAGAGAAGTGAGGAGTCACCAGGATTGACTGCACCACCACATAAATATTTTCAGAATTAAAAGAGGGAGAAATTTTTAATTAAAGCTGCCATGGGACACCAAGGACTCAAAGGAATCTCTGTTTTTTATTTTCCTTGAAATTTCTCCTTGGGGAAAATATCAACAGTTTGAATTATTGGATGTTTTCTCTATAGCTTCAATTATACACAATCTTTCAGTGCCAGTCTGGTTGTAAACTGATGGTCCTATGTCATTTGTGAAGTGATTTACTGTGAGCAAAATCTACCGTAGAGATTCATGAAATAAATTAGTTTTACAGAGAAGTTTTACTGGGACCATGCAGACCGAGCAATTTAATTATCCTCCTCAACTGAAAATGCCTATAGACTTCTGAATCACAAAGTAAAAAAGGAATATTCCTTTTGAATTTTAATATAGTTAAACACCTGCTCATTCCTTCATCTATATTATTGCATAATGAACGATTCAGTATCACAAGCCAGTAGTCCTCTAACATTTTTTTTGTAATGTGTTTCTTAATTCACCTACAAAATGCTAAAAAGATTCCATTTTAATATATTTCTTTCATGTATGAAAGCAAAGTCATAAACAAGGGAGATACTGTACAGACCTGCAATCAATGGAAGCAAGCAGCTCATTTGAATACCCTCTTGTTATGGATTTGTCCTTAGACAACCTTGCCAGAAGTCATGGGTAACGTTTGCATGAATTGCCATGAAATTGCCATTCATTCCAGTGGAGTTTCCATGAGCTGATGTGTCCCAGGGACTATAAAACAGCACATGCAATTCAGCAGAGATCTCCTTTGCTTTATGCTTATTTTATTACACTTAATGACACTTTTCGATCTCGGGGACTTATTTCTCTCTGTTTTTCACACGGAAAGGTCATGGTGGCTTGTTGCACAACAGACAGCTCTAGCAGCCTCCATCATTTATTTGATTTTTTAAATTATCAAAGAAATATGTGCTGCTTGGATATTTTGGGTCATTAAAGATCTTGAAAACAAGACTCCCCAAGAGAGACTTCAGTGAAAGCATTTCTTTTTACTTTCATTTCTAGAGATACTTGGGCAGACACATCCAATGTCTCTGACACGCAGATTCAAACGATGTTCCTCAACACAATCTGTTCTATTTGTAGGTGTTCAAAATACATTTCTGCTTTCCAAATACCACACGTTTCTCACTCCTCTGGTGGTCATATCTTTGCAAGAGATCACAGAACACAATATTATTCTGCTGTTAGAAAAAGCATATTGTGCTGTGGGATTTCCTACTGAGGCAAGATGCTAAACTCATTTTTTACAGTCCCAAGTTCTGCCTTGGAAAAGGAGAACCAAAAGGATATTTTAAGAGCAGAGTCTTTTTCTTTTTTCTTCTTTTTTTTTTTTTCATCTTTCCTTTAGCTACAGTGTAAAACCACCAACTTTAAGGCCTTGAGGAAGGCCAGGGGAATTGAGCAGCAAGACAGCTGACAGGAATATCAACAGTGAGGCTGTCTATCTTTAGAGAGAGGCAGAAGGACACCCCTAAAGGAAGTTTGATTAGTCCTTGCTTTTATCCTCTGTTTGTTCTAGCAAAATATTACATACAACCTTGTTTGTTTGAGTTTTAAAATTCCTCCTTGCTCCCAGCTATTGCTTGCCCCACTTGCTCATTTTCTCTCCTTTTTAAGATAATTGTAGAGAACTGAAATCAGAATCGTGCCTACTTGAGTATTTGTACTGCATTTAGCATAAGTGGTACTGTTGCTGTGCTAGGATTTTACACTAATAATACCATGTACTTTAGAAACTCTATTGCAATCTAACTCTCAACAGAAATTACACAAAGGAACACAAGCAACACATTTTCTGAAATATATGCAATTAAGTTGAAAAAAAGAAAATGCACAGTACTGCATACATACCAGGGAGAGCAGAGAGTTGAAAGAAGTCTTCTTTACATGATTTGAAGAACATGTGGTCCAACACAGATGAAATTTGAATGCACTGTAAAAGAGCTAAAATTCCATTAAAAGAAGCCCAAACCAAACCAAACCCAAACCCAAAACAACAAAAAAAAATGGGTACTTCATCTTTTGACATGATTTTCACATTGTTGCCTGTCTGCAGTAATTTTTGGGTCGTGGGGAGTTGTCTCTTACAGCCTGACTTAACAAGATCAACCAGTTTTTCATTTAACCTCAAGGCTGACAGAGAAAACAAAATATAGAGATTTCCTTCATACACTGTAATAACAAGAGGCACAAAATGATGGAGAGCAGTTTAAAGTTGGCCATGTCGTTCATTTCTTGCTTTCCACTGGACAAGACAAGGCTTCCCAGAAGGATGTATTTTCTGTCAAAAGTATTTCAGGACACGTATTAGATTTCACTCTCATTAGTTTTCACCCTTTATTGCTTCCTTTTGCAATACCTTATTAATTTATAAATGTGTGGTGTACCAATGTTTATATCTACAAATACTATTTAAAAATTCATGGGGTTAAATGCTTCCTACTTAAGCACCAAAGACATAAAGCCATCATAGCCAATCTATTTGCTTTCCACATCTTGGTCTCCTATACAAGTAGGAAAACATTAAGACATCCTGAAAGAAGAAGGTCAAAGTTAAATCTGCCAGTGAGTCCCATGAGCAGGCTACAGGCAGTTTATGTGCTAACAAATTGATGTTATATCTTGCTTCTAACAAGGATATAAATTTTGCAAGCAAACCATTTTCCAACATTTGCATTACTCAGAGCAGCTAAAGTTTCACTTTTCATTCTGGTCAGAGTTAACATAGTCTCAGTAAGACTGACCAACTGAGGTTATATCTCATATTCAAGTTTAAATGGTGCTGTGGAGCAAGTTAGGAAATTTGGCTGCAAAGAAGGAGCCCTGGGTGTCTGTGCCAGAGTAAACACCTATCGTTGCTTGTGCTTGTGTGAAATACCCAAGGCAACCTAAACTTATCTTTCTGCTTTGTTTCATTTATTTCTATACAGCTTTGAACCAACTCACACATTTCCTGCCTCCAAGAATAGCTGTGAATCCATCAAATTTCAATAAAACCGGAGTGCTCTTGCATTACTCTACTTCTTTCTGCTTTACATTTGTACTTCTACAAATATAAGCATGTGTCTGTGTATACATAAATACACTCACTTTTTTCCTTTGTATTGCTTGAAAGACACACATTTTTAAATTCATATATTCCTGACGAACCTCAGATCTACTTTAATAACCCTTTTGTTCCCTGTTTTTCAGTCGCAAGTTCTTTCTGTTCAAAATATCTAATGTTTGTTGTTATTTACCTGGAAGAATTGAGATTTTCAAACTGGACCTCACCTTCAAATAGCTTAAATTGGACTACCTGAATAGGAGTCTGCATAACTAGGCTGTTATTTTGCCTTTCCTAACAGGATTGCTCTTATAATTGTTGGAGTATATTACTGACTTGCAAATATGCTTACATACAGCAAATATGTGTTACCACAGAGGCTTTTTGGTTCTTAAGCAGTGACTTTATAACCTCCAGATGAGCAGGTGTGCCAGCTGGGTTGTATCCTGAGCCCTGTAAACATACCATTTCAGCTAATGAAACTGCATTTTTGGAGTCTGTATAACTAGAGGTTTGCATTTTTTAATTTAAAATGCAGTTAGTAAAGGATAGTCAGAGATGGGCTAAGTAGCATTCTGTGTTTTAGAGGACTGGTAGCTTCTGACTTGCCAAAGGTATAACATTTAAATGCATTTTTTACTACAAGTTACACTAGTTAAAATTAACTTCCTTTCATATTTGAGTTGATTTAAAAATTATATAGAAATTCATTATTAGGCATCACTTCACATAATGTTATAAAGTGCTTAAATTAATATTAAAATTACATACTTTTGCTCATATTTCTAAAGAGCTGGTGGAAACAGAAAACAGAACATGAGAACTTGTAAATTAAGGGCGACAATCAGACCCTATGGGGTGCCTTAAAAGTAGGTAAATATTATTTTGTGTAAACAAAGTAGGAGCAGATTTCTGACTTCAACAGAAGTTTGCTTGTCTACCAAAAGACAGAAGAAGAGTAAATTTACCCCTGCTCTTGCTTGCACTTTGGGAGCTTTGCTTTGCCCGGGGGTTCCTTGCAGAGCAGCAATCCCCACGCCCTCCCACTCCTGCTGGCTGCTCTATGCATTAAGAAGGAATCCCGGCTGGGTGCCAGGAGGGCCGTGGCAGATGGAGGGAGCGGGCAAAGCATCCTGCACTGAGAGGTCAAGTAAGGGCACCAACAGATGAGTGCATGTGACTGCCCTGGCAGGTCTGGCCACCCCTGTCCCTAAGAAACCACTAACACTGCACAGTGACCCATTAAAATAGCTGCTAAAAACACCTTCAAAGCACCCACTAATCATTTGGAGTTGTCTTCCTCTCTCTTAGTCTGAAGCCAAAGTGCCAGCCAAAAGACCCTCAGGAGAACATCTTTCTCACACTGGGTCTCTCCAGTCAGGGTGGCTCACTTGGTGTTAGAGGAGCTCCCAATACCCCAAAGCTGTGACCTCGTGTCCCCTGACAGCCTTTGTCACCCTCACAGCTTGAGGACCTGAGAAGTGTTGAAGTACAAGAAAGTACCCTGGCATATGAAACCTCCCAAAACAACAAGAAAAACACATTAAAAAGAAGTATTTCAATGACAGGATTTTTTTCCTCTAGGGAAAAACCATTGTAAAATATTTTTTATAGATACTAGAGGAGGTTACATGAAATCTTATCAACTGGAAGTCAAATATTTAGGAAAAAATAGCTGTTTCACAATTAACCAAAATATTTGTGAAATTATTCAAAGCAAACACAAAAGACACCACATACTGTGAAACTCTATAGGACAATATCAGTAATTGCTACATCAAGATGTGAACCACATAGAAGTCACAGGAGAAATTATTTTGAGGGTTTGGCACCACTTCTAAACATCTTGTGTAACAAAAATGAAAAGAACCTATATTAACTTACTCCTGAAGAATGTCTTCTGATCAGAAATGTCACTTAAATGCCACCTCTATATTTTCTTTATGCCACTTTCAGAAACATAATGCTGTATCAAGTCTAATAATGCTGTATAAAGTTCAAACACTTTATAAAAACCTACTGATACTGTATTTAAAATCACCCTTCAGAAGTGGATTTCTTAGGGAAGTATTAAACAATGTAATAGGTCCTTTTGCAAATTTAGGTCCAGGATCCTAAAGTCTAAATTAATACAATTTATAAATAAATAAGAAATTCAGCACAATTATGAAATTATAGGGAAAACCCAAAAATTACCGAAACATGCAGCTGCACACCTCTGGAGAAAAGCAGAAATGGAATGAAGGTTTTGGAAACTTAGACCATTGAGAACAATGTTCCCATTCCTGAATGAGAGTAAATCATGGGGAAAAAAATTATTTGCTTGTTAAGTCATGAGAATATTTTCTGAATTTCCATGTTAATAAAGATACTTTGGAGCCTTATTTGAAAATTAATTATTATTATTAACATTATTTACATTCATTATTTACATTCATTATTAACATTCATTATTATTAACATTAACAGAGCGCAAACTTTTTTTTATATACAACCCAAGCAAAACCTGCACTTGCAAAGAGTTAAAACTAAAAAAAAAAAAAAAGCTGATTGCCCTATATTAATAAAAAAGAGCTTTGAAATAGATTAATTATAACAAACTTCAGAATTTTAAAATGTTAATAAATTTAATTAATCAAGATAAAAATAAGATTGTACTTGCAGTAAAGAAATCCAACAGTATTATCACTAAGTTGTTTGTAGAAATAAATGCACGTTTAAATAGAAATATAGGACCCAACACATATATATGACCATCTAAAATACTTACAAAAAATTGCTTAAAGAAAACAACCCAAAAAGAAACTACACACAAAATAAACAAACCTGTCCACACAGTAATAGGGACTTTATCATTAAATTATACCAGGAGTTTCAAAAATGGTCTCTTTCTACAGTGCACTTTCAAATCATACATAAACAAAAATATTCTAGAATACAAAAGAGTTTTGGAAAACCTTTACTTGGAGATTTTTAGATATTTGGTGCTGACATCAATGGAAATAGATAATTTGTTCTGTGGTCAAATAGCTCTTGCATTATTTCAGTTTAAAAGCAGTTTAGGTTCCCCAGACAGCAGAGGCAGAGTCAAGACATGAGCAAGGCAAACCTCAGCAACCAGCCCAACCTAAGCTCATCCTAAGTTTGTAAAGCAAAACTTAAGTAATAGTTAATGTTTCTGTCTTCTCTCACAAATGAAAATAAATCAAAGGGATATTTTTATTACGCTCAGATATAATTTTGTTTTCCATTGAAGAAAAACCTGAAAGTTTCCCTCCACAGGGAAAGATGTGTGGAATCACATGGAAGTTTCCCTCTTCAGTTACCTCCCATCCCATCCTGTCTTGCTCTTACAGGGTTTTGCATAGTTTCCATGGGTTTGAATATTCTTGGTGGAAACACAGCTGGTGGAAAAACTGCTTTCCCTGCTTTCCTCCAGGTCCTTTCCTTTTCACTCATCTCACTTTCAGTCAAAGGGATTTTCCTCCAACAACTGGGTCATGACATCCCCGGCACTGCCACTGCTGGCCCTACAACCTCAAAAGGCCATCCTTTGTGTCACTGTAGGTATTTTGGTGTGTCTGCAACCTGATGTTTTCATATCTTGTGAACACACCATAAAGCTTGTGTTCTAACAGCTTTGGAGGCCTTCTGGCAGATGTTTGTAGGCAAGCAAGTAGTCCAATTTGGCTTTAAAGTGGGCAAAATGTGTCTTCTCAAGCACAGGTTTCAGGCTGGAAAAACAAGCAATGTCTTGGCAGAACAGCAGAGGGAAACCGAGAGACAGTTCTAAGGGCAGCATTAAACATTAGTAATTGGTAGTGACAAAGAGGTTTGGTGGGTTACGTGAACTGATAAGTTCAAACTCATCATATTTAAACTATAAATAATTGAAATGATGAGTAAATATACTGACAGGCACAAAGGGAGTTATGCACATGAGAACTGTAATTTATTAGAATAAAGAAATCATTAGCTTACAGCGTG
The DNA here is from genome assembly GCA_013396655.1 of Campylorhamphus procurvoides. Classification (NCBI taxonomy): domain Eukaryota; kingdom Metazoa; phylum Chordata; class Aves; order Passeriformes; family Dendrocolaptidae; genus Campylorhamphus; species Campylorhamphus procurvoides. The sequence goes on along the minus strand of WBMV01001675.1, from coordinate 698,477 downwards.
CCTTTGCATGATTCTTCACTGTGACTCAACTCCAGTGTTCTAAGAATATGTGTGTGGGACATCTCCTTGCCCTGTCAGATACTGGAAGTGTGGAAAAAGTTGTCTTCTAGAATACTAAGCTTTCTGGAGCTCATAAATTTTTAAAAACTAATTTCAAAGCCATGTGATTCACTTAAGCTCTAGTGACAAAGTAGACAAAATACAGAAAACATTTCCTTAAATTTTGCTAGAGCTAGTTAGCTGAAGGTTATTTTTACTCCAGTTTCTCCCTAGACATCTCCCCCAAGACAATATCATCCATCATGGTCACATACATGAGAGTCACCTGAGGATACACAACAGGGCAACAAGACACCCAGACTAAAGCTTTCTTCAGGAGAAAGTCATTTGCAACTTGAAACCTGAAAGACATCTTTTCTCATTACTATGTTCTACTAATTTTAATTTGCTCATTTAATAAAATTTTGGAGTTACATAATTGTAGAAATTCCTTTTTTACGAAAGGTTTTTAGGAAATGCCTTGATCTTTCTTCAGTCTTTTGTACCCCAGAAGATGACTGGCATTTTTATTTCTAAAGACAAATGTGTTTTCCAAGTCATGCTCATGACCAAGTCTTTTATTTATAGAACTTGACATTTTTACAACTGACATAAAGGGCTTTTCAGGTCTTAGCATGCTATTACAAGGTCATGAAATATTACCTCATGTAAAAAATATGAAAGTCTTAAATATATCTACCTGGATATACAGGTATATACATATGTGCCCATGTGCATAGAAGATTTTATATATATATATATAATTGTATAAGATAATGTATATTCTTCACAATAAAGCGTATGCTGACCAACCTAAATGAAGTGATAACAATACACACAGACAAAAGGAGAGGAGAAATTATTTCCAAATAACTGTTCTGAACTCGATATAAATATGGCAGTTATTACTGCCAGGTTTATGAAATTGTTGAATATCTCTTGCAAATGAAAAGAGACTTTATCTTCAGTGAAGATTATATAGTACACAGACTTTTCTCTGATAATTTATATAGTCCTGCTACTTGCAGATCTTACTGGGCAGAATATTTCACTCAACAGCCCGTGATCTGTGCATTTCACACTCCACTGTCAATTCAGTGTGGGTTCAGTACAGACACCATTCTTAATTCAGGTCATTCTGCTGTAGTGTAGTCTGCACTATTCCAGTCACAATGGCCAAGAACTCAGTAACTGATGTTTGTACAACACAGATGTACATCATAGGGGTCATAAAAATGTTCTGGACAAAGATTTATGAGGGTTTTTGGTAATATTTTTCTCTTTGGCTGACATGGTAGTTCTTTTCTACAGTATTCCAAGTTCCTTAAACCCATACTGAATTAACTAATCCATCCTAAACACTACAGAATGCCCATTTGGGAACATGTTGAGTGCCCTGTGTGTGCATTTGAGCATATGTGTGTGTAATGGTCCAGCCAGAAGAATGAAGAATCCATCATCATTAAATCTGCCAAGAGGGAGTATGGTGAACAATTGCCATTTCAAATGCTAGCCACATAAATTCATACATGGCATATTAATTGTACATATTCTTTTTCTGTATTTGAAATGTTTCTCTAGACTTCATGACCTAAAACTGTCTTCCTAAATTTAGCTGAAAGAACTGCACAAGTAAATGATAATGTATGTGTCACAATATGAGACACAGGCATCCTTTTAAGTGCAAATTTTTGGCTGGTGTGCATTCAGACATTAAAAAATATGAAAACAAATAACCAAGCTATGATAAATTCTATCTTCCTATCAGTCAGAATAGAGTATGAGATTTTTCCACAGTCTACAAGTCCTGTCTGCAATTAGAGGAGACTGGCTGGCACAAGGCAATTGCAAGCAGAACTGACAGCTTGTGCTGACCTCTAGGAATTGCACTGCTGTTGAAGAGCCATGCAGTGATAGCTTCTAAAATGCTCTGGAGAGCTGCAAATCATTTCATTTTCAAAATCATGACAAACTTCTTACGCTGAAGTAATTAATTTTTTTGCAAGGTACCTTAAATCCACCATTTCGGTGTCACTTAGATTCTTTAAAAAAAAAAAAAAGCCCCTTGAAAGCCACTTTAAAGTATTTTTCTACTATGTGTAAAAGTCATTATGTCCTCATGTTGTAGCATTGCAAATAAGATACAACCTCAGAACAAGTGTCTCAAACAGAGGATTCAACCACTGCAGGATCCCTGTCCTGTGATTGTTGTTCAGATGCGTCAGACAGAGCAGGCCTATAGAGAAAAATGGGCAGAAAAGGAAAGAATTCTGGCATTTATGTTCATCATCCAACTCTCATCAAGTCAGCAAGACTTGGATCTGGAGCTCAGTTTCTGACTAAAGGGTTACAATCTGTTTTGAAGACAAAGGCTATTTGCAGGCTCTTTCATGTTGCTTCTAAATTGGGAATACGTAATTAAATTCTGTAAACAAGCGCCTGGTACTTATTTTGAGCAGATGAAACTACATACTGAAGATACTTGATGATGATGTCTTAGTATATTATCAAGAACCAAAGTTTGAATCTGAAATGTGTGAGAGCTATGGATGTTTTCAGACTTTCTTCTTCTACAGGGTCAGGAGCAGCCAGCACCTTGCAGCAAAAGCCTCTTGGGGTTTTTATGATTTACGAAAACAGTGGTAAAAATTAAAAATCCTGTAAAATCCCTGAGGGAAAAATAATTGCATGAGAAGACAGAGCTCCCTCGCACCAAACTGTAAGAAATAAACAAGACATCTAGAAAACCAGAATCAGCAGGAGAAGTAGAATTTTGTTATCAGCCTTCCTTTCATCAGTGGTTCTTTGTGTGTTCAGACCTTAGAACTAAATTTCCATCTGGCCCCAAATACTCCAGTTTTCTTAAGAGCCAGAGCACCAAGAATTCAATCACTACACCTCAGGGTGGTTGAAGTCTTGGTAGATTAAGTAAATACTCTTCTGAAAAAGAAAGTATAATTTCAGATCATGATGGAAGGTAAAGACTGCTAGAACTTTGTTGCTGGAAATGGTAAATTGACAGCATGACATGGCTTTGGACAGTGAACTTACAGCACTGATACAGCCAAGAAACACATTTACTATCAGAATTTGAACTCCAGGAGAATGTGAATTTTAAGTGCCTCTTGATCATGTAAGGCATTTCACATTCAAATTGTGAAATCTAAAGACTCCATTCAGCTGCCATCCAGTCTCTGGACAGCAAGCTCCCCATGTCAAACTAACACTTGAGGGTGAAGTAAGTTTTCAAATATTTGATTATTTGAATTTGACCAAACTCTCAGTTTGAAACATCAAAACTACCCAGGCATGGATATTTTTGGTTATGGAGCATTCCTTATGTATCCAGCTTGACAGGACCAAAGGGCATGGACACTTTCCCCCATAAATAGTTACTTTGGGATTCAAAAAATAAGCTCTCATTTACCTGTCTCACATGCAAGGCTCAACGCAACAGATGTTCTCAGAGTTTATTTATTAAATCAGGCTCACAGAAGAAAACAAAACAAAGCCAGCTGCACTGATACACCTTTTTGTGCCAAAGGGTAAGTTGCCAGAATGTTTACTGGGAAAAATGCCTAAAATAAAATCTTGGTTACTAACACAAATGATTATGGAAACCCATACCTAGAAAGCATTGAATTTAGCCAAATAGAAGTGTGCCAACCACTAAAATGCATTTCCACTGAAAATCCTTGTGTTTATGCTCCTTGCTGTACCAGCAGACTTAGTATTAGTATTTCACCTACATACACAGTTGGAAAAATATGAAAATATTTTTATTTTTGCTTTCCTTTACCCTTCTACCTCCAAGCAAAATTTGCCAACACTTTGTATTTTATTTACTTTTATTTATGGTTGCTTCTTTAACCATCCTCATAATTTTTGTCTTGATTGTAGAAAAACTGATGCTGTTTTAAGGCACCAAAATAAAGAAAGCATTTGTCAGCACATTGAACTTGCATCTGCTTACATAAGTATATCTGTCCCTTCTCATCTCAGCACTCCAGAGTGAGTCTAATGCCAACATATAAACATGACTGCTCAATTAATTTGTAATGCAAGCCTCTGCATGAAGAAATAAAGAAATATGAGGATCATCCAGCCCACTAGCTTTCCATGACCATGGCTAGTACTGGATGCCCCAGAGGAACATGTTGAGTCTCCTGACAGTGTAGAATTACTGTGCTGCCAGGCACAGGTTTTCAAACCTCTTGTCTTTATTCTTTGTATGAAGAACTTAGACTACTTAATTCAGGCACATTTCCTATATATTTCATTTTTCTTCATTCTTGTCCGAGGAAAAATTACATATCTCTCTCACACACACATACACACAAAAAACAGATAAAATGAGTTCAAAAAGGCTATGTCTGATTCATCTTCTCTTCAAAACAGAGTTAGAAGTAAATTCATGGCTTTAATCTCTTTATCATTTCCTAGATATCTTCTTTATCTACCATAGTTTGCTACAGGAGCTGGAAAATCATTATGAACACTGTGGTCATGAAAAGTCGCTGAGTACCAAATGACTAACGCTCTGGTCTGAGACTTATGGTCTTCACAAAAAATGTTACAAATGTTTTCATTGAAAATATTGACTGAATGTATAATTTCATCTATTTCAAACAGGTGGTAAGAAGAGTAAACTCACAAGGGTGTTTTTCCACCTCGATGCATTTAGCGGGGTTCTTCTTTGAGTTGTGTAGTATGATCCATTCCTCAAAATGCTTTAGTGAACTTTAATCTGTCAACAGAGGACAAGTTCAGTCTCTGACATGGAATTCAGAAAACAATGAAAGGGAAGAGGTTTTAAACATTGTAAGACCACATTGTCCAAATCAGAGATTCTTAAAGAAGAGAATGAGTAATCAAGACTAGTCTGAATAAGAAGAGAAGTCAGTGGGAGAAACAAGGAGCTTTGAACTTGGACAAATCTCTGATCAAGTTTAGATCTATTCTATACCAAGTACGGACCAAACTGCTAAGTAGGATTGCACAAAAAATATCTCTTAGATGAGTATATCACTTACAAATGATATTGAGTAGCTGCAGAAGTCTCCTAAAAAATGTTAAAATAGGCCTTCAGCTGGAGACATTAAAGAATTCTTTTGCAGGGAGGACAAATGCAGAGTTAATATCTTTCAAAAAGGTAACAATATTAACAGTATTCTTAGAACTGAAAATAGATAAGAAACTGAGAGTGAACATCAGGAAATTAAAACTCTACGTTAAACCAAACCAATTCCCCCGATTCCTGAATATTCATGTTTCATTCAGAACATCTGCCATCCTGCTCATACTGACACAGAGTGGCATGAGAGAGAAAGAGACCATGGTGGGAGTGGGTGGCTTTGTTAGAGATCCCCAGTTCTCTCTTTGTAGCGTCTTTCTTCCCAGGCAGAGGTCTGAAAACAGAGCTCTTGTGTCAGCAAGGACTGGGACTGGCTTTCTCTGCCTTTGTGGTACAAATGGACCTGCACCAAGTTGAGAATTAGGTGAAATGTTAAAATTAAGGAGGTGAATTGAAGAAAAAGTACTTCTAATTTATTACCCCAACCTCAGCAAAAGTTGAAATCTCTAGTTTTTAACTACACTAGCCATAAAATGGCAGAAATCCATAGGCAAAAGAAGGTTTATCTGGCCATGTTGACTTAGCAAACAAAATGCAGCTTGATATTTGATCATTTGATTTTGGATAATTTTACTTTCATAATTACTTTGATTTTCAAATAACCTGGCATTGGTCTCATCGCTTTCAACAGCAAGGGGCATTACGTTTTCACAGGCTGTTCAGCTCATGTATTTCAGAAGGCAAAGGATAAGATATTTCCATGTCTTTAAAAGTCATTCTGAAAAGGAGACAGTGAGTGAAGCAGTCCATGGAATACCTCAGCATAAAATTAAATCACAGAAAAATCATTTGTATTAAGAAATGTACTTTGTGCAAATAAGAAAAAGGTTGTTGTTAAAAAAAATAAAAAAGAGAACCATGTTAGTAGCATTAAAACTGGGCCATCTGGAGTCGAGCGTTGTCCTCCCACCCACTTGCTGGAGGCTTATAAACATCATAATCATAAAAGGATGTTTCTAGAGGGAATAGAAACTGCCCCAGGTAAGCATGCCCCTGCTAAACCAAGATGAGTTAGACTTCAAAAGTAAATAGGCCACAGCTATTACAAGCTAAGGAAATTAGGGTAAGATAAGGTAACACATAACGGCAACAACTTCAACAATTTGCAAATAAAGAGCAATGCTTGCATTCCCGTGGAGATTTGCAAGGACACAGAAAGAAATTTGCACCCTGTAACAAAATTCTGCTTGTGTTTCTGTTGTAGCAGGTACCATATCACAGAACTGCCAGCAACAAGCCATTTCTCTGTTCTTAACCATGAGAAATACAACCATCATCTTTGTGGTTTGGTGTTTTTTGGGTTTATGGTTTTATTTTTCCCTAGAATTAGGCCTCCATTACACAGTTTCTTACTGCAAACAGTGAAATTAGTCTTAGAGGATTCTAAGGATGGCAAACAAGCAGAAGAGCTATTCCAGTTTCAACAAGGCAGGTGGGTAACCTATTTCCCTGCAGGATAGTACATTTCGACAGCTTCTCCTCTCAAAATCTTCCCCCAGGTCTGATCTGCTGCTCACTAATTAGTTGTCTTCTTGCTCAGTCCCATGTGTTCCCCTTCTCAAAGTCTGGGTTTACTGCTTCCCTTATTTGCTGTTTTAGAATAGTCTGTTCTCTGTGTTCTGAGAGAGCAGAATACTTTCGTGCACTGCAAGAAGGCAAGTAAGATTCAGGCAGGACATTAAAAAAAACAGGCCAGCAGTAAAAATAGTGAAGCAGTGATGTAACAGCAAGGAAAAAGCAGGGCCTGTTTAAAGCATCAGAGGGTTTTGTTCTCCTGTTAAGCCTTAATAAGCTTCAAGTGACCATCAAGCATCATTTTAGCGAAGTCAGCTTGTTTAGAAATGTTCTGTATCTGTAAGGATAATTCTACCCTAATTTGGATCAGGCTTTGTTGTAATATGTGTTTAATATACCAGGAGAGTTATTATCATTGCCAAAATTACTGAGCACTAAGGGAAAAGCCACCTCTTCTATTCAGCCTATGGTCCAGTTATGGGTGATGGAACCCCATCACCCCCAAGGACACACCCACTACTGATGCAATATCTGCCCTGGGAGGCTCCAGTCCTGGAGGCAGTAGGGGAAACATCTGACACATCTGGCTACCAACATCTATGAGACTGAAAGGAAATCGTTTCAGAGAAGGGAATAACCCAGAAAATCTCTGCCTACAGATCTTCTGTGTAATATTATTGTCTATTTTAAGCTATACACAGTGGGAAAAACAAGGGAGGGGAGGGGCGGGAAGTGTTCCTGGGAAACAAGAAACTGTTACTAAATAGTATTGATAGCATTGTCTTTTTAAGAGAAAATATATTGTCTGCGTCATGATCATGACAACTTCAGGTGACAAAAAAAAATCTCTATTTGCTTCAAAAATAGAATAAAAACTCAATTCACATATATACGTTGTTCCAGATTTATGGTTGTGTATCTCCTTTGATTTATGTGCATTTTTCTATAAACAGATTAATGGTCAGCTTATTCGTGACCAGCATGGGCAAACACAGCAGATTATTTATGTTTTAACCTAGTTACGGAAGAGCCTTGTTTAGGAGCAAGTGCTTACTTAGAGGTCCATAGCTCTTTAAGCCTTGTCATCACTACTTATTGCCAGACTAAACAGGTAATTTATTTTTACTTAAACCATCACATTGGCTTGATATTTATCACCATGAGGCATATTCGAACTGATAGCACAACCTTTTAGGAGAAGCCTGAATCTGTTCTACAAAACAGGAGGGAACAATAAATAAATAAAAGGAGAGTGTGACACTTTTTAATACCAAAATAAAACTGTAATGTTTGCAGATATTGGAGTTGTGCCAGAAGAACTTAGTACATCATCTGAAGAAAGGCAGTTCCAGTGCAGTTATTGCTCTGCTGAGCTGACAGTAAGACTGTGAACATGGATTTATTACATCCCAAATATGCATTGATATTACTGATAACAAGGCCTGAGAAAAGCCTTCCTGAGCTCAAGACAATTTGTCACCAAGTTCTCAAAAAAAATTACCATGCATTCTTTCAGCCACAAAGACTTCTTCCTCCTATTTTCTTAGGTTCTTCTATGGATTAATTATATAAATACTTCTTTTCTAAGTCACTCCAGATGTTCTGTCTTGCCCATTTTTGGCACATGTGTCACAGCTCTGGTCCTTCAACTGACCCAAACAAATTTCAGAAAGCATTTGCTAATAAGACAAGTTGGCTAAAGGGAAAAATTATATTAAAAAATTACTCTACAAGCAAAACCAATAGAAGTTTGTTCTTAAGAAAAGAAGATCACAGAAGAAAACAAAACGCAATATAGACAAAGCATGATTAACAACAATCTTCCTATACAAATGCATAAAGCTGGAAATGAGAAATAGATTTAATAAATGTTAAATAAAAAAAAAAAAGAAACAGCCCTAATGCCTGTTTCACACACCATTTTATAGAAACTAAATTAGCCAACATGCACTTGGCACTTATGGCATTTTCATGACTTTTCTTATAAAATCTTTGCAAATTAGAAATTTGGATTTGCATCTGGAAATACTGTTCAAATATAACTTTACAAACATGAATATTACCAGAATTATTCTTTGCATGCCCTCTCTCACTACAGATCTTTCAAACAACTGAATGCAGTTACTGAGATGAAGGCTGGTACAATTAAAGAACCTGCACCACTGACTACCCAGGGAGATCCTTGTCCTAAACTACATCACTACTCATTGAGGGTACACACTGGATTATTACACATAATTCATATCCCATTAAACCTTGAGGTCTATTTGTAAGTGTAACACAGACTTCTAAATTGATATATTTTCTTTAAGGTCTGGGGTTTTTTTTGCTTTTGGGCTTTGTTTTCGGGGTTTTTTTGGGGGGTGGACGGGAAATACTTCTGCATCCTACTAGCGGAGAGTTAATTATTTTAAACATATAGATTCTGATGTCTGGATTGAACTACTAGATAATGTCAAAGAATGCAAAAGGGAATATTAAATATCATTTCAGAAAATGACTATGCCTTGGGTAGAGCAAAGGAGACATAAGCAAAGTTGATTTTTTTCCATACAAAGGGTAGGGTGCTTTTCACTGTGCTCATGGAAACAAAGGACATGCCTCTGCCACCTGTGGCTACAGAATAAAGGCAAGGGCAGAGCCTTGAAAAGCTCAGATCGACTCCTCAGCTGGGTAATTTAACCAAGATAGAGTATTGCACTCAGGTAACTGCTGTTTTCAGGAGATAATTCTGATACTACAGATAATTCCACATTCTGTTGCATTGCAATACAATACTTGTTATCATATCTGAAAAATCCAGATAACAGAATTATCGATGTGCCTAACTACAGACACGCTTGTTAATTCCTCATAAGCCATACAATTATCATGATCAGTGATCTGTTTAATAAACACTTGCCATAAATAAAATGAATATATTTTGTTGTGTTTGCTGGCTACATTAACAAACACCTGAAATTTAGGACATGCAGAATGCCTGGGAACAGAAGCTATTTGTAAAGACCTGAGTTCCAAAGTGTGCTGCCTCACTTCTTGCATTCTATTGTACGGTTTCAATTTCCTCATACGGAATTTTATATCAAAAGTAAGCACACAGGAGGAAATGGAATAATACTAGAGGAAAACCAAAGCAAGTGAAAGGAAAATTCAGGCTCCTCAGTCTGACCTTTACAGCACCATAAACACTTCTTTTCGTCTCTCAGGGAAAAAAATAGCAGAGGCCATTAGGGATTCAGCCCTGTTCCAATACAAACTGAGCTCACAATAAAACAGACAGAGAGAGTTAAGAACAGTTAGGAAATAAGAATCCAAGAAACATTATTTTTCCCCTTTTCCTTCTATGAAAATATTTAAGAAAATAGGGCTTCCATTACAGCTATACACTAATTTTGACATGTGCACAATGTACAAATAATAGTAAAATTTTCATTCTGACTGTATTTAATTACAATTTTACATGAGTATGGTGGCAACCTCTTTTTTCTATTTTTCCTCAACATCCACTATGACTTTTCTGCCTGAGCCAAAGGAAGCAATGGCTTCTGATCATGCACAGAAAGATCACAGGCTACATGGAACAGTCTGCCCAGTCGGAGTTTCCTGTTTGTGTATTCTGCCACTTTTTCCAGCAGCAGTTCACTGAAGAAAGCTGCCTGTGCATCAACAGCTGCTGCTAATGTTTCAGGTTGCAAGAAGGCAAGGATTTAGCTAGAGGTGGGTAGGAAAAAAAAAATCTCATGATGGAAACAGGAGAAATTCAAAATGTCTCTTCCCTGTTTTGATCCAACAGATATTGTTCAATATATTGACAGGTAGGCAGAAATTTAGCCTTTCATACTAGGGATGAGAGTCTAAGACAAGTCGAATTTTTTCATTGCAATGTAAAAACAAAACACAATTTCCCAAAGACATGCCCAATATTTCTTTCAGCATTATTTCACTCCAGCATCAAGAATGACTGATCCTATTATTCTATTGATCCTACTGTGGTTGGCTGTATGCTGTTTTCTTTTAACAGTAAGTTTTGTTTCTTACTCAGCCATTACAACATTAATTCGTCTCCATTAAACATGTTTTAGTTGCATCTAACATTACTTGTCCCACAACTCTACACTCATACAGCAAATTCACACTTCACTTTGGGAGAACAACTATCATTTCTTTGCCTCACCAACTACCAAGGATGCAGCTTAGAAATCATATAAATTCTGTCCTTAGCTACAGATTCCAGAAAAGTAGTGTAAAATTAATTTGATTTTTTAATAGAACTATATTTTATAAAGATAAAGGTGCTATCCAATTAAATCTTGATTATTAAATTGATTATAGCTCAATGACTTAATTACATTTGAGGAGCGCATTGCTGCAAAATACAGGTATTTTTAAGAGGTGAAAGGATGCCTTATTTTATTCAGTTAGCAGGCAGATATTAACTAGAGGAACAGAGTATATAGTGAGCACAAGGACCACAGTTTTCCTTCATCCAGAATACAAGTTCAAGATGTAACCTTAGAGCCATGCTTCAAAATCTCCCAAATCTTTATGCACCTTTTAAAATAAAATATTAATATGCCTAGCATGAACCAGCTCACACACTGTGGCTGACATAGAGGATACTATTCCCTATGTATTCCTGCCTGAAGAGGACAATTCTACCTATTCTACAGGACAATTGTTGAGGCTGCCAGTGGTGCAACAGTTTTCTGTTGCCTGGAATTTTGCTGAATTTTTGCATTATCATTTCCCAGGTTAACACCTCTCAGACTTGGTCTGTCTTTGTGGGGAAGTTTTTTTAAAAAATAAGAGACAATTGTTCCACCTTTTTCAAGAATAATGCCAGGGAAAAACAAGCAACTGCCAATTATCAAGAATATTCTATGAATGAACTCGAACAGATTTTTGGCAGTGAAATAAATAAAAAAAAAATCAACCACCACTGGAAAATAAAACAACCTGCAAGTGAAGTCGCATGGATTTGATCCAACCTGAACTCTCCAGAAATCATCAGCAAATCTGACATTATGACACACATACTAACCCCTACTCTGATCCAGAAAATTTGCATATATTATTCACTATGTTTCACAAAGCTGATCAGGAACTTGCTGATTGACTTTTATTAGAAGTTTTTATTGGAAAAGTTACTGTCGAAACCTAAAGGTGACAGGGTTGCCAGCTTCAGTGCACAGCCAAGAGGAAAACTTGGAGATGCAACATGGGATGTCTCACCATGATGCAAGACAGGCCACAGCTGACTCCCTGCTTTTCTTACAGAGCAGTCAGTCAGCACCTTAATTCAAAGACTCCAGTGTAAATCCATGGCCATCTTCACATGCTGTCCCATTCATACTGGCTACCAGAGGAGAAAACCACCTGGAGATTCTGTAAGGCATGTGCAGTTTGAGAACAGGTAGGGCAGTGTGACTCCTGATCATGCCCCGCCCTTGTACTGCAGTAGCCACTCGGTGTGCTCAGGAAACCCACCCTGGGGCTCAGGGACCCGGATCAACTCCTCAGGTCTTTACAACAGAAGAGGCTTTCACAGTTTGGTCCTCAGCTGGATCTGATCCCTGGCCAAGTGCTCTGCAGCTGCCTGTGGGAAAGATGGGAGTGGGAAGCTGGACCTCTCCGGTATAGAGTTAACAGGGCTCATTTTCATGCTTTTTTTAAACAAGGTTAAGTAGCTGAGCAAGTGGAAAAAGACTCATCTGACAGAATCAGATACAGAAGTCTTCAGATACTACACCCTTCATTCATATTTATATTATTTAATATAAATAGTCAGGTTGGCATATCTGAGTTCTAGAATGAGATCTCCTGTGTTACAGGAAAGTGCGTCACCTTCCAACTTGACTTCCAAGTACAAAATGCAACAGTCACAGAATAAAAACCCTTGTAGCTCTCTCCGTTGTTTGAAATTAAAGGTAACATTCTGTTTGCAGAGTCCAACATAAATCAAGAGTAGCCCTACATACTCCTTTTATTTTATGGAAGTCAGGACCTGGTCTGAAAGTCTGATATTCCCTGTCTACAAAGCAAGAATGACAAAGGGGAAAACAGAACCCCAGGGGAACATGCATTTTGGTGCTGGGGGATGAACTATTAGACCTTCACACTGTGACAGGCAGGGTCTCTTGCAAGACTGTGCATTTAGTAAAACTGACAAAACTTGATACAGCTGCACGGGCCCACTCTGCGTGTGTGAAAGTCATAAAAAATATCATTAAATATGAATTGCTTCATATCCCAAGAAGCTCTTCCAATATAGTAGCGTTTGATTAAATGATACAGCATAAAAGCACACAGACAGCCCGAGGAGATTGGGCTGGCAATGGCATATGCATGATTACACCATCCATTTCTTCCATTTATTTTCCCTCTGTGTTTATTGCAGTTGTTTCTCATTGGTAAATGAATGGAAATATATTCCATCATTTTAAATTAAATTTGGTGAATTTTAGTACTCATGAATCTCGAAGACAAATTGCAGCAGCTGGAGCTACAGACTAAGAAAAATTATGCTAATGGTCTTAAATTGTCCTGTAAAAAAACCTCAGAGATGTCACTCCCTGAGAATAGCTCCTGTGGAAACTGTCATCAAGAGAACGGGAGGAAGAAGGAAACGCTGTCACAAGTGCTTTTATTTCAAAGAATTGAAACTGAGTCTTAGTTGTTCTTCCCTAATGCGAAAGTGTGAATTCCAACTTTTGTTCCTGCTCTGATGTGAACATATAAATAACACACCTGAACCTTGTGCCTTCTTCACTTGTATGTGCAGTTCTAAGTATTTCACTTGAAAACATAAGTAACAGTATTAACTTCACTTTCAAATCAAGAGGGAATTATTGTGAACATATGGGGGGCATTTTTAACAAATTTATGTTTCTCAATTCTTCTGTTATGGAGATCCAGGAGAACTTCTCATAATTCATAACATCAAATAAGGTTTTTCTTTATCAATAAAGTGTGAAAAGATGTAATGTTTTATATATATATTAAATTTAGGGAATTAATTACAATAATGATTACATTTCTTCTGGAACTACAGCGTAGCAGTAACCTGAGCAAGCAAATAGCACAGGCTAAAGAAAATGTAATTTTTTTTTTCTAATTGACCAGTAAAGTGAAACAAACATTGTATTTAATGAAATCTAAATTCCATCTAGACCTAAATCCTGTACAGATAAGAACCCTGTCTAAAGGAATGTGGGGGGTTTTGCCAGCTGAAATGTCTAGGATATTTCACAGCTTTTTTACAATCTGCTTCTGGCCAAGATTTTCCAGGTGCTCTTTTGGCAGGCAGACAAAGCCCACTTGTGAAGGGCAGGTTGGGAAGGCAGCAGCAGGCAGCAAGCCTGGGGCCCCAACTCACCGTAGGACATGGCTGGGGTCGTACCCCACACCTCACACCCTACAGCCTTGACAGGAATCAAAGCCCATCTCAAGGTTTATCTTCCTGGTAATTTACAATTTGCAGTGTGCTGACCAGCCCTTCACTAATTCTTTTCATGGACAAATACTAAATTAACCAGAATCTAGATAGCTGTTCAACCTGAATCACCATAAACCTTTTCTCCATGACCTCACCTCCTTTTTCCATCAAATAATCTTGTATAAATTGTGCTATATACATCAAGCCTTCCACTTGTCCACTTTATCTGAAATGGAGATTAGTTTGCATTTGCAGAAATAACCCCAATTTTATTTATAACAACAGATAGCAAATAGGTAAACATCCAAAAACTGTTGGTTTTATACTAATGCTACTTACACAAAATATGCAATGATAAAATTAAATAGAATTCAAGCACTATAGAAAATTGAGGTAGATTTTTAGAGTCTTTCCAAACTCTGACTTGTAACTGTTTTAATAAACATTATACTTTTTTTATAGAATCACTCTTTTTCCCTAGAGTACATGGAATTGTGGTAGAACCCTTAAGTGGAACTCCATGTCCAGTGATGAGATAGAAATATAATTAAAATGCATGTATTTAGTAACAAGAGAAAACCCATAGTGTCTGTAAAAATAATAATTTAGATTATATACAGATTATATATTAATAAATTTAAATATCAGTTAATTTGTTTCATTAGCTCAGGTAGTCCTGAGGTGTGACAGAATTCTCCACTGTTCAGTGTAGACACAGCACTTTCTGTTCTTCCATTATTCCTTCCCTTACTTCCACCAAAGACGGGATTCTCTTAGTGAGTTTACCATTCCCTTGGAATGCTGCTGAATTTATCTACTTTTAATTCACACCTTTCTGTTATTCAATTCACACCTTTCTGCCCAACTTCTTCACCATTTGTTCTGATTCTGGAAACATTAACTATTATGATAGTAAATTTCAGATTATTTAATCTAAAGCAGCACACTCACCAAGCAGACAGACATCATCAAGGATAAGTATAATCAAGCATAAGCCAACAGAAAAGGGTTTCTTTCCCTGTGGCAGACTTTAACAGGAACCAATGAGATATTTTGCCTCACAAATTCTACTTTAAATGCAAATTTTCCACTCTGTGCTCCATTATTTTTATTTTTTTTCTTTAGAGCTAAGCAAAAATTTCTGGTTTTAAATTTTTTAAAACTTAGGATTTATGCATTCATCTGTCTTTTCAGACCGACTATTTGTACTCCAGTAGCCCACAAAGAAGATATCCTTCCCCTTCCAAATAAACTGAGCTCATTATTTATACTTTCAAGCCACAGTCATTAATTCTCTGAGTGAATGAAGCATGGTTTAGGGCAACAAATAGTCAGCATATGTTTTGTGCATTTTTTTCCCCTAAAAAGGAGCAGACCTCCATTTGTGTAATTTCTCATCTGTTCTTGGGTAGCTTCAGCACTACCATCTGGGGGGAAGCAAGCTGTTTTATCAACAAACATTGAGCTGTATTCTCAGGGGGATAAAAAAGGGAAAAGGAACAAATTTCAATGAAGAGTTTTATGAATAGGTTGTCTGAATTAACCATTATACAAGCATCTCCTTTTTCCTGGAAAAACACACAAAAAGAATCCTTTTTTGTAATTCTAGACAATGTTCTAGTTCCTGCTCTCTCCATGTTATCTTTGATTCTAAAAGATAAGAAAAAAATGTGCTGTGTATTTTCATACTTAGCAATGTTTGTTTATTCTACAATACGTGTTCTAGGTTTTATACATCATCTTGAAAAAATAATTTAATAGAGGAATAAATTCTTGGAGGATTAATTGCTTTTTCAGATGGTCTTCTGGGTTTTTGTTAGCTCTTAATGAAAGATAATGACATTTTCCTTTACAAAAGTAATGGGTTTAGCGTTTTTTTTCTTTTTAATTCTAGGTAGCTGAACAAATTGATCAATGACATCTGCACTAAATAATAAACAAATTAAAATACTTTGTCCAAAAAAATTTTTTAAGAAAAGAAAAAAACCAAAGAGGCCACAGCCCAGCTGGAGCTGAAGAAGAGTCACAAGGAGGGACCCCACAGGTAAGCCAGTTGCAAAAGAAACTTGAGCAAAGTGAAGGTCTGTTGCTGGATGGAAGAGACAATCTGGGTACAAAGAATACAGGACACAGAGAATTAGTGGATAACCTTTTTGCTTTGATCCTTGAAGGAAAGTTGAGCTTCCATTCCACCTCCAGAAGAATCAGTACATTTTGGACAAGAGAAGGATAACTTACCGGGAAAGAGCAACAGATTAGAAACTCCATGAAAAACTTCCTTTCATTCAAATCCACAGGGCTGGATGGGACTCCCATGAAGATGTTGAACATGTTGGCTGAACTCAAAAATCAGTTATCAAAGGTCACATACCAATTAGACACCTCCTCAGAAAACAGAAATCTACCGGTAAGTCTAAAGACATGGATAGAAATGAGCCTGAGATGGAGATTCCCAATCTGCCTTTCAGAAATTATCACAAAAGATTGGCTCAGAAAAAGATGAGATATATTTGTTCTTGAGTAAACAGCAAAACAGGCGGGAAATAGGATGGCTGGTGTGAAGGCAGCAGCCAAAACAGTGATGTGTAGATCAGACCAGATGCTGCAGATGAGTCATGTCTTTGGCCTGCTATAGTGTCTAACATGAATGGGTAATTCATTCTTCGACATCCACCCGCCAAACATGTCAAATTTAGTGTGTTTTCCTGGGAACAGGTAGGATTTAGGACATTTTCCACTGATTTCTGTGGCTTTAAGGCAGAGAAATGTTAGTTTACATTTGGATAGGATGAGCAATAAAACCATTACTGGAAGAAGCAGCTATTAAATCAGTACTGAAGGCTACTAACTCAGAGTCAGTGTGTCACTTTCCATCCAGTAATTCTGGACACCACATAAAGATCATTCATCCATCACACTGAGCCATTTTTTAATTATTTGTAATAAAACACACAATATAAACATCTAAATCCCAGTTTAACACTAATTTCTTTCACCTTCTTTTAAACATAACAGCCTGATTTTTTAGAAGTTAAACTTTATAGAAGCTTTCTGCCAGTGAGGCAACCTGTGAGCAGGCACTTTCACTTGACTATGTTAGTAACACAGAACATCTTATGCTTCTGCTAAATAAACACTTGCAAATTGTACACTTGGTGCTTTTTTTAAACATTTGTTCTCTGAAACACAATGTAATGCTAAATGTAGCAATGTGAACATATGAGCTAGTGTTGACAGCCAGATTCAGCTGCCTTTAGGGAACCTTGCATCTGGATCCTTCATGAAGTGCAGCAGTTGACCAAGAGCTGGAGGCTTTCTAGGCTAAAAATAGAGCACCTTCTGTTTAGCTTGAAGAGCTACCATCATGCCACAGCACACCCTGGTAATGTCTGCATTGCATTGGCAGGCACACACTGACCTCCCCCCTCAAGGGGGATGAAGAACGAGAGCTACAGTTGCAATAGGTTTTCCTTACAACCAACTGGGAAGACTCACTAACACACACAGGGGCTCAGCTGCTCCTTTTCCATGGAAAAAAAAATAAATGTGTCTCCTTGAGTTTCTACAGTAAAGTGACAAGCCAAAGAAAAGGACTTGGTGACACCAGTGTCACTAAGACAACTGAAAATTTCACTATCATCCAGGCATGAATCAAGGGGAATCACTAAACAAGTATTCTTTGGATTCAGGAAAAGTGTTTCATTCTGAGGCAGCATTTCTTGAGAATAAGAGTTGGTGCATCATAGCAATAGTATCACTGCCACTCCTGCAGTAGTGCCCAGGGCCATTTACCCTGCTGAGTATCCTCTCTGATAGTCTAGACTATAAAGACAGATACCCCTAAAAGGTGCTCAGATTGGGTGATATCACTTGCTCTTTAGAAGTGCCCCCTTCTCTGCAATAATTAAAAAAGGAACTGTATTAGGTCTGTATTTTTAAGACAGGCGACATTTAGAGCTATTTTCATCTAACCCCCAAAAATAGTCCTTGTTCTAAGACAAAGAATAAACTAAAATTCTTGAGGGTTTCAAACAAGGGAAGGGATATAGTCAAGCATAGAAACAATCAGGAGGTCTAGTTACATGAAATGTTATAGCCAAGATGGATTGTTTTAAGACAGCACACATGGAATAAGACCAAATCCTCCTCACTTCTGTCTACTGCACAGAATTTTCCATTAATTTTAAAGAAACGTTAACAGTTTTTTTTCTAAATTGGGAGGGTAGGATTTTGCCCAAAATTCCTCTTTCTGCCTCTCCCCATGAAGAATACTGAATATGTATTTAAGAACTAGTTGTAGATGCTGGTGATTTTTAAGCTCCAACAAAATTCTTAAGAAGAGTAAAGCCCCAGACCAGCAAATTCTAAAGTACTTATCCTCAGAGGGATCAATACCCCTCAGGCAATGGGGAATCAATGGGATATTTTTACAGAAATTATCAACACTGACTAGACTGTTGGTCCCCTTATCCTCCATAAGCCATGACTGCAAAGTAGAACCATCCACATCCACACTAAAGCCTCCAAAATATTATCTCTTCTGTCAAAGTTATTTAGTGAATCTCCAGAGACCTTGCTCAGACTACTCAACAACAATTCACTTATCAAAGCCCAAGAACCACAAGAGGAAAAAACATGAAAAAAATCACTACTTACTGCTATGATTTTAGAAAGGCAAAACTGGAACAACAGAAGTCCTATTAACTTTATTCTGAGAACAAGTTCAACCTGTAAAGGCACAAAAGGGAGGACAGGAAACAAGCCATAAACTCTTCTTGCACTCTATAATGGGGAAAGATGTAATTTCTTTTATTTGTTCATTTAGCAGCAAGCCCTCCAAATTCAGACAAGCTTTTTAACTTATCAGTGAAGAAGTCTCTGTCTTTTTGTAACTTACAGTTCCAATAGAGAACACTCAACCATGAATGTAATTGAGAAGAGGGAATGTTATGGCAAATGAATCATGTTGAAAATTATAGAACTTAATACTATCTAAAGACCTCAGTGTTTTAGGAAAGGTAGATTTATCTCTTTTTTTATCATTCAAGAACTAAACTAATTAAAGAATGGCTCTCAGTGAGACAGAATAGGAATGTGACTAGAAGTTGCAGTTTTATTTCAAAGAACACAAGACAAGACTGCATTTACAATTTTTGACATGGTTCTGCTAATTATAATTGTGTTTCATTACAAATAAACAGCACCTCATTTATTGGGCTCTCGCAGGTATTGAGGGTATGCCATGAACAGCATGAATGTCCTGGCTGACAACAAATGTAAATTAGAGGTTTCATGCACATATTTTTCCAGCACTGACTACTTAATCTTTTCTGTATAAATCATTTCACTATCTCCTACAATCACATCCCTGCTAAGAAAAAAAAAGAAGTTTTGAGCTCTGAGTGCAGTTGATATTTTTTTAGAAAATGGCCTGGAACCTATTTCCATGATTATGTAACGTTTTCCAGATCACATCAAGTAGTTAATGAAATGGGGGATAAGACTTGAGATTGCCTGTTTCACATGTAAGATGACAGAATTAATGTAGCACCCTGGAATTTTCTGAGGCAAGCAGACATCAGAAACCCAGACGTCAAAAGCCTTTAGTAATTGCAGGCAAAGAAGATCTAACCAAACCCATGCAATAGGTTAAAAACCCACTTTTTAGTAGATTTTGGAAAAGGGAGAGGCGGTACTAAGAAAATTAAAGTTAATTTTTTCTTTGCCAGCAATCCTCATGTATGTACACCTGTTATCCCAAACAGCTAAAGAATGGTCTTGGGAACCACCTTCTACTTATTCTTACATCTTTAAAAAGAGACCAGAGGCACACTGAAAAGAGCATTTATTCAAAGAAACACCCTTAAAATCAAATAGTTATGGCTGTAGATGTGCTCCAAGAAGAAACATCCACAAAATACATTCAATACCAGTGAGACACCAGTCCAGTTGTACACCCAGAATGTTAATCACCACCTCTTGTCCTCTACTGACAGCAAACTCCATCTCAGACTCCTGTGGGAGGACACACAGTGACACTGGTGGGTGATGCTATTAAAGAAGAAAGTTAAAGGACAATTGGAGTAAAAATTGGAGTGAAGGGCAAGGAGTTAAAGATGAAATAATAAATCACAATGCTGGCAGTAAAATACGTATCGCATTTTTATTGCAAGAGTCCCTTGACAATAAAGTGCATTTGTTATTATCTCAGCTTTACTGGTCTGTCCTTGAACTTTCTTGTAACAATTTACTCTAAAAGAACACACAGATATGAGATTATTTACAAAAGTTAGCACTCATATTTGTATTAAGTGCTCCTATACTTCCAGTATTTTGAGAGCACTGATTTGATCAGCAGCTGGCTCACAATCTAGATCATAAGCTTTGGTTTTTGATCTCCACCTGTTTACATCCACTCTTTTCCCCAACCTTTTTAAACACTTAAAATACATTATTTTTATTTATTTGAAGTTTGTGTGACTGCAGCACATGTGTGGCTTCACTCAGGATTCAGAAAACACTTTGACCAGTCAATTAAAGCCTTCTGTGAAAATGCAGCCAACAGTGTTATACTACAGAATCACAGAATGATTAGGGTTGGAAGGGACCTTTGGAGATCATCCAGTCCAAACCCCCAACTAAAGCAGGTTTGCCTAGAGCAGGTTGCATAGGATCATGTTCAGGCTTTGAATAACTCCAGAGAAAGATACTCTCAAACTCTCTGGGCAGCCTGTTCTGATCCTCTGTAACCCTCAAAGTAAAGTATTCCCTCCTATTTACATGGAATTTTCTATGTCTGTGCCTTTCGCCCCTTGTCCTGCTGCTGGGCACCGCCAGAAAGAGTCTGGCCCCATCCTCTTGACACCCACCCTTGAGATATTTGTCTGCCTTGATAAGATCCCCTCAATCATCTCTCCCTACTAAGAAACATGGGCCAGAGGGGTAAAGAAAATAAAAATCTTCATGTGCTCTATTAACCATTGCCTCACTCACCAACTATCATACTATTTACCCAGAAATGCTGCAAGAGATGGACCTATGCTGTTCAGCTGTTTTTCTCCAGGTTCTGGGAAAAGCCTTCTACTGGATGAAACAAACACATATCTCTCATTCCTGCTGCACCCACTTAGTCTGGTATTCCCACTGGAATATCAGTCCCTTCCCTCTTACTATCAGGGTGCCAACACAAACATATTGTTTTAAGTGTATGATTTGAACTGAAGTACAGGATTCATTCTACTTGACAAATCATTCAAAACAGATGTTTTGGGACAGCTTGGAAGAGTAACATATTCAGGTTGTGAGAGATGGTTACTGCAGTTTTTAAATTTTTTTCTGGTATCTATGACCGATTTACAGTCTTTTTATAATTGCTGATCACAATCTGCCATGAAATTTAATTAATGGGGAAAAAATCTTCTTGGCTATGCCAGCCCTTCTAAGATGAGGAAGGTCAATGGTGTTCCTGTTAAATTTGAAGACAAAAACAGAGCTGGGAGAGCCTGGTAGCTCTTCAAAGGTCATGGTTGGAATTCAAAATCATCTTGAATAAATCATCATTCAAAATCATCTTGATTAAGTAAATGGCCTGAAGAAATAGGACCAGAGCAAAGTATCACAAGAGGAATAAACTGATCAACTGCATAAATGTAAGACAAAAACACTACTCTGTATAAGACTCAGAAGGCAATTTGTTTCCTCTGGTTGACTTTGGAAAGGTATTAGCCAAATTCTGTATCTGGCTATGGGAAATGACTTACAGAGGTCATAATAAATGAGAGAAAATCCAGTCCCAAGAAGGATAAAAAGGATCAAAAGTTCAGGAGTCACAAATTGTGAGTAAAGACTGAAAAGATTGGGATTGTTTGGTTTAGGGAAGAGAAAAGCAAAGTACTAGACACAGTAGGAATTTAAAAAATACCAAAGAGTTGCTAGACAGACAATGTTAAAAAACTGTTTTACCATTATAATCAAGGACAGAAAAAAAAAATCAAGGACCTAAACTGCAGCAAGAAATAATAGGTTAAACTTGCATTTTCTGTGTAAAGCTTTTCACATTAGAAAAATATAAAACATTAATAAATTGTGATGAGGACTTCATGAGGGCTTTAAGGAGATACTAGACAAAAATCTGTAAGACACACACATGGCTGCTGTTATTTCCCTGGGAGAGCAGGAATCTACACACCAAATGCTTGATCCCATCCAATTTTACATATATATATATAATTGAATCAGTAATTTACATTTAATTATTACTACATTATTTGTAATTTTTCAAATTATCACTAAGAATCTTCAGAGCAAAAGCCCCATTCCCAGAATGACTCACAGCTTCCCTACTTTTTATTCTGCATCTTTTGGGGCAGAAGATGAGGCCACATTGTCATGTTTGGTCTGTTTTAAGCTGCCTTGAAGACCAGGCTGAAATGTAAAACATGCAAAGTAAATAATAAAAATGCCCATTTTCCCATTGTGGCATATTATGTCATGCTAAAACACCTTGTGTTAGTTCATCCAAGGTGAACAAAAGAGGAAAAAAAAAAGAGAGAAAAAAAAGAAGAAAAGGAAAAAAAATGTTCCCATATCCTACCTGAGACAAGACCTCAGTTCACTGTCTAATGAAGGCCTGAATTCAGTAACACTCTTTAAAAGAAATGTTAAGTTGGTTTGCCTCTTTGCCAAGAGATCCTACAGCAGGAGAGTAAAAGCAAGCTGACATCATCTTTTCTGAAATATTTCGAGCCTTTTATTGTAACTCAAGTAGAAAAATGGCCTCTAGACAAAAACTTTGCATGTAGACCTAGAACTATTTATACTTTTTCCCAAAATAAACCAAGGGCATTACTCTGTGTCTCTAATGGTAAATGTTCTGCTTGAATGAGTTTTCATGACAATGTGAAATGCTGCAGAATAGAACAGTCATGTCAAGGGTGTAGCAAAAACAGTCATATGGGGGAAGAAAACCTCAGTGAAAGCTGCCTGTGCTTCATTCCCTAAAGAGGATGTTGTGAAAGCACATCTAATATCAACTGCTGTTCAGGGGCCACCTCAGAACACAGGGTGAACAGGTAACAAGCTATTTTCAGTCCTGATTTCAGTTATTATTTCCCTTCATGAAGGAATTAGTGTGTCAAATCATGGGAAATGAAAGGTGACATGTCATTTCATTGATTTCACTGAGCCTCATCCTTTGAATTTCACAGGATTGTGGATTTTGTAGATACACAGGTTAAATGGGATTAATGTTGGGACTATGATGTAACAAAGGAAGCATCCTCACTGTTTCTAGAAATAACTGGTGAATATTAACGCTTGCTATTTTTAGTTTAATACAGTGAAGTATTATGTAAAAGGAAAAGAATATTAATCAGCAAGAGGAACTTCTGAAACTCACATATCTACAGGAAAACAGTAATGATGGACAACCAGCAACTTCAACTAGAGCAAAATCTTCTGTGAAGCCTAGTTCTTTTCTCACTAGTTACCCATGAAAATAGGTTCAAAATGGGACACAAAGATTTAAAGTACCATATGACAAACATACAAAAATTTAAAGTTAAGAAAAATCTCCTGAACACATTTCCAAACTCATGAAACATACCAGTGAGTATTTGCTTAGAACCCCTTGCCTTTCCTGTTACTCACTCTCACAGAATAGCAAGTTACGCATGAGAAAAGGATAGTCTTGCTTTAGGTGAAGTAATATAAAAAAGTTTCAGCACTGCAATTTCTTATACTCAAAACTTTTAAAGCCACTTTAATGCTTGGCTTGATGCTTAAGAATCAGTTTAAGTACATTCCCCTAATTCAGAAAGAGCCCCCTATTTTTTTATCTCACAGAGGTCTCATGAATGTGCTAAACAGGACTAGGTTGGGATTTGCCTGGCTGGGTGGGTTCAGCCAGCTATGTGTGCCTTTCACCTCAGCTGAGATGGGCCAGAACATGAGCCAGCTCCAGCAAGAAAACAACAGAGCCACATTATCAAGGCTCTGAGCTGGACTTAATATATCTGCCTTTCAACAAGGCTTAAAGTTGAAAGAACCTTTCCATTTTGGTTTTTTTAGTATTTCTAAATATGTTTTGTATTGCTAAAAATTAAGTAGACAAGAACATTGCAGCAATGTCATTTCACCAAATGGTGAAAGGATAAAAAAGTTGATTTAATCGTGTCTTTAGAAAATTCAAACTGGAAAATACCATAATTTTTTGTGCAATCAAAAAGAAAAGAATAGTTGGATTCTTCCCTGGTTTGTTTAGTCAATAAAAATTCTCTTAACTGTGATTAATTCTCTTAGCAGTGAGGCCTACAAAGTTATATGATTAATGCTTGTAAGCTATTTAAGACAATACAGATGTAGGGTGGGCTAAATTTAGCTACATTCTGTCTTCTGCTGGGTGAAGGTTGTTTTCTCAGGCTGGAATTTCAATGGAACCAGTGGAAGTTGGGCAATCAACCCAGTTTCAATCAGGTCAAGTGTTTTAATCCATCAACCTTCTCTTGAAATACAAAACGACAAATGGCCATGAAGAATAGACTGATTTTCCAGAAACAGTAACTGTCTCTCTCACTAATTTTAACAGAAGTAGCAGAATTTGTAAAATCTTCTTTTACTGAGTTTCTCATATGGCTTGAAAAACTCATTCAAGGATTCTAGTTCTGTGTTAAAAATAATTTCACTAACATTTCACTCTCATATATGTGTTTGTTCCATAGGGATACAGATAATTCTCAGCTCCTGCAATGCCTTCAAATGAGATGTATCTAAGCCTCAACAGTAATCAACTGCTATTTCCAAAATGATTCAGAAAATTCAGAAAAAAAAATAAACAAAAATATCATTCTAATAAAGTGGATGAGCAGACATATTTAAGCAAAAAATCCCCAATTTTTTTGACAGTGAACAAGCAGATGGTTATGAAATACACTAAAACCCCCAAAAAACTACCTAGAAAACCATCTACAAAGTGTTGTAATATACTGTTCTCATTGTATTAAATGCCATCTTTTTGGCAGGTGATTAATTGAGGATTAACCTCAATTAATTTGTCTCTAACATCTTACTACTGGTAGCATATTTGACTTAGTTTTTAATGCTGCTCTTGAACAATACAAATGAAGAATGATTATAGTGTATATAACCCTGTGCAACAAAGAACAGTAAGAAGCCAGCCCTTCATCCAAAGAACTAACATTGACACAAAAAAAATAATAAAATAAAGTCTACATGAAAGCATGGAGGGATAAAACATCAGACCAAGTAGAATTTGTACCATAAAGGCAGTATCATCACATTATCTTAGTTAATATTATCTTACTTTTTTAGTAGGGAGGGTGGATGGTGTTAACCTGGGGAGAATTAAAGAAAACAAGGCTAGAAGACCTTTAAAGAAATGGAATGAGGAAAAAGGCAGGAAGAGAGGGGGGAAAAAAGGAAAATACAATTGTGAGATGAAATAAAGGAAAATAATTTGTGACAAGATTTGGACAAATATGACTTCGCTGATTACTATGAGACTTCAGTTCTACATAAAGAAGCAAAACTATTCAGGTGCTTTCTTGTGTCCTACAAACCTGAGGGATATATAGTGGGAAAACAGTGATTGTTAGAAACCAGCAAAAGCTCACACATAGCTCAGGAATATCTTTTTTCAAGAGAAAAATGACTGATTTCTGTGGTTGAGTGATAGGCTTTCCCTTTATTAGTTAATACAGAATGCAAATGATAGAGGGTTTCCCACATCCAATAAAAATAAACAAATAGGTGAAAAGTCTACCTTGACAAAGACAGGCTGGAATAAAGGTGAGCAGTTGAAAGTGTAATCCTGTAGAAAAGACTTTACTTTCCAGTGTGCTGTACTTTGCTTAGACTGTTTTTCCAGCACTCTGTCTCGACTGTCTGCAAACCTTCAATTATACCCTGCAGTCATTTCCAGAGAACTAAACAAGGCCAGCCCTCATTGGCAGAAACCTGAAATCATACAAAATGCTTTTGGCATTCGTTCCTTGCAATCAGCTGCTTGAGCACAAACCGAAATTCAGCCCAGCATGAACAGCAAGAATTGTTATCTTGTCCAAACCAGACAGCAAACACAGAATTCTGCACATTTAAAGGGTTAATTGTAATGCAGACTATCTCTCTACACAACGGATGCTCCGGTTGTTGAGAAAGGAGTGGACTATAATAAATCAGAGATATTCTACTAGTCTCATGCTACAAACAGTACATTGCCTTCATTGAAAGCATGAAATGTGTAGCTAAATATGACCTCCCTACTCCATATACAACACATTTAATATCATGGTTATGTTAAACATACTGTTTGTTAGACTGTCAGTCAGCTCACAATGTATAATAAACAACTTGATCTCTGTTTAAAAAACATTCCTCAAACGATCATCATTTTCTCTAACACTCTCATTTATAATTTTTCATAAAATAAAGTTCTTAGTTCATAACTTGTCCATGAGTTCTACAGCAAATTTTCACTGACTCAAGTTCAGTCTGTTTGCCACAGAAAGATCATAAAAGCCCTCTGCTGTGCTATTACCAGATTGGCAGTACGAGTGTTTATAAAAGCAAGTGTGACCACACAAATGAGTTATTCCCTGCTAACAGACCACATGTGCAATGCTGATGTGAGCAGCTTGGCCATCCTGAGCTGAAACACACCATATCTGGTGACATTTGGCCATTACTCTGCTAGTACACATTTCCTAACAAACCAGCTTTAGGAAAAAACACAGCTGTAGTTTTTCTAAACTTATAAGCGTAAGTCAAATTAATTTCACTTGCTTTTTCTGGAAAAATCTCACTGAAGCAATGAAGATAGAGTATCTCACATTTTAACCATCAAAGTACAACATTGTAGTAGGTGAAATTACCTCTACAATGCTCAAAAGCAGGGGGTTTTATTATATGACACTGCACGAAGGTAATTAAAGGACTGACTTTCTGAACTTCACTGTTCACAAACAGTGTTGATATGAGGTGCCATCCCATCCATGAAGAAGGCACTAACCAAGCCTCTTCTGCCACAAATCATGTTTTGTATGTTTGGGGTTATTTAAATACACAAAAAGCTTCTGCTTTCTTTTTTAGTTTTTATCCTACACCAGGTCAGTTTCAAGTTTTCACTTAAGACCATGAACAGAGAACCTTCTTTAATAAAGTCATACTGGTATCCTACAAATCATGAGACTGCAGGGCATGGAATTTGCAATATTTTCAATATGTCAAGAGTTCATAAAATTTAAGAACTGTCAATCTAAACTCCATGCAGCAAAACAACTTATTTTCTCTTTTTATGTTGCATAATTCAGAATAGTGTTTGAAGAAGGCATAGTTACCCTCAGAAATCTTAATTCAAAACTGTCAGAGATTTTGGGGGCTTTTTTAAATAAGGATTTACATAAAATACAGGAAACAGTGCTTAGAAGAACACAACACTGGAAGCCAGTGGATATATTCCTGTGATGTACAACTGATAAAAGACTGCCAAAGTTTATTATTGCTAAATTTGATAGATTTAAAAATTTGTATTTCTATAATCAGAAAGAACAGCTGTATATTTCTCACTAAGGGCATTAAACATGCATTCTTCTTGGTGCATTTAATTTCTCCTCAAACATTGTCAAATCTCAGCAATCCCTACCACAGACCAGGTTGAACTGCTCAGTGTTCCCCTTAGATGTGGGGAACAGCTACAGGCTTGATAGATCCAACAACCAAGATGGAGCACAATGGAAGGAGTTGTCTACACGGCTTGGGCAGACTGAAGCAGCAGCAAAAGTGGCCTGGCTAGTACATATTTGGTCAAAGAATTTTCAAGAAAATAACCAAGAATATAAGAATCTAAAAGACAGAAATATGTACAGGTACACACTGGGTAAAACTGCCTACCTAAGGTCACGTCAGCACATCACGTTGCACATTTCAAACCATGTCATCGTAAAACAAAGACAAAGAAAATTCAGGAATCCACAGACCTAAGGAGTCAGTTTCCACCATGTATTTTTATAATTCAGCTGCAGTTCTTCAGCAAGAGATTTTTTCTGTTTCATTTTTAAGACAAAAAAAAAATAAAAATTGAAGCAACACATAAAAATGGTCTTACAAAAAATTGGTATCATCATAACATTACTATTGATTTTCCAGAATCCAAATATGTCCTATGATCCAAGAAATTCTAGGCCTGTAACAGCACTACATTGCAAGAATAGTTTTAATGGTTTAGATGCTACACAGTCATGATAATTAACTGTTGAACAAGACTGCAAGGATTACTTCTGCTCATTACTCAAGAGAAGAGAGGTCAGTATTTGCCTGAGGTTATCCTGCTGTTTGGTCTTGAATACTGTAATATTCTCCTATGGCTTCTAACAAAGAAAGAACAAGATAGATTTGTTTTGTGAATTCAAATAGACCCAGCTACAACCTTGTAAAGTGACATTTTGCCTTGCACATTATGAGAATTTTGATTTTGTTTTGCAAAAATGACAGAAATCTGAAAACATCACCATCAGTCTTGCAAAATTAGCACTGGTTTATCTAAGGAGCTAACCTGAGCAATGGCCATCAAATCATATAACCTTTATTTGTCCCTGAGAGGCTTCAGGGAAGAATTGTCTTCAGTCTCTTTTCTACAATTTATCACACAATTAATCAAGGGAGGTGGAGGAGTTGCTGTTGACTTCTATCAATATTTCCCTTCTCTGCTTAGGCTGAGCCAATAAGGCAGGAAGGCTGATGGGGTGACACTGCACATGATCTAAAGGCTGTCAAATGAAAGAAGACAGCTGCATCTGTATGCCCACAAAACCTAAACTCTAAGACTAAAATTAAAGACACAGAGTTGGTAAAACTTAAAGAGGAAAAAAGATATTAAAGAGGTAGTGAACAACTTCAGCTATGCATATATAAATTGCTCACAAGATACTTCAGGGCAAAGACCAAAAAACAGAAAAAAAGGAAAAACAAAACAAAAAACCCAGCAACTCTGTTTATCATTTGAAGTAATTTTCCTCTCCAAATCTTCACTTTTAGTAGAAGTACATAAAAGCTATTCAGAAGTTCATGTTAGAAGATACCCAGAAATTACTTCAAATTGTAGAAGTATTTGCATTGTGGAATAATAATGACTGCAGGTACTTCGAAGCTGGCATGAATATATATATACTTTATGCCAGATCCAGCAGTTTGCAGACCAATAGAAGGGTGGTCCTAAACCCCATAGGATAATCAGGAACACCTCACAACATGTATCTGTGGTTTTGCATGCCTGCACTTCTATTTATAGCAGAATATTACCCTGAAAGAATTTCCCTTTGGTAAAAATTTTAGTTCACATGGATCTTAGTGTTTGTAAGCTAACTGTGAGATGGCAATATAAGATGTGTAAAACATTCATTTATTAAAGGAATTTCCCCTACCATCTCCAGTCTTAGTGCTAAACCCAATATCTGAGTCATACATGCCTTGTATGACTGATGCAGTGCAGACAGTAAACTGCATTGATAAACACAAACATATTTGGGCTCTTTTCATTAATTGCAGTACATAGGCATTAATTGCTTTTCTTAGAAGAGCTTAGCAAGTGCACCACATTTAAAAGCATTAAAGAGTTTTATGACAAATAGAGTATGACCTTTGGTGGGGAAAAACAAAGAAAAAGGAGGCATTTCAATTGTTACCAAGAAATAATGGGGTATTTCTTCACTAGCACAATTTGCAGAACTATTTCTTGTCAGTCTGACTGTTCCCTTGGCTAAATGTGCAGGATCTTGTGCTCTCATAATGCTCTACAGGCAAGAAATAAAAATTCAAGGTGCGTTTCAGAAAAGCTTTACACGCTCCTAAAACACTATCCTACATCAACCAATTTTATGAATGGTAATTTGTCTTCACATTCTCTGCTGACCTTTCTTCATGCAGTCTTACAACAGCTTGCCAGATTCACCATAAACAGATAAACAAACATTGAATCCAAAGTACTTTCCTCTTATGGAGTGAGACAGAACTCAAGGAGCAGACATCTGACCTATTTTTTGTGAAGCTGTGTTGCTGAGCCCTTTAAAAATATGCTGTCTCCTGTCCCCATTCCCTTGAAAGAAATTGCATTTCAAATATACATTCAGAAAAATCCAGGGGTTTTTCTCAATGAACCAAACTAAATGCACAATCAATGCATTTCCAAAGCGTTACCATTTGCTGTGCCATTTACACTGGCTGCATTCACAACACTCTGTGCTTCACATTTAATTAGCCAGAAAGCTCAAAAAGATCACACAGAACCCATTAACTTTAAATTGCATGCAGGGGTAATTAGAAAGTGTGGCAGCACTCTTTTCAATATTTTAAAATAAGATTTTAATCAGTTCCTGCAAAGGAACAATAAAAGAACCAATGAAAGAGGGAACCTTTTGGTAAGATTTAAAAAATTGCAAGAAATAGTCAGAAAGTTAAAATGCTTCAGTCCCTCTAAGGCTTCCCCAGATTACTGTAATTATATTTGTTGACAGCAGCTAAGTAAAAAATTACTCCTCATTGTCATTTTATATTAGGTTTTGATGATCTTCAAACTACCATCAAACTACATCTTTACGTTGAATTTTATATTGGCATGTCACAGACTTGCTTTAACATATCAATGTCAATTCCAGTGACCAAAATTGAGAGGAAAACATGTACAATTACTGAAGGAAAAGTTGTCTTGTCTTCTAGCTTAGATACCCACCAGCCCTGGTACAAAAGAAGTGAATGATGAAAGTTCTACACTGACTTAACTAATGTCGTGACACTCATCATCAAGAACCAGAGGCTCTTTTTGCTGCTGTTCTTAAATAATAGCAGGACTTTTGATGTCAGTATGCTTGTTAACTGCAAAATTCATTGACATTTGAACTCTCTGGTATCTGTCATGTCCCACCCCAAACTGGCTTTGAAGCTGATGATTGGCTTTGAGGTATGTGTTATTAAAAATTACATCTCTTCTATGGGCAAGAAGAAAATCAAGTTTTCAACAAGGAATGACTGGACCAGTTTCCTTGCATTTTTTTCCTATTTAAATACATAAAGCCTGTGTGGACAAAGGAAGTTGAAGGCTGTTCTTTTATGTCATTCCTTTCTCCGTGTCTCTTCCCACCCCATGCACTGCAGAGAGGAGAATCTCCTTAAAGAAGGAAGTAGGTTCCCAGACAGCGTAACAAGCTCCATCCTGCTGCTTCTCACACTGAGTCATAGTTTCATGCTGAACTGGCTGCCGGTCCTTTTACTGCTTGTAGGAAATCATTATTTCAAAATTTGCTTTGGTCAGACACTTTCCCTTGCGTGACAAGTCTGTGTGATCCATAGAAGAGTAGTTGGCCACCAACTCTGTTCAGGACAGGTAACGTGGCAGGGTTCATAAAACAAGGTGCCAGATAGTTTTTCTCCTTTCATCTCTGTTTCCCTTTAGAGGTGTGAGCAACAGGTAAGATTTCAGTCTTACAGTTTGAGTCTGCAGCAATATATTAAGAGATTTGTTAACAGATATCATGAAGTTGTTATCTCCTTGTTTCTATAACTGTTTCAGAGTGCCAGGTTTTTTGGACCAAGGAAGTATTTATTAAATCACTCCTGCAGTCTTCCCAGATAAGTATTTTGTGTGTGCTACTACATGGATAAAAAAAAAACAACAAAACATTCTTTTACAATGCCCCAGATCTATCAAGCATAAAGGTCACTTTAAAACACTCATACCTCAAATGTATGCACATCCAGAAAGGTTAGTAGCAACCAAGGGTTTAAGTGAGGACAGTGCTTGCCAGAAAACCTGAGTGTTGAGACAAATAAGCGTGATCTCAATTGCTTTCAATTACTTCACTACACTCAACTGATGGATTATAAGGAATCCAATTCTTTTTTTTTTAATTGTTTACTTCAAGAGCACATATCCGCTTAATCAGCATCAAATTCTTTCCAACAGATAATTGAGGTCTATTGAGCCTGAAACTCACATCTACCATGACCTCAGATATGTATTTCCTTGGCAAACCAACATTCTGTACCGAGAACTTTGAAAGTATTAATTTCAGCAATATTTAACAGACACTGATTTATCTTATCAGTGTATTCTTATTACTGAAAACTTGCTTAGAGAACACTGCTAATGACTCAGATAACCAACTCTCCTTATTTATTTCACTTTTTAAATTTTATCCATGTCTATGTAACAAGATTTAGGAAATTCTCGGCAGAATTTCTTGAAACGAAATTATGCAATCAATTTCTCCTCTCCAAAATATTTTACTGGGAGTACTTTAGTGAGATGCCATCATAAGAGTGAGGCTGATTGTTGCCTGATTTTCATCTTTATAGTCCAAGGAGGAATATTGGCCATTACATGCCATTAGTTACATGCCAGTACATGCATACACACATATAACTCATCAGAAAACCAAGCAGCATTTTCAAATTTTCCTTCAGTATCACTTTAAAACATTCTGCTGTTAAGTCTAAGAAGTGTGGAGTGCTGAATGATTTGTGAAACATATGTGCCTCTCCCACTGTGTATCCAAGCATCACATGTTTTCAGGTATACTGAGACTGACTGAACTGCTTTTAGAGATTTAGCAACTTTACTCTCCCATGAAATGGATGATGTGAATAAAAAACAGGCAAGATGATTTATCTCTGTTTAGAGTGCAAATTGGGGCGGGATTCTGAATGATCCAGTGGTGGAAGTATCTTCATTCTCATCTTCTATAAAACAATACCTTGTTACAACTGAAGGGACCACCACATCTACTACATTTGTACAATGCCTTTGGATCACCACATGAAAGGACCTGTGCAATTGCAGAACATTGTCAATACCATTTTCTGCTTTCCCTTTAAAAAAAAAAGACATTAATTACATAGAATAGACATAAAGCAACAAAAATTGTTCATAAAGGAAGAGTTCAGCATTACATAATTGATAAATGTTTCTCTTCCTTAAAAATCATGAGGAAAGTATTGAAAAATCATGAAAAATATTGCTCATTTTAGCCATAACTGAAGTACTGCAGTTACAGGAATAAACCTTGAGGGAGTTGTGTAGAACTTCCTGAATTTACATTGTGGGAAAGATAGGCTTTCTCAGATTTTATGAATGTTGTATTTACAGAATTACAGAATCAATTAGGCTGGAAAAGACTTCAGATATCACTGAGTCCAACCTATGACTGAACACCAGTGTGTCACCTAGACCATGGCACCAAGTACCACGTCCAGTCTTTCCTTAAAAATCTCCAGGGGCAGCCCTTTCCAATGTCTAATCAGCCTTTTGGTGAAGAAATTCTTTCTAATGTCCAACCTAAGCATTCCCTGGTGCAGCTTGAGACTCTGTCCTCTTGTCCTGTCACTCATTGCCTGCGAGAAGAGACCATTTCCTCACCTGGCTACACCCTCCTTACAGGAAGTTTTAGAGAGTGATAATGTCACCACTGAGCCTCCTCCAGGACAAACACAGCCAGCTCCCTCAGCCACTCCTCATAGTGCTTCAGACCCTTCACCAGCTTCATTGCCCTTCTCTGGACCTGCTCCAGCACCTCAATGTCCTTCCTGAATTGAGGGACCCAGAACTGGACACAGCACTCGAGGTGTGGCCTCACCAGTGCTGAGTACAGGGGAAGAATCACTTCCCTGGCCCTGCTGGCCACAATGTCCCTGATACAAGCCAAGATTTCTCTGGCCTTCCTGGCCACCTGTTCACACTGCTGGCTCATGTTCAGCCACTGTTGCCCAGCACCCCAGGTCCTTTTCCACTGGGGCACTTTCCAGCCACTGTGTCCCCAGCCTGTAGTGCTGCATGGGGTTATTGTGGCCAAAGTGTAGGACCCAGCACTTGGTCTTGTTGAACCTCATGCCACTGGTCTCAGCCCATCAATCCAGCCCATCCAAGTCCCCCTTCAGGGCCATCCTACCCTCCAGCAGACTGAGACTCTGACCCAACATGGTGTAATCAGCAAATTTATTAATGGTAGACAGACTCAGTCCCTTCATGCAGATCATCAGTAAAGATATTAAATAGGACCAGGCCCAGAACTGATTCCTGGAGGACACCACTGGTGAGCAGCCACTAACTGGACACAGCACCATTCACCAGCACTCTCCGGGCCCAGCCACCCAACCAGTTCTTAACCCAGCCAAGAGTGCAGCTCTTCAAGCCATGGACAGACAGCTTTTCCAGGAGTATGCTATGGTACTCTTTGCTGAAGTCCAGGTAGACACATCCACAGCCTTCCCCTCATCCACTGGGCAGGTCAAGTGGTCATAAAAGGAGATCAGGTTGGTCAGGCAGAACCTGCCCTTCCTAAACCCATGTTGGCTGGGTCTGATCCCTTGGTTGTCCTGTATGTGCCATGTGACTACAACCAAGTTCTGCTCTGTCTATTTAGCTACCTAACAGACATAAAGAATTTCAAGGGCTTAAAGCTTGGAGGTGAGAAGTGAGCAGTATGTTGGGCAATAAAGCTAATGCCAGCTTTCTGGAACTAATTCAAGGGAAAGATTATTCTGTTATCTAGCCCACTCAGAAGTTGCTCTTGTCTTCTTTGCACTACAGATGACAGCATAATAGAATTCACAGGACTGTTGTTTAGAAGTATGGTCTAGTTCCAAACAACATTTTTAGTAAAATTAATTCACACTTTTGCCTGAATGAGCCATGGGGACCATATGTATTTTTGTTACAGCCAGCCTCCACTTTTAGTGAGTCATTCACAAGAAAAAAAAGAAAAGACCACTTTCACTATAACAGCTGACTACTTTTTGGATGTGCTGGGATGACCCCAGTTGTCCCCTTGTCGATGAGTAATTGAAATTCTGCCTGCACCACTCACTCAGTAAAACCTTTCAGACGGAAAGACAAAGGTGGTGAGAAAAGGACACGGTGAGGCAACACTGCTGAAGAGTCTCAGTGTGTAGGCACTCTCCCAGCAAGGTCTGAACGGCAGTTTAGCTGTCCAGATATAGAGGAATTTGATTCAGCGTGACCTCGTACCATTGCTTGTCCAGAGAATCCCTAGAGGAGGATTATGCACCATAGCTGCTCTCCTCACTTCCACATACAGCAAGAGGGAGGGAGGCAATAGACAGCTTTGTGTGGAGAACCTTCTTGCACTACTGTGGACCTTGCTGGATCAAGCCAGTGGAAGTCCTTATGTCCCTGATTTGACCAAGATGAAACAGCCCTTTGCATGTAAATTATGCCATGTTTTTCCTGTGGTAAAAATGGGACCTGACGGCTGGCAGTTGCTATAGAACAAGAAAATATACTGGATTCATCCTCTGGCATTTATTGTCAGATTATTTGGGGGAAAGAAGCACCATAATGAGAAACTTCCACAGTATCAGCAATACAAATCTGTGGAGGCTGCTCCCAAAGTCACAATAATGTGTGAATACAACTCCATGGAGGGCACATTATCCTATCATCATGACAAGAAATGGAACCCCAGAACAGGGCTGTGCAGTCTGTGGTACAATGTCACAGTGGAGTATGTCTGAATGAGTCACACTGCTACTGCTTTAACAAAAATGCTTCTT
Organism: Campylorhamphus procurvoides; assembly: GCA_013396655.1. Classification (NCBI taxonomy): domain Eukaryota; kingdom Metazoa; phylum Chordata; class Aves; order Passeriformes; family Dendrocolaptidae; genus Campylorhamphus; species Campylorhamphus procurvoides. Next base: position 662,781 of record WBMV01001675.1, on the reverse strand, counting down.
TTATTAAGTATTTTATATGGTTTAGACACAGATATATTTTATTCATGTTTAGAAGTGGTTTAGTTCCAGAGGTTTTGGTCTGGTAACTGAGATGGGTCACCACCTGCAAGTGGAATGCATTAACTGTGTTCCTGTGTGCTTCCTCCAGTTTAACTTTATGTGAGACAATCCAGTTCCTGCATAATGAAACAGCTCCACGACATGAACCAAAGCACTGGAAGTAGGAAAACTCATGACATTCAATTCCAAAGCACTTTTTTGATCCAAACTGAAATCCTGATAGAGAGAGCTTTACAGAGGAATGTTCATTTTACAAGTTGTCAGGAATTGTACTCAAATGGAAGTACATAAATGAAGGCTGTATAGGTGAAGCCATGGGGGTGCTTTGGAAGGGGGATCTTTTTGGAGAGGAAAGATAGAGAAGAGCAGTTAGATCACAGCCTTGGAGACTTAATCTGATAATTTTTCAACTCTTCCTGGCTCACAAATTACAGTGCCGCAAAGTGACCCTGTGCAAGTGACAGCTACTCTGTCTGTTGGGCCTAAGATGCATGGCGTGACATTAATGAGACACTGCCAACTTTGAAATCATTGACACTGCACTTACTGAAAGGTTTTTGGAAGGGACAAAAAGCTGTTCACCAATTCACTGACAAACACAAGATAAACATAGCATACATCTTTTCTCATGGAAACTCTTCACAAGTTACTTGCTATTTTCCAACCACAAAAGATTAACACACAAGCTCTAATGGAAAAAGCAAACTCTAGGCAAGAAGAATGACGTTGGAACAAATTAAATCCTGTTGAATACAAAACTAGAAGAATTGTTGTATCAGAACAAGAAAATAATCCATCCAGACTGTTACTCTGCTTCCTAAAAAGGCTAATTGCAGCTTTTGAGGGTAGCTTAGGTTCCCCATAAACTGAACAGCTCTGTGCAAGCCTGAAGAATAAATTTTAGCCTTACTGCAGCCTGACCATAAAGTCTAAATGTAGTAAGTATGTGATCACAAGGGGACAGCTCTGTTTCTTATTTTGTTTAACACAAGTACCAATACCAGTTTTATCCTGCAATGTAATCAAGTCCCACAAGCCTAGACAGAAAGTGTAAATCAATATCTGCACAGATACCTCTGAAGAAGCAGAGACTCTAAAGAAAGTTGCTTTGCCACTGAGGATTTTTTTCCCACTTCATGAGCCCCAAATCTGCTTGCCTGCAGAATTTTCAAACTCTTAACACTTCTTTTTTTAGTTCTTTAATTTCCATTTAGGGCCATATTCCTTGATTCCTGGGGAACAGCACTCACTTCTTGGAGCAATAACATTATTGTAACCACAATCCCACGTGTAAGTGCTATCAAACATGAAACACTCACAGAGCACAGGAAGGTTTCCACAATGGTGTAAATATTTACTAAGAATTAATATAAATGTTAAATCCTTGAAAATAACAATTAAGTTTCACAATTACTCTTTAAGGTATTTTCTATCATGCACAGCAGTTTTGGATTCTTTTGATTAATGAAAGAAAAAGTTTTGCTTATGGTTTTTGTGTGTGTCCTCCTGCAGACATACACATACATGGCTGCAGGGGCATAAATAAACCTACTACTTGCACTTAGGTTATCTAAAAAGAGACGCTGCCATCGGTCACAGCCAGCACAGCTTCATGAGAGGAAAGTCCTGCTTATCAAACTTGATTTCCTTTTATGACAAGGTACCCTACCCAGTTGCTCAAGAGAAGCCAGTTGACGTAATGTTCTGGGATTTCAGTAAAGCTTTCGACACTGTCTCTCACAGGATCCTGCTGGATCAAATGCCCAGCACAGCTGGACAAGCATTTCCAGTGCTTCTCTTTTCTTTCAACCCTGAGTTAACACTTGCATTCTGGCATTTTTTAACTTTAAACCCTCATGACTTTACACATTGCATTGTTACTCCCTAAACCTCTTCTCCCATTCATTTTTTAGCCTCTTCATTCCCTTTCCTCAGCATGAAACTTGAGGAACTGATATAAAAGGCTTAGGCAACCACCTGAATGAATATTATTCATAGAGACTGGAATGCAGTTTGTAACCTTCCTACAGCATGCCAGTCCCCAGCCTTCAGAGAAAACATCACTTTGAAACAGTGAAAGCAACCTCATCAGTGTCCACTGAAGTCTAGAAGGAAACGTAAGGTCTGCTGTCACCCTAAATACATGGTATTTTGCCTGAATTAGAGTTCATAATAGCTGTGTGTACTCATTCTGAGTGTGTCCTCTTGAGGGCCAACAGGGTCTAGTCTAATGTTGCCCACTTTTAATTGTGTCTAAAAATACATTATTTGCTTACTTGGAGAGCTTCTACACTTATTTCCCTAAATGTATAAAATGGCTGTGGTGTTGCAGTACAACACTGTGTGACCATCCTCTGTCTTGGGGTGGATCTATCAAATTGTGAAGGCACTGCAACGAGACAGAAACCGAGCTAAGTCACCCCAGGAATGGAAGTTTCAGGGTAAAGTGGCCTTGACAGAAAATATATTTTAACAGGTAGTATTTAACAAACAAGACTGAATCTTATTTTATGTTTTCAAAATTTAAAACATGTTTCTCTTCAGGAATTTTTGGCTGTGTAAGTTCTTTGTATTTTCTTAGCACCTGATCCAAACAGAAGTGCACATCTCATTCGGCCAACAGATATCTCAAACCCTAAATAAAGTAAGATAAAGGGAGACAAAGGAACTTTTATACCTCTTGACCATAATATCTTTTCCTTTCATACCTTATAACCTGATGTGCTTATTTTATGAGGTGTAGAAAATGTAGGGCAGGGAAAAAAAATAAAATTATCAGTGCAGAAAGCTTCAAAAGAACAAAAAACATTTCTTTATAGCATTAGTAAGTGTAACTAACCCACATACCCTGACCCTACATTTCCAGTAATTAATAGCTGTCCAAGTAAGCTGGTGGGACATTCTGTGGAGGGGAAAAAAATCTCAGTATAAAACAGAAGAGCAATCACTGCTTTTGCCAGACAGACAGATCAGAACAGGTATGTTTTAGCAAGAGCTCCTGGTTTATAACCACTCGGTTAAGTGCCAAGCGTACAAATTACCCACCTACTGATTAACTCTTCTGCAATACTAAGAATGAGAAAATATTTTGCTAAAATGAGATATTGTACTTTAAGATCTTGTATGCAGCCAACTCAGCCACCATACCCACAGTACATCTCTCTGTTCTAGCCAGGCACCGGTGCAAGACTAAATCTTCCTATTTCTTTTAAGATGATTTTAACTCTTGTAGCAAATTGCTGGTATCCTAAAATTCACACATGTACCTCAATTAGCAGAAATGGACCAATCTAAAGTGGTTGTATTGATTTACACCAGATCAGGGGTTTGCTCTTTACAGCATTGCTTGATTCTTTAATGTTTTACTTACAATATGAAAGTTAAATTTGCCCATAGACTTCATTAACTAATTCTGGTTTAGGCATGAGGAGACATAGGAGGCTAAGAAAGACAAGATATGCCTTTTTGTGTATATAACATTTATACTCTCAAGTAGTAAGCTGGATGAGATGAATGCTGCCATTCCAGTACCCAAGATTGCTGTAAGATTTCATCAAAACAATGAGTGGGTTTCAGTAGTTCTGGCCAGTACAGCAAAGACTTGCATCTCTCTGTTACAATGACACTGGATTATTAAATTATTATTATTGAATGTTAATGAAGACTTGAATTCTTATAGTTTGGTCGACTTGTCGGTTCATGGTTCTACAGACTGAAAATGGAAGAAGGTCAAATCTTAAAAGGATAAATGCTGATACAGCTGAAGTTTAACAGGACCATCCTCCAGATGAAAAATGCACTGTTTTCAGGAAAGGAAAGCTTTCATTAACAATCTAAAATCCATCTCTGCAAGTTTGTAAGTTTTAAGCAGGTTTAAGCACATTCCAGTTTTAAGCAGGTGCCTCTTGGGCCTATTTTTAATGAAATTGTTCGATATCAGACTTCCCTTTATTTAGCAAAGACATTACAGTGGTATCTAGTGTCTTTGTAATGCAGTATATAAACACAACATACCCCACATGTCCAAAATATAGCATTATTTCCACCTTTCTTTCCTGCACTTCCTGAGAAACCATCCTGTTCTCACAGAACAACTGAGCACTCTGCTGTGTGCTGAGGATCTGTGTTTACTCATTTACCGAGCTCTAATCATCGTTTGAAAAATTACGGTTCCAACCATTCAGAGGCAAGTCTGGAATGCTGAGCTGGAAAGGGCTTTCTAGCCTCTTTTACAAGGGGAATACATTCGAGTAGTATCTTTGGGGAATACTTAAGAAACAAGGGAAATTCTAAGTAGATCATGCTATAAATTTCTGAAATTAGAAATGTTTAGTCTTTTCCCAAAGGGCCTTGATAGATCCAGTAATAGCTACTACTAGCACTTCAGATGCACACAGCTGGGGAGAGGAAGAAATTTATTTCCAGTTTCACAAAAGATGCAATTCAGAATACCAAAAAATTTCTGCTCATAGTTTTTCAAAGTAATCCCTTCGTTACATCTTTCTTTGCCGGTGATGTTTTCTAGATCTCCAAGCATTCTCAAGGCTTTGGAAAAGTGGTTCTGAATTGAAATTGGGTAATCGGAACTGTGTAAAAATTTCTACTGGAAACAAAAAGGACTAAAACAGGAGAAAAAAAAACCCACAGACAAAAAAACCCAACAGCTAAACTTTATGCTCAGTATTTTGTAGTTTATAGGCATACTACTGTGACAGCTCTGCACCTAAAGCAGCAATTGAAAAGCAAATATACAAAAGCTAAAATATCCTGAAATACATAATGATAGAACTAGCAGAGTTAACAAGGCCATACAAAGCTGCCTAAAGTAAAGTCAGAAATAATTACTGGCTACAAAAAGTCTTGTTGACAGCATTTAATGCTGGTCCCTTGAATTACGAGGAGCATGCCTCTAGGGCAGAATGCATGTAATGCTTGAAAGTCAGGAGTGTGCTTCCAGTTGGCAGTTTTAATAGCACACTTTCATGCTGTACTTGTTTTTATATTGTTAGTAAGCAACTTGAGGAAATCACATTGCAGTCAATGTGCTTATGTAGGGATTTGTTCTTGTCCACATCAATTGGCAGAGTGGCAATATACTGGAGGTGGCCATGTGGTTCAGCTTATGCTGATGAGAAAGAGGCTTTCATGGTTCCTACTGTACCTTTGGAAAGAATTCAGACACAAAACCCAAAGCTCTGTCAATGTGAATACAGCAGCAACTTAGATGTAGCCAAGATTTGGCAACAGCACCCAAAGAATAACAATGTTAGAATATGGAACATAAAAAGGAGACAAGTTTGGGTTAATCAGTTTGCAAGAAGGGATTCTGCTATGATAGACAGAATTTCTCCATGACTGCTGGATGACATGATGCAACCTAGAATATGATAGAAGACTGGTACTTCTAGTACTTACCCTGAATCACATGGGCAAGAAGCAAAGTGATGTGACCCATCAGAACAGCACACTTTCTAGTCAGCCTTTATCACTTACAGATTTAATCATGGTCTTGGAAGGTGCTGAGACAGTACTTGCAGTAATAACTACACTTTTCTCATTGCACCTCTATTTAAATTTGCAGATAGAAAAGATACAAATCCTGTCCATGAACAGCTCTGTAGAAAGCATTTTTCAGAATGAAATCTCAGATTAAAAGGTGTTTGCACTATACAATTATACATTAAAGCAACCACTATTTCCAAATGTGAACAGCAGTTTGATAAGACTTTTAAACAAATAATTGTTAGACAATAAATCTATTGGGGGTTTGCATAGAGATATACTCAATTGGTTGACATAAACCATATTCAAATAGGAAGAGAGAGCAAAATATTGATACAGGATCACCTTCATGTTCTGACACATGTAAATGCAGTCCTCCCTCATCTTCATTCAAGTAACTCAGTTTAAACAGCAAGTACATCATATAGTTATTCCCCAGAGTTTTCTAACAGTGACAGAAGCTCAATCTTTTGTAAATAAGAGCATGGATAGGAGACACAGAGAGGTATTGAACCCCAGCTCAGAAACTTTCAGGATACTTCAATCACAAACTGCCTGCTGCTTCCTAAATGCCAATCTCCTGGAGCACAGTATCAACCTGTGCTACTTTAAGGAAAGATTTTTCTTAATGCATCTTTCCCCTATGCAAGCAGAATGCCCAGGTCTCACAGAGAACAAGCAGCAGCTGTCTGACTTAAAAGTGCTGTTTAGCTGGACTTGTAGGCACTTCTTTCACATCACACAGTACCAGGTTAAATATTCTTCCTGCTTTAGAAACTTGACAATATTTTGCCACCTGAGTGCGGACCATGTTTTCAGGGCACAAAACAAGGGGAAGAAATCGTCAGTTTGTGTATATTCGTGGATCTTTCTAGCAGAGATGCTCCATTCTGCACTCAGCAGGTATGCCGACACAACTGCAATCTGCATCTCCTCACGACTGACTAAGCGACGCTGCCCTCGAGGCTTCACATGTTGTATTCCAGTCGACTAACAAATGCTGTCTTGTTTATGAAGAAGCTGCCTGCAGCTCTGCAATTGCTTCTGGTTGCATTATGTTCTAGGGAAAATCTCCCTCAGGAATTTCTGCTAACTGTTGGAGCCACAGGGTTAAAAAGCCTGGTCTCAGAGCCTGGGGCGAGGAAAAAAAAATAGAATAGAACCCCCCAAAGCAACAAAATCAAAAATAAGAATCTTACTTAAAAAGAACACATGACTAGTAGAGGCATTGAATGCTCTTTACTATCTTCCTGTGCCTTTTTTCTGTTGAAGATCAAACGTCCATGTGTGCAACCTTTTCGTCCTGCATATGTTGCAATCAGAAAAGAGGTTTGCCATTGACAACTTTCTATTAGACCACTAAGATTTCTCAATGGCAAGACACCGCTTTCTTTAGCCCCTTTAATCCCTTCCTGCTCTCATCATGTCCTTAGCTAAAACATTTTCTCTTGCCATAGGACCCATAGAACCAGGGAACTAAAATAGCTCTTTTGGTTAAAGCGTAGTGCTGATAACACCAAGGTTGCTGGTTTGATCTTCAAATGCGTCATTCACTCAAGATGTTGGACTCGATGGTCCTTGTGGGTCCCCTCTGACTCAAAATATTTTGTGATTCTAAATACTGTGCACGGCCTTCATTGTACTGTCTACAGCCCCAGGTGGAAAAAATGAAAGCAGAAAAACAGATAGGAAAATTTGAAGAAACTGTTTTCCTGAACATCCCCTCCTCTGAAAGTATTTCTTTTCTCAAATATTTATTCTACAAATACTTGTCTGATCTACCTTTGAGTCCATCCTCCAATTAGTCATAGGAGTAAATATTATTTTTTGATGAGAAAGAAGCATAATCCCTATTCTTTTGATAAAAAATTATTTCTATCCTTATTTTCAGTTGAATATCAAAATGTGTGGGTTTTACTTTTGATTTACGTGTCAACTAAGGTGTAAGCATTTTGTTAAATAAATGCTATGGAAAAGAAGCAGAGCAACTCAAAAATCAATCTTAAAGTGACTCGGCTGACTGATGAGCTAGATACAATTTATTGCAGAGGAAAAATGTGAGTTTGGGAAGAAAATTAGTTCTGCCTTTGGAAGCTGGAGTGTAAAAATATATGTGTTAAACACTGAAGTTTAATTTTTGTTATTACTGTTATTAACATAATGTTTTTATTGTTCTTTTAAAATAGAAAATACTGCATTTTACATATCCTCAAAGCATTCTTATTCTATTTTTTTTATCTAATTTAGCACAAACTAAAATGCCAGAACTAATTTTTTCCAGGAAATAACGTCATATTCTCCTGATATTACCTTATTTGTTTTTAATCAACCCAGGGCTGGTGAAAACTAAGGAAGTCTTTTTCATAAACACTTTAATAAAAAGCTGAGGTGCAAATAATTTCTAATTTTAGAACACATACATACAGCAACAATTATGGATCTAATGTGTTGTTGACATCTTATTCAAAGCAATTTTTGTTTAGTGTGCTAAATGAACTCTGTTGAGTAAACTGATTTTCATACCTGTGGGGAATAATCTCCAACAAATTAAGAAAAAATAGACTGAAAGAGGAGACACTCCCATCTTCTCCAACAGTAATCTTATAACAAGATAACATTTTTTTTCTTCCAATGTTTGAATTGGATCTTGGAATCATAGAATGCTTTGGGTTGGAAGGGACATTAAAGATCATGGGCAGGGGCACCTCAGGTTGCTCAGGACCCATCCAGCTTGGCTTTGAACAGCTCCAGGGATGGGGCAGCCACAGCTTCTCTGGGCAACTTGTTCCAGTGTCTCACCACCCTCACAGTAAAGAGTTTCTTCCTAATATCTAAACCTGTCCTCTGCCACTTTGAACTCATTCCCCCTTGTTCTGTCACTACATGCTCCTGCAAAAGTCCCTCTCTAGCTCTCTTGGATCCCTTTAGGCTGCAGGAAGGTGTCCTCAGAGCCTTCTCTTCTCCAGCCTGAAGAGCCCCAGCTCTCCTAGCCCATGTCCAGAGCAGAGGTGCTTCAGTCCCCTGAGTATCTTCATGGCCTCCTCTGGACTCACTCCAACATATCCATGTCCTTCTTACAATGGGGGCCCCAGAGCTGGAGGCAGCGTTCTGAGTGGAGTCTCACTAGAGAAGAAAAGAGATGGGATAATCACCCCCCTCAAACTGCTGGACATGCTGCTTTTTTTGCAGGCCAGGACATGCTTGGCTTTCTGGGCTCCAAGTGCACATTGCCATTGAGTTTCTTGCCAACCAACGTCCATCCCTAAGTCTTCCTCCTCAGAGCTGCTCTTGTTCTTGATCTGTACAGCCTGTATTTTTGCTTGGGATTGCCTCAACCCATCTAGTGTCAGGGCAATGATCTACCTTGATCATCTACCAGTAATCTACCTGTCAACATCTGTCTTGAATCATGCCATAAGTAGGTCCTTCCAAAATGAAAATACATATTTTTATAAGAACAACTTCTCCAATACTGGTCAAATTGTGTAGGCTATAGACTTCTGTCATACCATTGACTTTAATCACCTCCCTTAGCAAAGTACTTACAGACTTTATTTATTGCCTCTCATATGGTCAGAGAAATAAAATTAAAAGAATTTTTAAAAGGAAATACAAAATCTATAAAAGGTCTTTTTGTATTTCGGGAGATTGACTCAGTGTGGTTTGTCACAACCACCACCTGTGTACTTGCAGTGTGATGACCTCCAAGTCATTAAAATTGAAGAGGCCCATTTTGAAGGTGGCCTCTCTTACCTCTGTGTGTTGTAACTGTGGACTCTTTCACAATATAGGTGTTTATTAAGGAGAAATGCATACCTGAGAGAGATGATAATGAGCTGTACTACCACAGATCCACTTTTTATCCATTAATTATTCAGCACATCCACAAGAAGGCTAAACATTTAGACCTATTAGGTAACCACTACGTGTATGAAAAGTATAACAGTACCTTGCCAGCTGCATACCTTACTCTGGAAAATTATCCTCATTATAAAATATTTATTTCTTTGTATAGACATAAAGTAATCAAAATTACAAGGCTTGCAAAGCGATCAAGTGCAGAGAATATAAAAATACCGAGCACAACGCCACAGCATGAACACAAACCTACATAAAATTTGCCAATACATAGCACTGACACTTCTTAAAAATATTTGTGCAGCGAGAGCTAAAATGCAGCACTAAAGTGAAGTACTTGGTTTCATAGTTTCCATGCAGCCATTTTACACCTGTCATCTTGCTGCCTTGGTTGGCAAGCCCCCGTGGATACTGCTGGGAAATACAGCCTCACTGGCAACAGAGCCACGGCAGCGTGGCTGCAGAGAAATGGGAGCTAAGACATTGTCTGATGGCAGTCTTGGGTTACAATCATGAGAAATAAAAACTATTCATGGAGGCAACATCACAGGTAAGCCAAGGAGGCTGAAACAAATAAGTGCATTCTACGGTTACACAGCAAATAAAGATTGGCTTTGTAAACACTGTAAGTGCATTTATGATTTACTAACTCCTTTGCATTAGTTAATTACTATCTCTGTTTCCCAAAGTAAACAGCTTTTTTCCTAATGAATCATGATTCAAGTGAACTAAAATTGTGACTCAAATTAAACTGACAAAATATCTATTTTTAGACCCGCTGATCTTGATCTGAATTACAAGTTGCATGTACCTTTTAAGCAGGTTTTACTTCTGAAGGCAAAGGTCTCCCATGTAAATCCAGTAAGTGTGATGGAAATTATGTATAATTTAAAAAAATCTTCAAGTTTGGATACAGGTCAGTTTCCCAATTGCTACATAAAACGAAAGTGGACATCCTTACAGATTTTAAGGACTCTAAAAGCAAACATGAGTAGCTTTGATGAAACTGATGTGGGGCATGGAAACCAAAAAGCATTTCTCCTCACCAGTCACAGTCCCTCAAAATGCATTCAGAACTTGAAGAACGACCCTTATGTATCCTTATGAATCCGCTGTCTGAAAATAAATCTGCAGTTTATATAGAGAAGATAATCTATCAAGCAAGATGCATGTTAGCTGCCAGCACCAAAGCTCATGGGAGATTACACTGGACTATTTAAAAAAGGATAATTTATTTAAAACATGCACTTCAAAATAATCAGTGCTTCTGATCAAGTGGAGTACAGAAAGGCCTCTAAATCTGTGTTTGGAAAAGCAAAGTTCTCAGAGCTCCTGAACTACAGAGGTATGAAAAACAAAGGGAACCATTTCTTCCTAAAATGAAAAATGGGACCCACCACAATGGTTTTGTCTTTCAAATAAAAAAGGGATATTTATGAAATAAAGAGGTAGATCCACATCAGATTTTAAATCTCATTCCACTTCAAATCTTTCTCCTCCTAATGTCTTTTCTCCTGCATAAAAAAAAAAAAATGTGTCAATTCAGCTTGCACTTGATGTTATTTGCCAGATAAAAACCACAACAGGAAAGGGAAAACGTACCTCAGTATCTCTCCAGTACCTTTCTCACTTCTTTCCTAGGACACTCCAAATGTCTCCAGCAAACTCTGTGGAGTCCAACTGGTAATAATGAATCCTTGTAGGAAATCCTTCATGGCTTATGGCCTGTAACAGGAGTTGCAAGTGTAGAAAAGACATATTTGTAGGTATGAAAAATGGAGATAAAGTATGGGATAACCTTCCCTTTCTGACAATGGATCCCCTTTACAAGTCCTTCAATAAGGCTATTGCTGTTTCTCAGTGTGTCCATAGCAATTTGAAGAACTAATCATCGTGCTGGATACACCAAATTGTGAAAAAAATCAGAACAAATCAAAGCTGGGACCTTCCCCAAGGAACTTACACATACAAGCTGAAAGATTTAAAAATCTATCAACAGAAGAAATTCAGAAAGGAGTTTCTCAGGGGCCTAAAAATTGGATTTTATTTGTTAATATTGCTCATTAAAAAGAGATCCTATGCTGAAGTTACCAAAAGAACATATGCCCAATACATTCTATTTCTTTAATAGACAATAACAGAGGAAAGAAAATACTGGTATACAATATTGTATGTGAGTGCATAAACCTATATCATGCTAAAAAAAGAATGCTTGAGGGAAGCTCTAAGCCCTACTCTACAGATTGTGTAAAGTCAGATGCCAGATTTCCCTTTCTAGAAGTACAGAAATAAAAAGTAAAGAAAGAGGGGGAAAAGCCACAGGAACTGAAGTCACTAGGGGTTTGCACAGCCATACATCTCCTACTTCAGGGTGTGATTATGAAAACTCCTCTGGGCAAAATGAATCCATGATCCTATTAAAGCCATGGAAACTATCCCTTGATTTTCTTGGTTCTGCTAAGGGTACTGAGGGACCAGTGCACATTGGAGCATGAATACATTAAGGCAGGAAATGAAACACAGAAAGTTCTGTGAAGCAACTGTCGATAATTGATGCTTTTTTCCATTGATTTTTCAGACTCTTGTACCATATTACAGAGATGGAGAGCAAAAAAATATTGTCAGTGACCCTGGCTTGACCATAGACTGTGTAAGGCAAAGGAAAATATGCACTGTATTCAACACTGTGAGTTCTGATATTATCTTATTGCTGGATTCTTCTTGCTGTGTTGGGTATCATGAGATGCATCACAGTGCACAGTCACAAAGAACCTTGGGGTAGGAGCAGGTATGAGATGCTTATGAACAGCTCAGTCCATAAAAGTCCACCTCAGGCCTTAAGTAGGAAAAACTATGACTCACAAACGAGTATCAAAACCCATCATACTCTAGAAGCTTTGAGGGAAGGAATTTTTCTGAGGAAGTATTTACTAATTACTGATAAAAACATCAAAATTGGCTTGTGGCAAGCTGTATTTTGCCAATAGCATGACTTGTAAGTCATGGTTTCTATACAAGTAACAATTTATGAATTAGTTAAATATTTTATTAATTTATATTTCTAAATATTAATTTATATTTTTACTAGTTATATTTGCACACCTATTTCTCTATAATGTATTGCATATGTCTTTTAGGTATCTGGAAGGTTATTTCTCAGTAGGAGGCAATCCCATGTATCCAGTGAGATAATTTAGGGCTCAAAACATAGAACAGGTCATGTGATCAGAAAATTCGATTATTCCTGATATGGAATAATGTACTTCTTATTTAACTCATATATAATGTGACTTGAAAAAATTCTAACATCAAAGTACATTTACATGTGAAAAAAGGCAAGAGGCTTTGCAAGCCACAGTGCTTTGATTTAGACAGAGATTTTGACCACCTTCAAGTTTGAAAGTGTTAACATAACAGCTGTTATTCTTAGAAACTGCCCACTGAAATGACAGCTACACTGGCACAGGGAACCCTTCATTGTTTGGTTTTGGCATTGGGTTGGGTTTTTTTTTGTTTTAACAGAACTGTCTCTTTTTTCTTTGTAAGATGGCAGGTTGCCCTGCTTTTACATGCAGGAAAAATCTGCCTTTGTAAGAGCTTATTCTCTCCTGCCAGCCCATCATACTTGCTCACCTCTATAATCAACGAACCAAAACTGGCAATGAGTCTGAACTGACTGGATCAGCTTATTTTTTATCAGCTTTACTGATCTGGAAAAGAGGCAAACACCATTTCAGCTTATGACAATATCCATCAGAGTTTCATGACTAACACCTTGAAGAGCTGGTTTGTAAAAAAAAGAGAGTGCCACAGAAAGAGTTTGCTTGGGGCTTATAGCTAAATTAATTTATTTTAGTTTTAATTCGAATTTACTTTGTTTTCATGGTATTGTGTAGTCATGAGGCCTTTTGAAGACCAAGCAAAGCTTGTCATGAAAGGCCACTAGCGTGAGCAGTTTCTAACAGCCCTTACCAGCCAAATCATAAGCCAGACCCAAAAATGAATTACCTAAAACTGAGCAGTAGAGCGTGATTTCAAGTACAGATTTCAGAGGTATAGAAAAAGGATATTACAAAACCTCTTCAAATAGAGAAAATATGCTTTCACCACCCAGGAAATATGGTATTAATTAATTCAACAGGCATACCATATTAATTTCTGCATGTGTACCATTTTAGAGCATTTATTAGAATCATTGGTAAAAATCATTGGTTAATGAGGAATTTCAACATTGCCTCTTGCCTTCTTCCTCAGTGCTGTGTGAAGTGAAAAGCAGTAGCAAGGCAATAGCATATCCCTCTTCTAAAGTAACCCATGCTCACATTCCTGAATGCTTAAATGCAGCCAACCTTCCTTTTAATAAAAAATACTAGTTATAAACTGGAATTCAGCCACCTCTGCTTCTAAAGCACCAATGCAGAGTGACCAAAGCCCCGAAGGATGTCTTTGGGTGATAGCATAACACACACTATTAGAGTTGTCACTAATTTCCTGGAGGTTAATAACGGACAGAAACTCTCCCATATCACCATGGGGAACTGATGAAAAACAAAGCTAACAAAAGATGCCTGAGAAAAGACATGCATGTTCATGTCCCTCTTTAAACATATTCAACATGTCACACATTTCAAATGTCATTTTTTTCTGATGACACTAGCTTATCATCCCACAGGTACTCTTTATTTACCCTATATCTGACATGGGCTGTATCATCCAGAGAGCTTTCTGTTTACCTAAAAGGAATTCGCATAAACTGGGAGACAGAAACCACTGGGCATATAGGCAATAGAATCTCAGTTTTTCTTATTGGTAAGCATGCAGACTATGTGCTCTTACAGCAGTCACAAGGGAACCAACACTGTCTTGTGCTATTACAGAATAGACTCAGAGGTGGGTTCCAGGCACAGTATGACCCAAAAAAGATTAATTAATTTCTCTAATACTTAGGTATGATGAACCAGATTAACTGGAAAAGGCAGTTTCAATGGGAATGATGAAGTATAAGAAAGCATCAAGTTAGGATTTCACTTTAAGTGTTAGTAAGGACTTCATGTTCCACCTCAGAATATGAATGAATATATTCTGCTTAGGCAGCACAGCAACCCAGAAAATTCGGACTAGCAATATTAACAATAAAAGGAATAGTTAAACTGTACTGGACATAGATTTACTTGAATTCAGAAGAACTGATGGTTGAAAAAAATTATATTTGCAAGTCAAATGCTGACACGACAGAGTCACAGTAGGCTGGGATTTGAAATCGGGAGGTTCTGTTCACATCTCTGCCATGGATATTCAATCTTGAACAAGTCTGGCTCTATCTTTCATGCATTTATGGACTTGTTAACTCGCACTAGACAGAATGCTGCATGTTTGCTCAGCACACACCCCTTGGCTTCACTAAGGCCTCCTCATTTTACTAACAGAGAGAACCCATTGATAAATAACAATGTCACTGGTGATTTTGGGAGCCCTTGATCATGCAAAGTAAGCAAACTACTGTGTTCAAGTAACCACTCACCTCAGTGGCTCTAGTTCTTGATTTGATTTGAGTAAGTTCTAGATAAAACCCTGCTTTTTGACAAGATTCAGATAAACCCAGAACAAAATAAAGCCAGATCAACTCTGTGAAGGGGGAATTAAAATAGCCACCAAGCCCCCTATTTTACAGCATTTGTGATTTTAAGGTCTTTGGAACCATTTTGTATAAAAACATGGGAACAGAAGAACCTATGCTAGTGCTGAGTATTCTGTGGTGAATTAGTTCATCTGGCAGCTGCCTGCAAGAATTAGAATTATAAGAATTCCAGTTAGCAATAAACAACTGCTCTGTAAAGAAATATGTCGGGGCATACAGGTGATAGGAGACACTTGAAAAAGCTAAACCTCCCATTCACACACAACAAAATGGCAGTACTTGAAGACACCAAATCAAGATTGAGTCAGTAAAAAGGTCATAGAAAGTGCTAAACAGAAAGTTACACATTTTGTGTGATGAGCTGATACCTGACAGAAAAAAACCCACCCAAACTTGAGTCTGGTATGCAATAAACTGGGGGAAAAAGAAAAAAAAAAGCCAGAGGTATAATCTCAGTGTACATGGATAGGAAGAAAATTTGGCAGACAACAGGCAGAACGAAGCCAAAAACTTGGAACAGAACAGAGGTAAAGCAAAGGAATATTGGAAGCAGGAGTTAAACGACTGTTAGTCAGTCAGCCCTTGTAGGTCTGTAAAGACCAAGAAACATGCTGATACTCCCTGACACAGACTGAAAAACAAGGCATTTGTCTTCTCTAGACAACATTCTTTGCTTTATTATATGTTTAAATAATTGAGCAAAGTATCTAGAAAGGAATTGGCACCTCTTGGCGCTGTAGACTTCTAAATAAAGAACAAAATGAATCAGGAATCTGTAGTTAAATTTCAAGATTTAAAGTATCAGTAGCAACATTGAAGGTGTAATTATACTCTTGCCTGCTATTTTTTTTCCTTCTTCATGCCTGGTCCTGGATCTGTGTGACAGATGGTGTAGAATTTTGCAGTGCATTCCAGAAAGGTAGAGTTTTTAAACAATTTACTCTCAGTGGGGGACATTTTCCTTCTCCCTAGAAACCATCCAAAAATGTAGAAAATCATTTGTGTTGTGGGATAGGTGGCCAGTGCCTCGGTGTTGCACAATAAAGTCAAGGCAATGGAGGTTAGAAAAAGAAAATAATACAGCTGGGAAAGAGGAGGCAGAATTTTTGTATTGCATTGCGGCAAGAAAATTGGATTTTGAATATGAGAGCAAGAAACAGCCATGCAGGAAAGTAAGCAAATCATTATTAAGCTGGTAGTGATCTGTATTACAGAACCAGCTCTCTCAAGGGAAAGGGACAGCTCCAAGCCATGATGCTTTAGTTACTATCACTACTTGAATTCCCACAAGCTCTCCTCCAGTATTCAGGGGTATGTGTGCACAGAACCAAGCTTGTCTATTTTTCCTGCCAAAAACATAGATGAAATGTTTGGTTTTCCTTTTCAGGGAACTAGACTAAATTCAATTGATTGGAAACATATACACTTTTGCTTTTGGGTATGTCAGTAGAAATGTGTAGTGAGACTGCAAGCACCGACCTGAAGTTAAACAGCACATGAGTCAAGAGAGGCAAGGATGAAAAGCTGGAGTTACAATAAGAAACAATAAAATGAGAAACCTAGTAGTTTATATCTTCTGCATTAGTGCCTTTAAAAAGAAATACGCAGAATTGTCATAGGCCAAAGTAGACTGAAGGAATGCTAAGGAGGTCAGGAAGGGTTGTGAGCAGAGCAGCACAAAGAGAACACGTTTATGTGTTCTCAGGCTGGCAGAGACAACAATGTCAAAGCTCAACTGAAAGAGACTGAAACTTCTGGATCATCTGTTTTATCTTCTTCCTGTGAACCCATCACCCTTCTAAAAGGGTATTCAAAACTCAGAAATAAATGCTGAGGCAATCACCTGGGAGATAGGAACAGGTTTTTTCATGTGGTCACACAATGGGACATCTAAGGACACAAATAGCACGAAACGGAAAAGCTGCAGAAGAGCTTTCCACATGTCTCAAATCAAACCCTGACACTTTCATGCCATCGCAGCAGTTCTTAATTTCACAGTGAAACCAGTCCTAAAAACTACTGTGCCAAGGAAAAGAAAGCAAGGCAATTTATCAAGTTATTTATTTTCATGACATCTGGATGATTTTTGATGTGATTTCAGGTGCATTTGTTAAGCACTCCACCAACATCTGCCTTCACGCTTTAAAACCGATACTGTGTCTTACCAAGGACTATAAAAACAAGAAAATATTAGTTCCAGAAAAAATAACTGTGTGTAAAATATATTGCAAATATACAAGAAATGACAGCTATGAATCCATATAAGCCTGGGTTGAACTACTTTACCCATGAAAGCTAAAGCATTATAAGAGGGATTTGTTTGTTTGTTTGTTTATTAAATAAACAGGTTATCCTAATCTGCATTTAGAGAAAGTTCATTGCCTTTTTTGTCTGTTGACTAACCTCAAGCTTTCCTGTCATTTACTGGAATAGATGTCATTCAGATTTTATTTTAGAATGTGTATAAGAAAACTAAAATCTCTCCTGGATGCATATTTTAATGCTATTATTAAAGCATCTTATCTCTCCAGAGATTCCGGGCATGAAAATTACTCCTACAGGGGGTCCTGCTTGAATTTTTGAATCAGGTGAAAACAGGCATGCAGAAACCTCCTCAGCAAGAGAACTGCAGATTTTGCTTCCCTTTTCCTTACATAATTGTGCTTTCAGCTTATCCAACAGCCCTGCTGACAGCACAGACACTGAGATGTCATGGAAGCCACTGCTGCCTGAAGAGCTGCAGACCATCTCTCCTTAAGCCTACCTGCTCACCACTGAAATGAGGAATAAGGAAGAAGTAGAAGGTAGATGAATAGGAAAAGAAAAGGAGTAATAAAAATGCTACTGCCAAAATTAATTCACATTTTTCAAGCAATCTCATCACTAAGAGAATTCTAATAAAAGAGATGAGCATATTCCATCTCAAGAAAAAAAAATAAAAGGGTAGAAAAGACTGTGTTCCTAGACTGCCATTTTCTCTCTTTTTATTTTTTTTAAATTACTATCATTCAAAGATCTTTATACTTTTAAAACAAGTAAGGTTAATCCTATGTGAAGCATCATTAACTCTTCCTGCATGCTCTGTGATTTTTCTTTTCCTCTACAACTGCAGACTGTGCAGGTAATTATAGAGTAGCTGCTGCCTTGGTTGTGGGGTTATGACTGGTGGGAGAACCACAGGGGAAAATGAAGAGGTGCTTTTCAAGGATGGCTAAAAGTCACTGGGTTTAGGCCCCACCCTGTGGCAAACCTTAGGATTCTGTATCATTTTTGTGCTCTAGTTTTATTTGTCTTACTATGATGCTGCTGTATTGGCAGATGCAAGAGGATCATTTCCAGTTGCACACACAACTGCAGGTGCATGGACTGAAGTCGTGGACATCAATCCAACAGGGCATAAGAATAGCCCTTTAACACAGCCTTTGAGTGTGTATTAGCTGCAGAAATAAAAAATGTCCTCTACATCTATTAAATTAAAATTTATAATCCTAATGGAAAGTCAGTAGTCATCTGACATCAACAGCTCGTTCTTCAGTCTTTGCTTTGTTATGGAAACAGTCTTTTTACACCTAAAAGGATGCACAAACACATAAATCACATTTAGTTTCACCTGCATAACCAGATATTCACTTGTTCCTCAAGCAAAGCCTTTAAAAGAGATCTTTATATAATTCTTAATATGAAATTCATGTCCACCTTTCCACAGACCCCCCTTTTTAGAACATCAGTGTAGCCACCAAAATGCACATGTAGATAATTTTATTGATGTGAACTGAGTGCTACATGAAATTCTTCTCGGAAATGTGCTGCAGAGCTCTGTGTGTCATTTGTTGCAAATGCTCTAAGAGCACACAGTGACCCCATCCCTCTGCTATCTTGTTCTTCTGTTACTTTCAACAAAAGATCATCCAAAAGTAGTGAAAGTTAATACGAAAAATAGCATGAGCAGAAAAATCACATCAAATTGAAGTGTCTTATATAATAGCAAGTGTTCTGTGTCTCAAGCAGTGGGTTGGAGTAAATTGAAACTCTGAACATTATGCTGGGGGTGGAAAGAGAAGGAGACATTGCTTATAAAGGCTGTACTTTTTATCCTGAGATATTCGATGCGAGAGGGTCAATCTAGTTTACACATATTAAATGCTTAAAATGTCGCATAATCCATCAGTGCAGAAGAATCAGAGTATAAAACTTCAAGAAGCACCAGAAGGCAGAGTATATAAATTAAGATAAAGTATTCTAATTGTGACATCTTGTATTCTTCAAGTGGGAATGCTAATTTCACCCTTAATTTCCCATACAATTTCTGATCACGTTTTCTATTTCTAAAACGTGGTCAATTAACACCCTTCTTAGTAAGAAGACTTTGCTAAATACCTAAGAAGACAAAGGTATATCCTTAGTCACTTAATATTTTATACAATCAAAAGCCTCAGTGGGAGCAAGGTTTCTTTTCTTCTTATCTGTCTTCAGAAAACTTGTTGGATTTTTCCCCTCACTACAGCTAAAGGCAGACAAATTCCTGGCACCAGAAGTAAATGATGTGAACTCTTTTTTTGCAGCTCCCAAAATACCCTCTGCTGCCTTCAAGAAGTGGATTAGACTAAAAGGAAGCTGAACACTATCACAGTGGTGAAAAAATTATGTGGAAAGTAGCATATACAGGCTCTTTTGTTTAGGCTAAAAATAATAAATAAAAAACAATGTGTGAATTCTTTCCACAGCTATGTGAGATTTCCTGCATCTTTTTCATAAATCCTCTAGATCATGAATGGAATTTTTTTTGCATACTAAGTATCCAATTAGTTCATATATATTCACAGACCATATCAGCTATTGGTGATGGAAACAGATACAACGAATCTCTCTGTATAATTTATTATTGGCCTAACCACAGAATCCTGGGACAATTCCAGTTGCCAGGGACCTCAAGAGTCCAACCTCCTGCTGAAATCAGGGCTGGCTATGAGATCAGACCATATTATTCAGGGCTTGATCCACTCAGGTCTTGAAAACCTCTAAGGACAGAGACTACAAAGCATAAAAGAGTATGGCTTATGATGTGCATTACATAGTCTTATTTTTTTCTGACTGCTTGACCCTGAAACTGACAGAGCAAAATTTAAACATCTTCAGTGGGAATACAGTGGGAATAATATAAGCACTTACATGGTGCATGTGGAGACTGAAATACACTTTTTTAAATGTACTCATAATGCTTTCTGATCCCATAGTATATTTTTGAGTTATGTAGGGCTTTTTATACTGGAAGAAGTGAATAAGGGGGCAAAGGAGAATTTGATGTACCCATGAATTAATATTGATACCTTGCCAATTATCAAATGGAAAGATTTCTGAGTGCCATTAATTTATGTGTTAGCCCTGAGCCAGTGCAAGAGGAGAAGTTATTTCTGCTCAAAAGCAGGGAAAAAATGTTTTGCCTTTCCACACCTCAGCATTTGTCTCCATTTTGTTTTTAACAGCTAACACAGTTCAAATTGCACACTGGTAAGCATTAACCCCTGTTGTCCAACACTGATGGATTCATCTTAGCCTTCAGTTTGGAAATCCAAGCAACTTTAAGTATAATGAGTGTAATATGAAATATTAAAACTGATTCATAGTAGCTCTCAAGAGAAACATCTGAGTCAACTGAGAATGTCTTAAGGTCAAGTATGTTTGTACTCAAAGAGGTGCAGCAGCTTTAAGATGATTGCTTAAGTAGATTTGTTTACTGCAAAGAGCCCTTAGCACAGCTCTCATTATTAATTATTTCTTTTATCTCATTTACTGCTTCTTGCACTGCAGCTTTTACTTAATTATCTCAAATCTCCATTAAAAGACATGAGTAACCATATTTGGTTTCCCTTCTCTCTATTCCTCTCTCTCCAGGAGCACTGTCACAAATACAACCTGGCTAAAGAAGGAAAAGGAGCCTAAGCATGTGTGATGTTGCTTGTTTCTATTAGAGAAGAAACATTTCCTGGTTTTTTGAGCAAAAGGTGAGATAGGCTGTTACCATCTTTAGTCAGCAACAGTCTGTTGCACAGGTATTGTGCCATCATAAATTTTAATAGTATCCATTTTTTTCAGTATTACTATAATTCTAGAATTATATGATTATTGCTTGCAAAACAACACACACAGATTTCTAAACTATGCAGACTATTTCTTTTAATTAAATAAAAGCCACCTCAATATGTCTCATGGATATTGCTGTTTAGGACTACAGAACACAACATTCCATTTACAGTTTTGTGGATCATTTGCATTACATTGCTATTGCTATTACAGAATACATATAGGCCATTAATGTGAATAATGACCATTTATGTACTATTAAATCTCACACAGCATTATACCTGGATTTTCAGAGTAGCCAGCAGTATTTTATAAACATTCCATTGTCTCTCACAGTAAATTTATCTCCTGTATTTATTCTAAAGGGATTAATAAATATAATTTGTTCAATTGACAGTTCTCCCAGACTCTGAGAAACGGCTACTACAGCTCTTAAAAACACCCACAAAACAGTTTGTCAAAGAGACAAAACCAGATGAACCTGTTAAGTCTTTATTGTGATGAAGCACATCAAATTATACTATTTCAGCAGTAACACCTATGAAAGCCTCCCCAAAAAGAAACACAAAAGCTACCTGGTTCCATAAAATTCTACTCTTTTTAAAGTTTCCAAGTAGCAAAGGCAGTAAGTTTCAAGGATATATTGACATTTATATTAACATGTTACTTTCAAAAACACAGACTGGGAGAGAGTTTGTGCAAAGCCAACTTCCACTCCATAGTATTTACACGCATAACTCCACAGTTTTTATACTTCTAACTCGCACAAAATAACACATACTTGAAGTGTTTCCTCTTCTCATACATTCCACAATACTTCCATCTCACTTTCCCAGAAGAGATCTCATTATCTATTCTAAGAATAATTTAGGGAAAATTCTTACATAAGGACCAACTGCTTCAAAATATTTCACCTGCCTCAAAAATAAGCAATAATAGCTCTGAACAAAAGAATGTCTTTAAGGACAAAAATTTGCAAAAATTTTACATGTGACATTATGATTTGCAAAACAAAGTAGAGTAGCATTAAATACAATCATCTTTGGAAGGCAAAAATAATAATTCTCTGAGCAAAAATACAAAATCAACTCTGCCTTTTAGGAGCATAAAAAAGCAGAATAATCTGCACAGCCTGAGATCTGACCAGAAAAGCAGAGAGTGATGCACATGCCACAGGATGCCTGGGCTGTGCTTCCCACCAAAGTCAGATCCTCAGCAAAAGAAGTTGTAAAGGCAACCCAGGGACCAACAAAGAGAGACTTCTTGAGCACAGAGCTCATTGCTGGCACTTGTAGCAGGGAACCTGTCAGCTTGTTTGCTTCTACCCTGTCAGAGGAAGCAGAATTTCATGCCTTTTTCTGGGAATTAGCTAGGGATATAGCTCAATCAATGTATATTATCAAATTTTAGCTACCTGAACTAAAAGAAAAACATTATGGTCTCTACAGATGATCAGAGAAAGAAGGCAAAAGAGTTACTTGCACGTTCATCCATCACATTCATTAGTCCATTACACATATTGATGTTTCAGTTACTAAAGTAAATACCATATGGTGCTGAACATCTCAATGTAAAGCTCAGTGAGGAATCCAGTTAATGACAGCTAACAGGGACAATCAGACAGAAGAGATAGATAATATACATTCATGTTCCTATATCTGGGGGCAGTAAACGACTACTGTACTGCAATGAGATGCAAGTGTCTAAGAAAAATGAAATCAAACTGATACTTCAGTATTAAGCCAGTTACATACATTAGAGTTGTGAATAAGCAAAATAATCAAAATAAAAATAGTGGTTCAGCTTTGCATCTGGAGAAAATTGACAATTTCTGACCTAAGCATCCGGCCCTAGTGTTTGATTTTTAACATGGATCTGATATAGAACAAGAAATAGGCAATCATAACTGGGACCAGGAACAACTACAGTCAAACAATTCCTATGCCTAAGGCTATAGCAAAATAGAGGCCAAATTAATTGCTAATGATTTCAGAATAACCATGCCTATCTCTGTAGTAGCAGAATACACCTACAGTGTGTAGTTTCAGATAGTGGAGGACTAAGCTCCAGTCTGTGCATAAGTAGCCTCCTGCCACCTGCTCTGTAGGCTTATTCTGCCTGTAAAAGCCTAGAGGGATCATTCATGCTTGCGGTCAAAGCAAGGTGTTTTAACTAGGGATATGAGAATAGTTAACTGGCCAAACTGTGATGTTAAAGAGAAATTTAAAAAAAATGAATTTAAAAATTCAGAATTAAATTAAAAAGGAGGGGAAAATTTACTTTGAAGTATAGCACTCTCACTTAACATAAGCATAAAGTTATGATTCTCATTTTCATTATCCTTTTTACCTCTTGAACATAGCCAGTCTCAGATGTCCCTCTCCTTTTTCTCCCAGTTTGTGTTCTCCCCACTGAAGGGATTAATTTCTAAACTTACAAAGCCACACTCAAAACATTCTCCTCCTAAATATTTTCTTCAAGATCATGCAAGACTGACATGTCTCCTTTTGAAACTTTTATAAAAAGAAACCAGCAGAAAGGAGCACTATTAGTGTCAAGGAAACTACCTTGCACGTTCGTCATGTAAGCTGATAGAGAATTTAGTTCATAGTTATTAAAACTGTATTTGTCACAGCTTTGGAAGCAAAAAGGCTTCTATGACAAAAGAGTATCCCCCTGTGATGCTGTATCTATAAGCACACAAATTAAACTAAGAAGAATGAGACTATACAATAATCCCTGCAGAAACTACAAGTGTGTCAAACGTGTAAAGCAATTCTTCAGAGGTACAATGCTGGAGCTTGTCATGGCAACTCTTCTCACTCCTTCCCACTGATTCCTGGCAAGCATTTTTAAATTTTTTTAAAGCATTTTTACTCCTCCCCTTCTAGCCCTTTCCCCTCTTTATACAATATGAACGATATCATCAAAAAGTGAAGAGCAAGTAAAAATATCAGTGTGCAGCCACTTCAGGCAGGAGACTGAAGATACACTTGGCCTCTGCATGTTGGAGGGTTTATGCTGTCACAAGCACAACAGCCCAGCCAGCAATAAAAGCCTTTTTTATTTTTACCTGCACAAGACACTGTATGATGATGAGCTATAAAAGTTTACTGAAAGGCTTTAGGCAAGAACCAGCTTAAAAGGCCTGAGAGGTCTGAGAGTTTACAATCTCTGCTACTCCTGCAGACAAATTTTATGCCAATATTCTCATCTCATATGTGCCTTCTAAAGACCTAGCTTGCTGCCCATGCAGTTTTTTACAGTTAGAGGATGCAAGTGCTCTGATCAGTAACAGGAGGATTCCAAAGATCAGGCTTCCAGAGTACCTTTAGCAAATGAATTTAGAAAAAATAAAAAAAGGCAGTCTTCTCCATCTGCACTACAGTCACAGTTTGTTCCACTCATAGTGTTTGCTGTTCTCTCCATACCATGCCACATGTGCCATAAATATTCCAGAGTGGCCAACTGCTCCCTGGCTGAAGTTAAATAGTCTAAAGTCCCTCTAACTCAATGACACCCCCAGAAACACCTCTGTGACAGACCATGATGCATTAAATACACAATGCAATCTGCTGATGGGATTTTAAGTCAGCTAATAGGATTTCTGCCCACAGCTTTGAAGCACCTGTGGTTTTGCTGCACAAGAACAATTGTCTTAAACTTTTGACAAAGCAGTTAAAGGGAGCACCAGTGTGCCATTTCTCTGCAATCAAGCAACAGGGTGAAATTGAAGAGAGGGGATCAGAGGATCAGAGCCTGCCTCTGGCTACTTTTTGAAGGCCATGAAATGCATCCCTGCTTCCAGCAATGGGTGTGTGCCCACAGTCAGCTGCTATGGAAAGGAAACCCATTTTCAATTTTAAAGGCATCTGTGAAGATACATGATTTACACCCAGTTTCCTTCTCCAGAAACAGTGTCTGTCTCAGAGCATATACCCCTAGTTCAAGGTCCTTTGAATACAATGATTTCACATTAAATTGGCCAGATTTTTGCATAAAAAGAATATTTTTATGACTTCATCTTTTATGGACAATCACTCAAACATGTTAACACTGTTCTGGGATATATTCTTTTGTGTTCTATTTTATTTCAATAGAAGTAAAATTGTTCTAGCAAAGACAAAAGTCCAAAGACCTATTTCTGACCTATTCAGTGTGATTCCAGCAACTGTGGACCACAATTCTACGCAAACCCAAAGCCTACCCAATATAGCTGAAGAAAGATATCAGTATTATCAATTTCTGATTTAGGCCCTGTCAGTTTTTTACAGATTTTTCCATGGGAAAGTGTTTGTGGGCAGGAAACTATTCTACAATTAACCACACTCAAAGTGCTACAAATATCCCAGACTCCAGAGAATAGTAACCAAGACCACGTAAATCCACGCTGACAGCCTGCGAAAGGCACATATTTCATGTCCATACAACTTACATTTAAATGCAAGTACTTGTGTTTTTAACTAAATGACCCAACCATATTTGCCACATTATAATAGCATACACCTACAGCTACACACCTCATAAAGGTCAGCCAAGGAATAGTCACTTACGAGATACTGGTGGTGTTTGAGAACTCCCTGAGTAATACAGGACAGTTTCACCCAACCTTCCAATGAATGTCCCATGAATACCTGCTACATTGCCCTCTACGATTACTCCAAATCAATTATGGTAGTTCTACTCAGTTCAATACAAAGAAATGTACAAGCAAAGGTACCACATAATAAGTATCAGTTTCATTTGCTAAGATGCAAGCAAAAGAATTGTAGCTTTGTCTTCCTAAGAATAATGACTCACATAAACTGGAATACTACTGTTTTACAAAAAAGATGAAAGTCTCAATCCTTCAAATTTTTTTACTTGCTATTCCAAATTTTAGAATTTGAGAATAAAACACAGTTGGAATATTTTGCTTGGTAACATTACACAATTAGCACGGAAATCATAGAATGACCTGGGCTGGAAGAGACCTTAAAAATTGTGTCATTCCAACCCCCTGGCATGGGCAGGGACACCTTCCACTAGACCAGGTAGTTCAGATCTCCATCCAATCTGGCCTTGAACAGTGCCAAGAATGGGGCAGCCACAGCTTCTCTGACCCAACCAGTTCAGTGCCTCACCACTCCCACAGTGTAGAACTGCTTCTGTATCTCTAATCTAAACTCACTTTCAGTTTCAAACCATTCCCCCTTGTACTGCATGCTCTTGTAAATAGTCTAGCCCCATTTTATAGGTTTCCTCTGGTGAGCAGCTATGAGGTCTTCCCTTCTCCAGGCTGAAATCCCCAACTCTGTCTGTCTTCACATGGGAAGTGCTCTAGGGCCCATAACAACCTCTTGGCCCTCCTCTGGATTTGCTCCAACATATCCTTCTTATGCTGGAGGCACCTGAGCTGGATGCAGTATAGGTGGGGTCTCAGCAGAGGGGCAGAATCATCTTCCTCGACCTGCTGGTCATGACACATTTGATGGTCATGATCCAGGACACGTTTGGCCTTCTGGGCTTCAAGTGCACCTTGTTGACTCATGTCCAGCCTCCCATCCACCAGCACCCCCAAGTCCCTCTCACAGGGTTAGGGTCATCCCCCAGCCTGTATCATACCAGAGGCTGCCCTGACCCAGGTGCAGCAACTGGCATTTGGTCTCATGAAACCACATGGGATTCCCATGGGCCCACTTCTTAAGCTCTTCCAGGTCCCTCTGCATGGTATCCTGTCCTTCAGGTGTGTCAACAGCTCCTCTTCCCATGGAGTGTGCATTCAATCCCTTTCTATATATCATTAATGAAGATATTAAATAATACTAGTCCCAGTACAGACCCCTGAGGGACACCACTTGTCACTGTTGACCACTGAGCTGTAGACCCCTACTCTCTGGTTGTGACCATCTGAATGCAATCTAAACATTATATATTATCAGCATAGAGTACAGCATAAGTCTCTTATACTGTTCAGCATGAGAGTACAGTCTGAAAGAAATTGCTCAAAATAACCATTCAATATAATAATTTTCCTTTCAGATTTCTCTCAGTGTCCCCTTTTCCCAGCCATAGCACCCAGATGAAAGAATGGGATTCAGTTGGTGTAAATGGATGTAACCTTACCACAGCTACTCCTTACCTGTAGAAGGTGAGATTCGTTGCCAGGGACGGAGCTGCTCCTTAGGACACATGGCAAAGCTTCATGCACCAAAATCTGCAATCCTCAGACTCAAGTACTCCCAAACATTTAAGGACACAAGACATGCAGCCATCACTACCTGGCTGCTGCAGAATCAAAAATGGGGAAAAGTTCACAAGTTCTGCCATCAGAATTTCCTCAAAATAAGCATCCTATGAACTTGTTTCACCTCTACTACATATTACCTTACTGGGTACATTTAGTAAGAGTAACACTTGTGAAAAGGGTCAGAGCTCAGACTTTTCGTCTCTTTTAGTTCTTTAGAAGCAAATGCTCAGATAAGCATTTCAAACTATACCGATCAAAGGTAGCACATGGTTGAAAATACATTCCCAGGCACTGGTACAATGTGCTGCATGAAAAATACCTCAATAGGTACGTGGCTGCCCTTCCTAACATTCCTGAAGTGTATCCTCATGGAGAAGATGTTACAGAAATCTAAAAGTCAATAAAAGGGCTAAATACTTACAGTAAAGCCTTTGTCTAAAACATGTTTTCCTCTTTTGTACACTTTTACTGAATACATGACTCTATGTAAAGCACCATATGTTAATCACTTAAAGAGTTGAGGAATACAATCTGCAGTTCCTTAGTAAATGTGCAGCGATTGTAACCAGCAAATTGGACAGAGATTAAGTCAGACAGCGGTGACCAGAACTGAATGAAACAAATGCCAGGTCATTACCAACGGATATAAAAAAAAAAAAAAATCAGTGAAGATTTTGCTGGTTGTTAATACAGGTTTATCAGCATATTTGTCAAAGTACACATCAAATTTCCTCAGCTGGCTGCTCTTCCCAGCTGCTTACAGCTGTGAATTAACAGCATCATTCTTTCCTTTAGAGGCAAGAGTGTGTTGGAGTTGTGGGGGAGACTACAAGAGGGATCAGTAAATATTGTACACACTTATACATTTGCAGGGAGAAATCTCACTCCCACTGTTGTGAATTTGATTCCTGTAGTTACAGAGAAGAATTAGGAGCTAGAACACTTGTATTATCATAAATTATAGCTTTTTTATTAACCACATGCAAATGGTAAGACTGGAAAAGTTTAAGTGCTGCATCACACAATGAAAACAGAAAGACAAGGTAGGTATGTTTATTTCTGTATCTATAGATGAGAAAGGCAGAGCAACACAAAATGTGGAAAAAAGGGGGTGAACACATTTACAGGTAAACAAGTGTTCTCTCAAGGGCCAGTGCAGGACCTAAAAGCCATGTAAAATGGATGGAAATACTAATCTTTACAGCCTTCAACATATCTAAAAAATGAAAGAGCTTGTGTCAATATTCTGCATATTTTATTCAAAAGGCAGTGACTTGACTTGTTCGACCCTAAAATATGTCATGGGCAGAACGGGATTTCTAACAGAATGGGAACTGAAAACTGCATTGGTATCAATCTGTTGCTGAAAGCAATATTCAGAGCATTGGCCACAGCCTCGTTGTGCCAGACAGAAAGCACAGCTAGTAACAGAAGATGACATTAATGCATTAGACTGGACACCTTGCAAGTGTCCACTGTTGCATGTATATAAATAAGTTAGTTCACACTGGGATTTTTCCCCCTTTCATGTCTTTTTGTTGACAGTAAATCTAGAGGTGCCATCATGTTGGATAGTTAAAAAGCTGTCATGCCATATTGCATCACGTTTTCATGGACTATTTAGCATCATTTTGTTCAACATGAATGTGCAGGAAAACTCTACTGCAGATTCAGCACCCTTGGAAAATTTGACATCTGTATCATGTACAAGGACAGATTTCAATTTGTACTTCCACCTTGTCTGTGGTCACATCCAGCCACAAAGAAATTCAGAACAGTCGCAGCACAATACAAAATTTGCAAGGTCTAAATCTACTTTAGGACAGACTTAACAGTAATCAAATTCACTTTAAAGCTTATTCATCCACTGTCTGTCATTTTAACTTTTGAGATAATTTCACATGATCAGGAAAGATGCGTAAGTAAATTAAAAAAGAAAAAAGGTGCACAGATAGAAAATCTTTTAGAGAGTATAACCACTCACACACTTGTGTAATGACATGATGCATCGAACAGGTTGCTGATATTCGACAGCATTTTATTGAAATATAATTCAAAAGGATAGTATTGATATGCTATGGCAAAATCAATAAGTACATGATAAAAATCTGTAAAAATACATTCTTTCACTTCTATAGTCAATAAAATTGTAGCTGTTGACTCATCACAAGCTGTAAGATAACTGAACTGATTTCAGTAAGTTTTTATTGGAACGTACTTGTGTTTTCTCAGGCTATTTATAGGAAAGACATGAGTTTCTGCAATTATAATTTAGCATCTGAATAAGACTACTGGATTTGAACTCTACTTTTATTCTGTATAACCTGAGAATCATGCAAGGATGGAAGATCCTTTCCTCATTATAACAATCATTCAATCTCTTAAGATAAACAAGAATGTAATTTGTTATGATACAAAGATAGTCTGTTTCAAGGAAAATATTATATTCATTTATGCAAATGAGGCCTGGTTTTATCCGAGGAGGAAAGACACCATGGTCATGTAAAACCTCACAGCCCCTTCCCAATTTCATAATAAAAACCACCACTGAATCCAAAACATGTCAAGAGGTTACAAGAGAATGCATGGCATGAGTTAACTTGCATTTACAAGTTACCTGCCTTTCAGAAATAACAAATCCCCACCTGTTTTGCTTCAAGCACTGCAAATTGTTCTTTAAGAAACCAAGGGCTGGGAGTATCTCAATGTATATCCTAAAAGAAAACTGGGCAAAAATCTAAATTTATCTGCGTTTGTACCCGTGTTCACATCTTACACATGTACCTACTGGGCATTTATGCCATTATTGATTTAATACTGCAATCACAGCCCGGTGTTAATAATTCACCGCCAATGTCACATACAATTTCCTGGTGCAGATGAACGCTGATTAAAGCCATTCACATTTAGATTCCCACCTGCTACTTGGGATTTCTATTCTTAAGTAACGTTTCTCTTCAGGTACAATGCTGCATTGTAGTAGCAGATCTATAATCATCTCCCTTCAAAGCAAGCAGTGGGAGAACTTCATGCTTTTACACATTTCAGTATTCATTTAGTCATATACATTAATACCAAATCTATGTGCCCACTTACCATTTTGTTGAAAAAATTTAAAACAATGAACAGCAAGTTGGATAAAACTGCATCTTTAGGAAAAATAAAATAAATTTTAAAAAAAATATTCTAAAGGGAAGGCAAAGAGTTTCTTTTGAGAGCATAAAGCTGTCACGACAGGTGACTCATGTTGGGCTGCATTAGTCATATCATGGTACATTATATAACCAGAGGCAATTGACACAACATAAACTGACACATCACAACATGGCTTGTCAGCAGCGATATGTATAAAGCCAGGCTTTTTAAAGAAAATACAGGGAAGAAAGTATTGTGGGTTTCATAAACACCACTTAGGACGGCAAAAAAATGGTGTGAAACATTCTGTTGCGAGTTATATTTTTGCAAGAACACATTCTGCCACCCTTATTATTTTGGAGGATTTGAACTTGTAGAATTATTGATCTCAATAGGCTGAAGGCTGCCAACCCCCCAAACAGCTGAATGCTTTTCCAGCCACTGATGACAACACGGGATGTGTCACCTCAGCCAAAATCCAGCTGGAGCTGAGGAGCTGTGGACAGGTTGTTTCCCAGGTGAATCAAACACCACATCCCAGCCCAAGAGCTGTGTGAGGCTCACTCCTGATGGGAATCATAGAGTGGTTTGGGTTGGAAGGGACCTTATACATCCTCTAGTTCTAATTCTCCTGCCAGGGGCAGTGACACCTTCTACTAGAAGGCTGCTCACACCCCCACCCAGCCTGGCTTGGAACACTTTTAGGGATGGTGTGCCCACAGCTGCTCTGGGTAACCTGTTCCAGTGCCTCAGCGCTCTCACAGTAAAGAATTTCCTCCATATATCCAACCTAAATTTCCCCTCTTTCAGTTTGAACCCACTGCCCCTTGTCCTATCACTACAGCTGCTGCTGAAGAGTCCCTCTCTGGCTTCCTTGTAGGCCCCTTCAGATACTGGGAGGTTGCTGTGGGGTCTCCACACAACCTTCTCTTCTCCAGGCTCAAAAGCCCCAGCTGTCTCAGCATGTCTTTACAGGGGAGATGTTCCAGTCCTTTCATCAACTTCATGGCTCTTCTCCACACTTGCTCCAATAGTTCCAAGTTATTTTTTAAGTTGGGGGCACCAGAACTGTACACAGTATTCCAGGTGAGGTCTCCCAAGACAGGAGTAGAGGGGCAGAATCACCTCCCATGAGCTGCTGGCCATGCTCCTTTTGAATAACCCCAGCATCTGAGGAGCTGCTGGTTTCCCAAATCTGTGAGCTGCATGTCAACATTTTCATAGGGCATATTTCAGTATATTTCATATTTCAGTAGGCAAACAGTTCAAACAGGTGTTGAAGTGAGTCTGTGTATCTGCACAAGTATTTCTGATGGGCTCTTGAAGGGAATGGCCACATTTCAGCTCTGTCAGGGAATGACACGGGCTCTCCTCAGAGCCTCTCTTATAGTTCACTGGGCTAATTTGGGTACTTCATAAAAATGTACTGTCATAACTCTCAAATTCCTGCCCTTAGGATGATGAATTTGAAATAGTTTATCATTACTACTATTTCTGGTATCATCTCTGAGTTTCACAAACACATAATTATAAGGCAGACTGGTGGAGGTCAGATTTCATCATATGTTCATGCTCATGAAAAAACAAGGAGGGGTTTTTGCTGTTTTTCATTAAAAATCTGTCTGCTTATATAGTTGCTTCAGAGGATTATAGTTAAATGCTGAAATGCAATTAAATAGGAAATAGTGTTGAAGTGCAGCTATTCAAATCCCAAACCAGGGCACACATACCCTACTAGAAATTAAACAAAAACCCAGTTATATTTTCCAAACCTGGAAACCCTCGAGCCTACATATTAACACATCAAGCCACTTTTGAAGGTACACCTGACATAAAATGTGAAAATGTCAAGCTTGAAAAAGTCATTTACTTGATCCTGACATGCACACAGCCCCAGTGTTCAGTCACTGGCTGCGCAGAAATGTCAGGGATCAGTGATAGGACAGGGAAGGGGAGCAGTCCATGATACAAGATGCTGAACCTCAGTGTATTCTTTCCATTTCCTATACAGCAATCCACTTACCTCTGTGAAAACAAATGCTTAACCAAAATCCCAGTCCAGGTGAAGTTTGCAGAGAATGCAAAATGACCTGGAAGTTTGCTGTTTGCAGGGAGAAGCTGTAGCACAACCATTGCAGAATACAGAGACCTCACTACAATCTGCCTGTGCAGGTAGAGATTCATTTACTAATCCTGGCACATCCTTCCTAGCAGAGGCAAACATTTGGAGGGGAGGAAAGATTTAAGCCTTGGGATTTAAGCTACTTGGAACACAGGATGCCACTTCTAGTGGCAGTCCTTGAGGTAGATAAGATCAACCTTCTCTTTTGCAGTGCTTGCCACAGATCCACCTGTGGCTGGTTTTGCATGACCCGGGTCCTCCCTCCTTGCCTGCGATTTTATAAATTTTGTAGCACATTTTTAATGGAAACAATAAATACTTAGTGGGAAAAGATACTCTTGTGTGTCTTTGCAGATAACATGAGGTCTCTCCTATTTTTTCATTTAGACTATATTTAATATTAATTTTTAGAATTAAAACTGTAGAGCTTCATTCACTAATCACATTAGTTTGCTTGTTTCCT
The DNA here is from genome assembly GCA_013396655.1 of Campylorhamphus procurvoides. Taxonomy (NCBI): domain Eukaryota; kingdom Metazoa; phylum Chordata; class Aves; order Passeriformes; family Dendrocolaptidae; genus Campylorhamphus; species Campylorhamphus procurvoides. The sequence continues at coordinate 629,693 of WBMV01001675.1, read as the reverse complement.
TTCCACAGAACCACAGAATATTCTGAGCTGGAAGGGATCCACAAGGATCGTCGAGTCTAGCTCTCAAGTGAATGGTCTTTTATGAAACCCTTTTTCCAAATCAAGATTGCAATACACCATGTCTTGAAAATTCTCCAACAACGAAACCACTGTGAGCATTGTTCACTTTTGTCAAGCTGAAATGGATTGCATGGTTAGAAATATCCTTTCTGCAAAGCATTCCCTTAGAGCCTATCCATTGTGAAGCCCATGCAGTTCAGAGGGCTGCAATGCTCCTCACTCCTTCAGCACCTACGTGGCAAACACATGGACACAGTAAATATGTGTATTTGATCATCCTCAGTGAGTATTGCACACTTCATTTCCATTTACGCTTTTAAAGATGAACTAACTTGAGCAAAAAGAACCTGAAATAAAATTACATCACCCTCACAGAAAGCTTTATTATTTACAATGAGAGAAGCCCCTGAGAGAAGTATCTTTCCTTTTCTTTGAGTTTTTTTTTTTTTTTAATTTTTATTTTTGGTATTTAAACTGGTAATAGAGAAGAGGAAAAAAGCTGTGGCAATGTGATCAGCCCAACCTAAGGGCAATGTCTTTTTTCTCATCAGGCTATATTTAGAACTGTCACTTGCTAAAAACACTGTCACCTAAAATGAATTTACAGAAGAGGCTTTGCATTACACACGTGGCCTGAAGCACTTATACTGTAACATCACAGCAAGCGAAGTGAAAGTGTGATTGTGCAGTCTAATATTAGCTAATTTGTGCCAGATTCATACAAATTTTAGCATTTAGCATTAATATGCTCTTTTGCTAAGAAGCTCCTCTTGCATTTGCTCTTAACCAGTGTGCCTGATCTTGCTCAAAGAAGTGTCTGTACTAAAACACCACGGTCCTTTGCAGTCAGAAGGATACTAATTTCAAGCTGTAAACAAAACAAGGATTTCTACAATAAAAAGCAGTGCCCAACCATAGGAACACTATGGCTTATTGGGCTTATTCTTTAAGTTGTGGGGTTCTTTTCCTACAGCAGGAAGTTCAAACTTAAAAAAAGAATAGAAAAAGGTATTTTTCACCTTTATACATCACATCCACATGAACACGTCGAGCAGACTTCATCTGCAAGTGCAGCCTTCTCTCTCCTGTCCCAGACTCATCTCTTTTGCTGCTTGAATCCTGTGGATACCTTTCTGCACATCCAAAGCTCACTCAGATACTAAGGAATGAAAATGTATAAGCCACAGGTAGCCCCAGGGTATGTCCATTGCTATGTAGAGTGAAAGGCAAAGATGATACATCTGCAGGAGAAGAATGAAGCAAAGCATGGGCCTCCAAAATTCAGGAGATATGCTACATGTTTGAGAGACTTTATGGCAACGCCATTCCCAGCACGCCCATAAATGAGATTCTCACCAGCCAAACTAACTACAAGTCTCTGCATTAAATGTCTCTTCCTTAATATCCTGTGAGGTTCTTGGTGTTCACTGCAGATGATGCCTTTAAGGATGTTTGCAGTGGACAAGGAAATAACTGAAAAATATCACAGAATGGAAAGAAGTCTCCAGGAAGTGAGTTAAATTGTTCTATCCTGCTAATGACAAATTTTCTGCACACAGAAAAGCTTACTGTGAATTAACATTTTGGATGGCAGTTTTAAAATCCAGGAGGACAAATATAATTTAATAGTTTCAATGGTACTGATCTACTATCCTTCAGAAATGTCTGAAGCTTAAGGTGCCTCATGAGGTAAAAAATGCACTCCCAATGCAACTTTACTGATATAAAAGTGAATTTGACTGCATGCTTCTGCCTAGGAGCCTCTCTATTAAAAAGGGATTAGCTGTATCCTTTAGTCATAAAAGGAAATAGAAAGTGAAATAATTGCAGTCCAAATCCACAATGTTGTCCCCACTTCTCAACATCCTGAATGCTTGGGCCGCATGACGCACATTGCACATTGCAATTGCTAAAGGCCTTTGACAGGCCATAAAACAAAAATAGAAAAGTCAGTGATATATTTTAATTAGGGACAAAAAATATTTTACATGGATAAAGACAGCCCTTGAAACAAGCTCATGGAAACGGGAGAAATTACCTCTAAAAATCATAGTTTAAATTCACAATGTGGTTTCCATTTCTTTCTCAAGGCAGGGGTTGACATCTTACTGGGACAGAGGGTCTGGTCTACAGATTGTCTTTGGGATGAAAGACAAGGCCAAGGACAGAATAATTCAGTGTAGCCATTTTTACTGTTTGCCAGCTGTATGTGGTGGTGGGCTTGAGAATCTAACCCTTCTTGATAAGAAAACTTACGAACTACTGGGCTCATCTATAATTTGAAAGCACTGCATTTGTCCTGGTCTTTGTGCCAGCAACCTCACTTTCTGGAGGAACTGTTTATGCAATATTTCACTTTCAAACTGAAGTAATTCCTTGGGATACTGCTCTTGAAGAAAAGATTATGTAGTCTGCAGCCCAGTTCTCCATATTTTTGAAACCATATGGAACAAACTAAGAGTTTCACTAGGCCTTAATGCTATCCTTGATAAAATAATATTATGGTCAGTATATGAAATAATAGCATTTCATCATGCTCTAAAACTTTTTTAGTCACTAAAGTGACTGCATAAATTTCCTTTAGCACATATATTACCTCCAATACAAGTAGGGCACACAACTGAAATTGCAGTTAGGAACATATTAAACTAGAAACTGAAGGATCCCCACACTTTAAGCCCATGGCTTTGCAACTGTGACTTGGACCATGGAAGAATTGTCCCGGGGATAAGAACTAGGCATTTATGCAAAAGACAGTAAATGCTTCATGGAAAAAGTTCAGTGTCCTACAGAGATGTCCAAATGAGTGAACTTGGCTACCAAAAGCTGGGCAGTTGGAAATCAGTTTGTATAACAAAGCTCTGCCACTTCAGTACCCAGCTGAGCTCTTGGAGATCTAGCTTAGATAATTCAGCATATTGACTTCATTAAATAAATTAAACTACATAAATTAACCCATAACACTGTCCCGAAATAACACTCCTATGTCAAGTACAGTCCAGATTTTCTCTTTGTCCTACAATACTTCAGACCTCAGAATAATGGCCTTTCAGCATGAGTACATCACAGAGAAAGGCACAGGCAAAGACTCTTGTCACCACCTTTTATGTAACTCAAATAGGTCTACTTATCTCTTGTTTAAGAGGAAAATATTTAATGAAAGAGTACAATTTACAATACACAGAAGAAACAGGCATCTATACTGCTTTCACAGCCCCCAGGGCACAGGGAGGTCAGCTCACTTCCAGGTCCAGTGTTTTCCACAGCATGCATTGCTCATGCATGGAGCCATGCTTCAAAAACCCCAAAAATAAATTTCTTAAGGCTATTGTGACCCTGTATGAGCTGCCACAGTGAGGACTCTTCCCCTTTGCCTTAATGAAGTCCCTTACCTATGTTCACCACGCAGTAAGCCAGAAGCCTGGATTAGAACAACTATCCCACGACTTTAGGGGAAAGTCAGGAAGTCTTCAAATTGTTCCAGAAAACATTTTTCTTAGAGCAAACTAAATGGAGATATGAGGCTCTCCAAACTGTCAGGGCTTTTTTTTTTTCCCTAGACTTTTATATCTGGGTCATATAGTCATGTAACATCCTTGGCTGTGATCACAGATATTGATTCCTGTGCTGAAAGTGACAGAATAAATGCTATAAAATAACAGCAGTGCATGAGACAGCAAGAAAGGCAGACCAGGTCAGTCTTTAATTGGCGAGCACATGCTTGTTGAGGGTAACTGCAAGAACATTGCCCTAAAAAAAATTATTACTTTGATTCTGACAAAGAAGTTACATCTAAAAAATTGATCTCCGACTGAAAAGAAAGTAAGTTACTAATAAATATTTTCCTCTTGCATGCACAACCGCAATCAAAAAAGTTAGTCTAATTTCTAAAATAGGTTATATAACCAGTATTAAATCCCTGTGCAAACTTCTTCACTGAGAGTTTAAGAAAATATTTCAAAACTAATTCAAATGATTTCAAGAGAGCCAAACCAATGCAGTAAGAGACTGCATAACTCCTCAGATCTTTTCAGAATACTGCCAGTCTGAATTTGATTTTTTAATTTTGCTTTACAGAGGGGAAAAAATTCTTAATCTTTCCATCATAAAAGAGAAGCTTGACCAGTGTTATTAATGGTAGGAATGGTCCTGTTTATAGTTTTCATGTGTTTTGTGCTGCTCTTTCCCCCAGAGATCTGTAATTATTATGGTCCTTCACAAACTGATGTTTGTCTTTGAGATTTGATCTACTGATTGCTCTGAAAATGAGGACCAAGGATCAAAAATAGTGGTTTAGGCTAAATAAGATCCAATAACTCAGGGCAAGGGCTTTATAGGCTCAGGAGCCCACATCACAAAGGCAATTTTGTACTAGGTGTGCTTGGCAGCTGGGATGCAACTTCCATGTATTGGATGATAGCAAAGGGGTTGAAAATAATTTATAGATTGCAGTGATCTTTGACTTTGAGTAGAGTCAGAGTTTACTGGTCATCAGGAAAGGTTTAGACTTACCATTTATATAACCACTTTCACTTCAGCTATATTATACCACACAGATTCCATCAACCCTTAAAAATAACAAAAAAAAAAACAAAATAACTTTGCTATTTACAAAGTCTCTTAGTCACATGTAATATAGTGAAATAGAGCTCGCTCTTTGGAATATAATGTTGGCTCCTTCAGAGCTTTCTTATCTAAAATACAATTTCTGTCAAAATTTTAGTCTCAAGAGCTGTGCAAAACAGGTACAGCCGGAACTATCCTGGTATAGAACATCTTTTTAATGTATAATAAAATAATCACACGTAAAAATTACAGTGTGCCTTTAAAATGTAAGATCAGCAAATACAATTCATTAAATTCCTGTAATTAAACCAGCCTTCCTTACAGAAAAGTAGTAGCAAATGAAAGACAAGCAGCAGCTCAAGCACCTGTTAAATTTGGTTTGTTCAGGACAGTGCTCTCATATTTCTATTAATTATGCTGCATAAACACAAGCAGCACTGATTAGAGACATTCTGCTGAACACACTGTAACAACGGCACAATGGCACTTAAATGCTTTATTTTATCTTTATTACCTCAGGGTAATGAATTGTAATGTAAAGAGCTGATGAGTAATTAAACTCATCAACTGTGGATTCAGAGATATTTTTAGTGTCATATGATGGAAAATCCTCTCAAGAGTAGCAAGGATGTATTTTCACAGCATATATTATATTCCTTAACAGGTCCCATGAGGGAGCACTTCCAACTGTTTCGAAATACTGGAATTAGGAAAGAGCACCTTATCAATCTTCATTTTTTGTTTTTTCTCTTCACAGGATCAAGAACATTAGATAGAACTAATGGCTAAAGCCATTTTCTGTTTGCTGAGCACCAACTGGGATACAGTAGATCTTCTGCCCACAGACACCACATACATGACATCAGACTATGTTACTAAAAGAGTCAAGGTCTATCCTAAACCCTTTTTTAATGGCTCCAAAGTATTCCCTCTAATTTCCACCTTAAATTCATTCAAGACTAGTTTATACCTCTTTGTTTATACATCAGCCCCTAATGAAACAGTAAATCCCACTGCTTGTTCTGAACTTCTCAAAGCAATCAGGTAGTGCAATCACAGGCCCTTTTGGCTCCCACTCTGCTGAAATAAAAAGTTTAAACTCCCTTAGATTTCGCTTAGCTGAAATGCTGTGTTGACCACAGGTGGACTTTTCAGTACACACTCTACTCAGCTCACCTATCCAACAGCATTCCAAATAAAATCTTCCTAGAGCTATTTAGAACCAATCATCTCTGATGGAAATACCTGTTCTTAGGCATTCAGGGATTCTTTTATTTTTCTTTTAAGCTTAAGAAGATTGATTGCTCAGGGTAACTCAACAAGCAATTAATATACTTCAGTCCTTTTCCAACTGAGGAACTCAGTGTTTTCAAAGAAAAATCCTTATGATTAGCTCCCAAAAGCTTGCCTGAGCACCATCTGTTATACTTTGTCCCAGTTCTACAAAGAGAATTTCTTGGAGCATCCAGACCTGATATTCCAGTCTTCCTTTGTAATGACATTCCACATTGGGGCATTGCAGATACAGCTTGTTTGAGGGCCCTAAGACGAGTATGTATTGCAAACCATAAACATAGGAAATAGAAACTGCAGGCAGGCAATAGGAAATGGTGCAAGGTAGACTGAAACTGTGGCTACAAAATGAGCTACAGCTACCATAAACTGCAATAGTGATTTATCATAATGGCAAACAAAAGTCAACACCATCAGCATGGCCCCTTGGGCACCCTCACAGCATGCAGCAGTAATCAAAAAATACTGCAGAGACCACTCTTAAGCAGGAATGCCACTGAAAGCTTGGTTCCATATCCTGACCCTCCTACTGCATGGGCACTAAGCCCAGTCAGAGCTTCACACTGAGCCAGGCTCATCGTGCAGAGCAGCCCCTGGCACGGGGGACCTGAGGAACAGCCAGGGAGCTGCCACTCAGCCCTGCCCTCAGCTCGGCACCCCTCGCTCCTGGGAGGCACTGCAGGGCATGTGGGGGAGGCTGAGCCTTTCTGAGTGACAAGAACAGAGCTCCGAGACGGTGACTGAAGGGACAAATCACCACTCATATGGGAGCTGGCAGACCTTTTGCTGCTTCTTGAACCTGATCATCATGTACTTCAACTTCTTTACCCAGCCTGATTCTGCCTTCATGTCACTTTGGGGACTTTCCCTTCTCTCAGTTGTATTCAGCCAAATGTCTGCCACAAGAACTACCAGTGAGAGCTGATGCTCTTCATTTTCTCTACCTGAAATGAATGATTGTTTCAGACATTATCTTCCTCAGGCTTGGAAATCCACCTAAAGTTCCAAACAGCCTACTAAGCATTCACTTCTTTCATATTATGTCTGTGTTCCAGATTGCACCTCTGAGTAAAAATATGATTGCTTGGTGATTCAGCAATTCCATTCTAATATATTTGCACTTTGCAGGAACTCCACTGTGCTAGACCCCTTGCAGCTTTGTAAGAATCCGGGGAAAAGCCACTCCTGCCTCAGTGGGGTGCTCTTGAGGAACTGGTGACATCTCCTGATTACTGGGTAAGACTGACAAAAAGAATATCTGCCAAAACAAAGAGCTCTGTATCAGTGCTAAACAATTTTTAAATTCCGTCTTCTATTCTACTGTAAAATGTACCTTACTGTATTTTTGTTACACCTTTGTCATTACTTCTGCACTGATCCCTCACAGATGTTCTAGCTATTGTCCTATTCCTAACAATATTCCATTTATCTTGCTTCTTTTTGGGGATATAGGTTGGGGGGTTTTTGGGTGGAAGGGTTGGGTTTGGGGTCTTTTTGTTTGTTTTGTGGGTTTTGTTTGGTTTTGGGTTTCTGTTTGGGCTTTTTGTTTTGCCTTTTTTTTTCTGGTGGGTTTATGTTGGGTTGGTTTGTTTTGGGTTTGTTTTTTTTTTTGGGTAGGGGAGGTGGCTTATTCCAGCTCAGTTTAAAACTGAATAATAAAAAAAAGCATAGATAATTTCACAGAAAATGACTAGAAATGTTCTATTGCTTGTTGATCCTGGCCAACACAATCAGTCTGTGTTTTGGAATCACCTTACCTGGGAACAGGACCAAAGTTTCACAGTGTAACAGATGAGTTCCTTACTGTGTGAGAATATCACCATTTAAAGTCAATGCATGATTATCTGTTCCTGAGACATTTTTGTGATATTCTATTTAGAGAGTTCTCACCAGTGAAGTGGTATTTCTGTCTGTAATAGGCTCACCGTGAGAGAAGAATAAAACTGACCTTCTGAACAGTGGGTCTGCCCTGATCAAAGCACTTTTCCTCTACAGAAAACACAATTTTTTCAGTTTCTCAAGGAGGCATTCTTCACATCACAACTTTGCATGAGGCTGAAATACTAACATTCTCTTTTACACTGAAGTATTGAGAAATTATCAATACTTCAAAAAAAAAGTATATTCTAGAGCAATTATCAAGAACTATATTGTGATTCTTCCCCTGCTACATATAAGAAAATTGTGCTAAAAAATGCACATGGGTCACTGCATACAGCAGATGAAGCATGAGAATGGGAGCTGTGTTCCTCTGCATTCTAGTCCTAGCTTTGACAATCATCATCTTGCTTCAGGCAAATCTCTTGGAACTCTTTGGATGCAGCTTCTCTAGCTACAAAATAATAAAAAAATATTTTACTGTCTAAAGCTTTCATCATAAATTAAAAGCTAAGAGAACTGTTATGTCTTAATTAGAAGGAGATGAAAACAAATTTTAACTGCAGATTCTGAGCCAAACTCGGGCCAGTGGTAAGCAAATGAAAACCCCCAGGATTTCATTTAAAGCCTCAGAGAGTCTTTTTTGACTGCATAAATTGACAGAGCAACGCCAGGCCCAAAGTGGTCAGTGAATTAAGCGGGTTTGTGGGGAAATATGATTCTAAATTGATGTGCTGAGTTACAGACTTGCAGCTGAAATTAACACGTGTGTGTGAGAGAGAGATAAGAGTTTAACTCCCCTAGTGTTTCACCACAATAGTTCTGTCTTCCCATTCTGCCACCTCGTTTTTCCCTTCTCTGCAGTTTCCCCAGTTCCTCACATAATCCCAGACTTTCAATGGCCCCTTTCAAAAGGCAGTGATGTGCATTCATGACTCATGGAAAAGCAGAAGAAATCCTGAGTCAGACAGGACACTCGGTGCACTTCAGTCAGAGGAGGGGCTGAGCAGCACACTGACACAGAAGTACCTGCAGACCTGCAAGTCTGGGCTTACATATCCACACTGCCACTGATTTCTGCTCCGTTTTATTTTAGAGAGCTTGCTTCATTCCAGCTAGCATAGAAATAGATCTATTTACCTACTTTGGTTTTTAAAAGGTCACCTTTCCCTGGGATAGAAATCTGAAGCCCCATTTTATTATAAAAGCTTTAAAATGGAAAAGTGAGAGGACTGTGTTTCTGCTCAAGTTTTACAGCTACCTATTTTTTACTTAAAAATACCTGGGCCAAAAAAAAAAAAATCTAGGAATTAATGTATAAATTGTATTTTTTATATAATATGAATTACATTTGCAGTAAAGAGTAATAAAATCAAGAGGAAGCTCTACATGGACTAGATTTCCCTAAAGAATCATAATACCTGGAATTTGGACTTTAATTTATCTCTTCTGACACAGCTTAAGTTGAAAAAATAAAAAAAATCCGAAGAGGCTATTACATAAAATGAAGCGATAACTGCATGGTAAAAATCTCTGACTGCAACCCACAACTATCTAAACCGCTATGAAAAACATATGTTTGACATAAAAATAACTGGCATTATGTTCCCATGCAATGAAATCTCTGTATAAGTCATAGTTAATTATACATTCAGAAAAAAAAGTGAATAATTTAGCCCACATCTCAGATAAACTCAAACAAAGCAAAAAACATTAATCACCCCATTGTATCCTTAAATTTCTACACAACTTTAAAAGGAATATGCAACAAAAAACCTTATTCTTTACTAATTGAAGGATACATCAAAACTCTAATTAAAAATGTCCTGCACTGAGATGATTACTCCAGAGTGAGAGGGTATGCTGTAGCACTTTAAGCCCCAGCTAAGTTGTCACCTGAAATCTGGGTGAGTTTCAGGAGTAGGATCGTTTGGAAATAGGAGACTCCCATGTAAACTGTGCAGCTTTCATTTATATTGTGGTCAGGGCACGGAGAGGCACTGCCCTGACCCATCCTGTCCTTTCTTCACTTAGGTTTTTTTTAAGTGCCTCTTTGATTACTGAGATTTTAAGCATCTCAGTAACTATCTTCTTGAAAGAGCAATTCAGCTGTGCCTTTATATAGGAGTGCAATAACTATCAGAAGGCATTGAAATTACTCTCCTTTGAGACACAAAGCAGTATTTTGCCCATCTACCCACCCTCTGATCAGGGGTTATTGGAGACAACCTATTAGTGATCATTTTGGTCAATGGTGAAATGGGGTCCTAATGTCAATGGCTTCTTAGATATTCCTACAAAGAATTTAGTAGTCTGTTTAATTTTATTAGCAATTTTCTCATTATTTATGCGATTATAACTTAGAAGATTTCATGCTTCTTTTGTTTATATATAGCACAGTGGCTAATTGCTTTTTGTTGCCCTGAGGAGATGAGGAAAGTCATTTCATTACCTACATTCATGACAAATTGATCAACTCATGAAGAGGAAAGAAAAACTTTTCCTTCAACTCATGTGGAATGTCTGGGCTATTAAACACTTAACAGTCCTGGTGGTTTTCTTTGGCATAAAAATCTATTATTCATTTAATGTGATTATAAGATTATGGTATTGTATTCTGTATCTGCCAAATTACTTGGGTTTACAGCTCCTAATCTATGACCTAATTGACCAGAAGTCATTTCCTCCTCCCCAAATTTCTCTCATATGCTGTGCACACTCATTCTCACTAGCATTCTAAAAGCAGTTCTTGTGCTGATCTTACCTCTGTGGAAAGGTTTGAGATTATTTCCTTACAATAATTCCTTTTGTAGCCTGCAGGAATGACTGGAACATAAATCACATATAATATGGTTGGATCATGCTAATAAAGACATGAACACAACAGACACTGCACTAGGTATTAATGTGTGGAGATACAATACTGATACAGGATGATGAATAGTGAAGGAGTTTGGTTCTTCCTTTAATGCAAAAAATGTTGCAGAAAATCTTTTCCTTTCCTCCTCATCTTTTCTAACACCAGATATTATCCCTTATTATTCTCTCATACCTTTATGCAGTCTAGCTATAATTAATGAATCACCATCTGAGCTTATATCTAAACAAGATACCTCCCAATTCTTTTTGCTCATTTGAAATATTTTAGCTTAAGCAATTCAGATTAAAAAGAAGTATAAACAAAAATTACCCAACGAACAAGCAGGGTGAAAAGACAGTCATCAAAGTGGAAAAAAGGAAGAAGGATATCAGTGATGGGAAAACCCCACAAAACAAACAAGAGGTGGGGAGAAAAGGTATAATCCAGTTCAGGGAAAAAAATGCAGAGTGGTGCACGTAGGTCAGTAGCTGCCAGGCTCTGTATGCACCTCTATTCCTATTGGACTGTGTAGATAATGGGTCCCTTTTACAGATTGTTTTCATTCATGCTCATTTCTGAAGAGGGAATAAATTGAAACATGGATAAAGCTTTGCAAACCAGTACTATTTTTGCAAGCCTTCCAAAGATAGAAGTATTTTGAGACGCCAGATCGTCATAAGATCTGCTCACCCCCATTGCAAATACCAAGACTGTAGTAGCTGTTCCACCTTCTGAAAATACAGCAATTATTTTTGGTCATTCTGTAATGCCAGCCAAGACAACAAAGCACTTTTAGCACATCTGAAGAAGCGCACAGATACACAAGGCCCTGAAAGACTTGATCAAAGTTGACTTAAATTAGGAGATTTCCATTTGTTTCAATAGGCTTTGAATGAGGCAGCATCACTGGGGTTTTGGCACTTTAGTATTATTTAGTATTATTGCAATGCTGGATGGAGCTTAGTTAGCACTTTGTATAAAAGGACACTACCAACCGCAGGAAGCCAAATTGAATGGAGATAAACAAGTAGGTTCAAAAAGACTTGCCCTCAAAGCGTGGCTTGCTACATCTTTCCTGAGTTTGAATTATACTATAAGAAGAACAAAGATTGGATGAAGTATAAAATACTGGGCAGCATCAAACTAGTCATAAAGGAAAATGGAACAGCAACAGAAAAAAGAGAACATACTAATAAAAATACATACAGCAACAAGCAGTATACATGGCCCTCCTGGAATGAGAGCAAGCTTCTTAAAGAGCTACTCAATTTTAGATGCTAGAGCAGTACTATGAGCCTTAATATTTCATGGTGTTCGTACACAGGGGCACAGGTGTGGATTTGCATTGTGCAGGCATACACTGCAGCCCCAAGATTGGTTTGCCACACAGCTGACTTGCACAAATTCTCATTGTAATCACTAACAATCAAAATACTTTGGAATAATTCTTAAATTGAATGTTCTTCCATAGTAATGGGAGAATATCTAGTCAGGGAAGTGAAATCAATTTATGCATCCAAGTGCTGACTACCTTCCTATAACATAGCTTCTGAAGGATTAATAGGTCACTCATGTTTGACAAGAATTTATGTAAACATTATATGGATTAAAAATAGACATCTTGACATATTCCCATAAATCTGCATTTTAATGGCCAAAATGCTTAGAAGTAAGCATTTGTGTAAATACACAATAGATATTTAAGGTAAAATTTTTAACTCGCAACATTTAGTGGTGGGGTAAATACCTTTAGCATTCACTCTCACTTTCCCATTCCTTCAAATGATGATGAGAGTATATAACTGCTAATGCACTTTCACTTCAGCCATGGTTAGCAAAAGACAGAGTTTTTCACTTGTAATGGGAGACCTGCATGCAGAAACATCTTCCTTCATTCTTCCCTCTTCTGTGCACCTCTCAAACCAGCATCTCAGACACCTAAGCAGCATTTCAGTAGTGGAAGCATTGAACTCTTCTTTTCACACTGCCTTTAAAGTCCTCGGATGATTCAGGTCTAGATTTACCATTCCATTCCTAGACTGCCTACAAAAGCCAGCAGGAAGTTTGCTCACAAACTCTTTGCACTGCTTGCAGGTCCCCATGACTTCTCTTACACGTGACATCACTTACCTCCTGCCAATGTGGAAGTGTTGGCTCGATTTGCCATCCCAACTATGCATGACTCAGGACAGAAATAGGATTATTCAGATTTTCTAAGTGTTTCAGTCACACAATGTAAGGAAAAGTCAGACTTCATGACAGTTGAGTGCTGCGAGAAAATAATCTGAAGACTGCAGCCCTATAAGAAAAAAATAAGGGAGGAGACGGGTGGGGATGGAGAAGAGTATTTGTACAGCTTAAAATGGGAGGATAATTTAGGACATCACTATGGAGGAGAAAATGGGGCTGAACTTTGGAATAAGCAGCTTATTTTTCTGATTCTTCCCTACAAAGTCCTCCTGAGGCAGCCCAGTGTGAGAGCAGACACAAAATGTGCTATAGGAAAATGATTAAATGTAAAGCAGAGGGTGAGGGCACATGGTTAGAGCCCTGTAGATTTCATGATCTCTATTTTGGGCTCCACTGGGCTTTTCTGAGGAAGTCCTGTGTTCTCCCAAAGGTGACTGCTGTTACTGTAGGTAATGCTGATGTTCAAGACTTAGAAGATTCTCCCTCTCCTCTCTGCTCACCTGAAGACTCACAAGAATCTCTTCCTTCAAGTTCATTGCTAACTTCTTCATGAATACACCTTTCATTTAAACTATTTCATTGTTTTTCTTCCACCTAATCATGTACAGCTCTAAAATTATAATTAAAAAAATGCCTGAGGCTGGTACATTTTTTCCCCTCTGCTACCTACTTATAGTTATGCTCTTTACTTTCCCTTTGCACAAAGAAAAGTGAATAAAGTACATGCCACTGTGCCAGGGAGACACACCGGGAATTATGACAAATCTAGGCTATGTGTAGTACAAGAGATTTTCTTGTCACTTCACTTGAACTACATGCAATGGAGAAAATAAAACTTTTCAGTGTTCTGTGAGAAAATTATAATAATAGCACCCTGCATTTCAGTTCAAACTACTGTTCTGCATTTTATACTGTTGGTTTGCAGAAGAAAATAGAACCTTTTGAAGAAGACATTTTGTACCATCTTTCCAAACCTAAGAATGATGCTCTTTTTAGAATTATAGGGAACAGTTCCAGGAGGGGAAAACTATAATGGAAATATGTTGTGCACTGCATCCTCTAAAATGAGCAATTTTTAAAGAGCTCTTCTGGAGGATACCATGAAATAAGATGATATATGAATAATTTGAACTGGAATAGAGCTACCAGAATAAAGACATGACTATACTTTTTCACTTAAGCCAGTTTAATTGTCATGTAGATTCCCTGGACCAAAAAGATGTAATTAACCTGCCTTTCCTCTTCCATCTGTTAATATACATGCTGTGGAGAAAATCAAGAACATGGACAGTGACATCAGAGCACTTGTGAAAAATGTTATGCTGAGAGTTAGAAAGTGAAGCATCTACACTGCTGAGAACAGGGATGGTCCACGTTACAATCTGAGATATGACATTCTGTATTTGGCATATTCCAATTCAGGATGTTTCAAACATTTTGTTTGCACTTTCAGCCCAAGATGTTACAAAATTCACTAGAGAAAAATGGTGTCTATTCCTAATGGAGTCAGTAGCAAAGGCATGTGTCAGCTGCCTAGCAGGATTTTCCACTCTGTTAATGATGATGGAGCCTCATTATTCCTCCTGAAGACTTGGTCTCACAGTTATTTTCAGTTTTATCATGATCAGACTTCTCATTTCATCACTAAAGGATAACTGAAATGACATTTATTTGCTCTAAATTTGGCACTATAACATAGTTCATCTATTGCTTTCATCTTATGTCTGGCTTTTTATTACTCTTAATGTTATTACTGTGCTATATTACTTTCTTTTTAAACTTGTTTTTCAGCTTAACTTTTTTCTACCTCTTCAGTATCATTTAAAACAGGGTTGTTAGAGTTTAACTGAGAAGCACATAAGAGAAGAATAAATCTTAATAACCCACTAATATATTTTTCCAGTCAAAAAATTCTCAAGGAAAACAGAAGCTACAAATCCAAATGTCAGTCATAAAAGAAGAATTTTTTTAAAAAAAAAAGGCATTAAATCAAATGTTGGGGTTTCTTTATTAGTTTCTGTTTGATTTTTTAAGCTTTTACAAGTATGTTTGATGAGAAACACGTCCAGACCACACCATCTGCAACCCAGAGCACCCAGTTTCTCCCTCCTGCTCTGCTTGTGACCTTGAGATCACCATGCAATTTTTCCATTCCCCTCTTTCTACATTCTCTCTCTTGTTGTGATGGATTTGCAGCTGCCTTGTAATAATGTATTAATACTTCATGTTGACCTGCTGCAGGGAAGATGAATGGTCTGAACAAATTCAGTGAGGTCCTGTCTGGAGAAGCAGGCAGGAGGAAAATGACTGTTTCAAGACAGGCATCTCCCTACACGGTATTGTTAAGGAACACGCTCAGAGCTCTCATTTATAGTCAACCTACAAAACTCCTTTTCTATAAAGAGCCTCGAGACAGAAGATCCCAAAGACCTGAAGCACAGATTTAAATTTGGATCCTCTCCAGCAAAGAGAAGCAGCAGTTCTTTCTGGGAATAAGATTCAGATATAGAATCCTAATGAGACACTTTAAAAAGCTACACCTGCCAAAGCCATCATCCATGCACAGTATGATTTATGGTTAGGTAGGTTTGTAGCCCTACTAACAAAAAAGATTCTTCCAAGCCTATTTTTCTCATGAAAGCTTTGCTTCTAGTTTTAAAAGGAACACCATTTGATGAAAAAAGGCCCTTGCCACGCATTGAACCAAGCTCCCTAAGCCTGTGCAGCACCCACAGTTAAAATGCTCCAGCAGTCTAGTCAAGAGAAGATAAAAAAATGCACTTTATGGATAAAGGATTCTCCAGAGCAAAAGAATTGTCTGTTGAATCGTTTTGGTAGATTGCCTGAGAACATCAGGACCTTCATGGTGAAGAAGCCTGAAAAAAAACCCCAATATATTCTACATTTTGAAATGAGAAGGAAGGTGAGGGTGTAGAAGAAATTAAGGGGCTATCAGCCAGGCCAGCTATTGACATTTCAGTTGCTGTAGAAGTACTAAAAGTTATCAAATAAACTACTTTGAAGCAACTGGAAGGGGAAAAAAAATAAGAAGAAACAATGAAACCTCTGTCCAGGTGTAAAAGCCCACTCAGAAAGTGATTACCTCTGGCTGCTGACCAGAAAGAAGTACTATTTGATATTTTCATTAGCACTTTACCTGGTTTTGTGTGGCAAATCTATTGCAACTTACTGTGAATGCAGAGTACACAGGCAAAAACTGGGAGAACAGAGTGGGAAAAGGAAGGAGTTCTTTCCTCTCTTGACAGAACCTAAAAGTGATTATTGCAGCTGTTAAAGCCAGTTTATACTGGTAAGGAAGCTTGACAGGTATGTGGAGCCTCAGCCTTCATCTAACAGTAGTGAAAGAATGACATTCCACCCTGGCAATGGGGAAAAAAAAGTACAATTTGCCATGTGCAAGAAGGCAGGAATAGGTAACAGAAAACTTTATATACCATGATATGCATCTGAACTTGAAAGCATGAAAATGGAAACCATTGGAGCAAACACATCTTTGCCTCCACTATGTTTTGAAAGCTGCCTCCCACTGGGAAGACCCCACCTCATTCAAAGGAAATTCTGTAGGTGTTGCAATTACATGAAGGGCAGATTAGGACAACATATTTGCTTGCTAAACTCATTGCAGTCGTATCTCAAAATTAAGATAAATGATGCAATTAAATTATAATTGTATTCCTGTACAGAATTTCATTCAAGTTGTGTTTTACTTCAGTGTTGTGGTGTTAATTTCTTATGTTCTCTTTCCTCTCCACAAACTGCAACATATTTAAGGAAGGATTTCTTTTTTTTTTCATGCAAGGAAAAGTTTAAGGCTTAAGGGAAAGATTTTTTTAAATGGTGCTGCAAAAGTCTCAGAAGCCAACTAAGAAAATCAATGGTGTAACAGATGGCAACATCACTAAACATGAACTGAACTGAGTCACGGTACAGGGTTTCAGAGACATATTTAGGCAATGCAGATTAATCCCAGAGCCCCAAAGGCGGGGGTTTTTTTAATTATTTTTTTATTATTTTTTGGGACCTAGCTTCCAGATATTACAGACTTTGCCAAAACTGAAGTCCTACGAGGGAAAGGAGAGACTCTTACCAGCACCACTACTGACCACCAACACTCCTTGCTGTGGTATCCATGTCATAAATCAAAGACAGGCTAAAGAGTCACTCAGCCATCATTCAAGGTCATGGTCATTTTCTGAGCCTCTCAGTTTCCAGCATAAGAACTAATTGTCGTGGAAATGTAAAGGAGACCATGAAAAAAAAAATGTTATGATTGTGCCTCTTGTGAGCCAACTAGTTACCTTCTCTTCAAGAAAAGAAATTAGAGAGCCAAATTAAAGAAAGAAAAAAAAAGACAAAAAGAAATTAAAACTTCCCTAAGTGACAAGAAGCCTGCAAGTGAACATAGAATTGAAAATAATTCAGAGAATTTTTTGCATCACGAAGCAACAACCAGAAGTAAAAGAACAAGAATGGAACCTTTAAAGGGCAGTTTAGGATAGACAGGCCAAAATTAACCAGCTCGATTGTAATATGAGACCAGCATGAGGTGGTTAGAGGGAAGAAGTATATTACTTTTGGGACATAGCTGTCAATCTTCTGGGTTTTTTAGTTTGTATCACCACCACACAAACCCCAGAAGACATCAGCCTTTACTGTACATAAGCCCAAATGAATGAATTATAAGTCTACAAAATAACCATAAGTATATTAAGAAAAAGACATTCATAATCCTCACCTAAAATGAAGTCTACCCTCCGCCCACACACAAAAGCTTCAGAGCTGTTAAATTTTATCTTTCCAAAGAGAAACTAAACCCCCGTTTCACATGTTCATAGTGCAACAGTTTTATTTAGTTACCAGCTGAAGAAGCAGCTATACTAAAATTAAATAAAAGGACCAGTTTTATTAACTATCACAGGGGTGTTTATAGTGTGAATCTGGGAGAGAATGATAGCTTTCTCCCGAAGAAGCACATGTAACAGGGTCAAGCACCTGAAAGAAACTCAATTACCTCCACTACTTTAATACCTGCACTTGTCCACATCTAGCATCTGTCACTATCTGCAGTTGGCCTGAAAGTCATTTCTGCATAAATTATGTCAATTTGCACCTTAATTACTTTTTATAGCTTTGTGTCCCACAGCAGAATAAACTGAGCCTCTGTGCTCCAACTTCTGTACAGCCTGCCCTGGTCCCTATTTCATTTCATCTCTGAACCTCTCTTTTCATCTCCTGTGTTCATCCTTCTCTATGGCAAAAGCTTCCTCTCTCATTTTTAAACTTTTCTTGGACTTTAAACAATCTACCTCTCCTTTCTGTACCTCAGAAAAGTTTACCTACCTTTTACAGATCACCACTGGTTTGCCACTTCATCTAGTTTTATTTAGATATTTAAGACCTTTATGGCAGGGAAAGTGTGGGGGTTTAGTGCATACGAAAGTCCTCTGTAAATGCACAGTTGCAATTGCTAACACGTATTATTACAGTTACAATTCATGTAGAATCCACATTTCTTTCTGATCATGTTTCATATTCTTTTTCATTCAGTTTATTCACAAAATCTTCCTCTTACTGGATATTAGTGCAAAGATTTGATTATAAAAATAGAAAATATTAATGTTTGCTACTGTTATTCTTCTGTGCCAAGCAGCTGTTGCAGTACTTGGTTCTAAACACTTAATCCCTCAGACACTCAGGTTTTTAAATCCCTGATACAACAGCCATGACAAAAGAGCACTTATTTATGCATACTCTGTTCTTCACGCAAAGCTTGTGATGAACTTTCTGCACAAACCAAAAAAAAAAACAAAAAAACCAAAACCAAAAAAAACCCCAAAACATTCATGTTTTATCCTGTTTTATAAAATCCTCTTCCTTTTTCAGCATGTGTGTTCTTGCAAACCCTCCAAGATTTTTGCAAGATTGAGTGTGGCAAGTAACAGGCACCTTTTACAAGCAATTTTTTTTCCTATGTGCTTCAGCATTTCTGCAGTCCCAAATGCAAAAAACGCTTTATCCATCCATCCTACAAAGAGCCTACTTGTATGAATTCTGGTGGACATCACTCGGTTTTCATTCTGCTCATAGTATAATTTCTATAGGAATCTAAACTATCAGTGATAGAAACAAATCTGCAGCAATGTAACTGTATATTCAGGTCACAAGTGTAATAACTCAGTCTATAGGAGGAGCCCATGCACTCCATGTACATACCCACCTACTCCTACATCCCTCACTAGGGCAGTCCGAAAATTCCTGTGTAAATCAGTATTTGATTGACTGTCAAATGTTTCTTCATCATAAATGCTACACATATTGCCAAACCCTTATATATGATTTTAAACTCTGAGTGGAAAAAAAAAACAAACCTTGAGAAGTTGAAAATATGATGCATTCACTATTACCAAAGCTTTTTCTTGTAAGATCAAGCAAGTTTCAGTGATGCAAGAATGGCAACTATGAACTGCAGAAGAATGCTTGAACTAACATAGTCTGAAACTGTACATTCAGACTTCAGGAGAAGATGATGGTGATGATGATGTTGATAACAATATCATGTAAACCTAGAATAAAAGCTAAACATTAGAGATTTAAATGGATGATGAAGTAATTGAAGTTAATAAAGATGATCAGAGTTACCAAGGCTGTATTTTGTCTTCTTTGGAACTGGAGAAACTTCAAAATAAATCCTTCAGTAAACACAGGGATGAAGAATTAAGTAAACTGTGAGCTGGGGGTCTTGCCAGAAATCCCTTGTATTTAAGCAAGAGCTCAACAAATTACCTGGAAACACAACTGGAACATGTTCCATGTACAGAGTCTCAAGACAGTTTGTAATTATTCCTTCCACAACAGGACAGCAGACTGAATGGTGGAAGCTGAAAAAGTGTTTCAAGAAGCACAGTTGCAATTACAACTCTGCTAACACAGTCACTAAAAAGTACTGTCTTTGGAAGAAAAATAAAGAACAAGTTGAATCAAAAAATACAGTTCTTGAGCCAGGTCTTATAAAAGTTAACACTCTCACTGATATCAACAGCTGCATTTTTGATCCATTCACCTCAATAAAAGGTAACACAAAACACTATTTATTCATTTGTATCAGGACAGCTATGGAGCTATGTATATTTTGATTACTATTTAATTGAATTACATGCTTTAAGGCTGTTGTAAACTTTTTAATAGATTTTCCTGAAAAAAAAAGAAAGGAATTTATCACAGTACAAAAGGGAAAATTAAGTGGGGAACAGTAAAAACTTAGATTTTACATGTATATAATTCCATATATAACAGGCTGCTACTGGAGGCACACTTCAAGTATTTTAAGTTCTACACCAACATGAGAGATGTCATAATTATGAGCAGTTTTACAGGGATAAGAAGTTACTCTGAAACAGTCCATGAGCCAGAGGAAATCATTTATAGACATACATATATAGGATATATTAGTTCCAAGACTTTTAAATAATTCAAAGACAATCTTCTAAAACCCGAGCACTTAATATACTGTTTGCTTTAAAAATTATGACATTAAGATAGAGCTTAAAACGTGCCTACAAAGCACTGCATTGTGTGCCTCGCACCAGTAATTATCATTTACATAATCCATGGGATATAATGCATTTCCAGCCAAATGGAAAAGGTCAATACCAATACTGAGCCCTTAAGAATTTGGGGAGGTGTCCATTTGTAACAGAAACTGTAACTGGGGTTCCAGCTGAAGTGCAAGTGTCATGGTTTAACCCCAGCCAGCAACCAAGTACCACACAGCCACTCATTCATACCCTTCTCTCTGGTGGGATGGGTTAGAAGATTCAGAAAAAGGTAAAAACAGCTGTTTGAGATAAGAGTAGTTTAATAACTGCAATCCAGGAAAAAAAAAAAAAGAAGAATAGCAATGAAAAGGGAGACTACAAAAAGAGAGAGAGGAGTAAAGCCAAAGATAAAAAAAAAGAGGGAAAATGAAAAAGAGTGCTGCACAATACCATTGCTCACCAGCAGCTAACCAGTGCCCAGCCAGGCCCTGAGCATCCATCGACCCCTCCTGCCCAATTCCGCTCAGTTTATATACTGGGCATGACCTCTATGGTTTAGAACATCCCTCTGGCCAGTTCAGGTCAGCTGTCCTGGCCATGCTCCCTCCCATCTTCCTGCACTCCTGCTCGCTGAAACAGCATGAGACACTGAAAAGACCTGGACTTAGGGTAAACCCTACTTAGCAACAACCAAACCCATCAGTGTGCTATCATTATTTTCATGCTAAATCCAAAACACAGCACTGTAGAGCTGCCAGGAGGAAAATGAACTCTATCTCAGCCAAAACCAGGAAAAGAAGCATGTTTCTTTATGTCCATAATGAGACAAAGGAAGAGAGAGCACGGTGAAGCCACTTGAGCAGCTGCTTGCACTGTACAGGACCTGCTGCTTGGGTAAACACCACCTCTCCGGAGTGTCTGTTTGGAATTTATCATCAGGACAAAACACCACCTCTCCTGAGTGTCTGCTTGGAATTTATCATCAGGACACAATTCCCTCCTGACAAGGAATTTCAGACTTTGAACCTACTGTGCTTTGCTTACAAGTCCATCTCCCAACGTTGTATACATTTTCTCCTACATTCATAATACCCATACTATAGGTATTGTCTGTGTTTGAGATAACCTTAATTCAGTGATGTCTCCTCAGATTATAAAGTAATTTAACGTCACATAACAGGTATATTTCCTATGGTAGGCAGATGGTGTTATGTATAATCTATAAAATGTCCTTGAAAGATTTGCATTAAAATTGTAAAAGATTACATACAAACTTGAAAAAAAAAGAATAATGTATAGTGGCACTAGCTTTGTAGAAACTGGGGCCTCTACAATTCTTCTTTCTGCTGAAGTAAAAAGAAAACCAAATATAATGGCATGGTCTTCCTCCTCAATTTTCTACCCCAAAATCTCTCTTAGTTGTCACAGCAGGAGAACAGCAAGTGAAAAAGTACAAAATCTCCTGGGCTAAAACCATGTAAGGCTTTGAGTATATTCATCAGTGCTGACTTGCACACAAAAGTGAACAAGAAGCAAGTGCCGAGTTCAATACTAATATAAAATCTGTAAAAAATTGCTGCTTATGAAAGCTGGTATTTCAAAATCATTACTGTAGCAGAAGACTCTCAGTGGGCTCGCTTTGTAAGGGGAGCAAACATAAGGTTTACTTTCACATACCTCTCCATGTTGACTCCTCCTCACAATTTGAAACAGTAGGAGTATGTGTCATTATGTGCTCAAGAAAATCACACATGATCTGTACAAGGATAATAATGCATTACCATTTCATTGTCATCACAGGGCGATTGTAGGTGTGCACAGAGGTGCGTTGTATAGCAACAGTTGTTTCTCTATGCAGTGTTGGCATTTAGTGTAGGATGGCTTGAAGGGTAATCTCAAGAGCCAAGACGAGGTTTTTGTGCTTCAGCTGAAGTGCTCAAACGTTGTATTAAGTAGGATATTGGTATCAATAAGTGTTAGTTAAGATGTTCTATTTCCATGGTTGTCCTCTTAAGCCCAACTACCTGCTTTACCTAAAGGAAACTCTTCTGCAGATGTGATAGAAGCTTAATGCTAAAGATTCTAAAGATCATTCTTTATGCTTCATATTATTTCTTGTCACTTATTGTCTCTGTGCAACAGTCACAGGTTTCACTGTAGTGCCAACTTTTTCCTTTCATCAGACCCTTTTCCAGATTTTAGCTCAACTCACCTTCAACCTAATTAGGGATGAAAGTAAAAGCATTCTACATTTGCTGAAGAGCAGAAATGAAACCTGAATTTTCTTCCATGGACCAAAGCAAAACTTGAATTTCCTCTGAACTAGTGCAGAGTATCAAATGAAGCTCAGAATCCTTCCTAAGAGAAAAAGTTACGACCTGATCCTCCAGGACACCTCAAAACAAAAGCAGGGCACGTGACTTCGATACAACATTGTCTCCTGGAAAGCAGAGAACTGAAATAACATGAAGACCACACTATATAAACCCATCTCCAGCTCCAAGCCATCAGTGAAACCAGTTATGTATCTGCTATTTTTGGCATTCAAAACCAAGGACAGTACTGGTTGTGAGCTGCACAATTTTTTCTAAGTGTCTCTATATTTGTTGTGTTTGATTTATGATGTTTCCATGGCACTAAAATATTTTGTCTGATCTGACTTTCCAGAGAAATTTTTGAAATATTTCACAAATGTGGTATATTATGTCACATTTTAGCAAAATAGTTGTATTGTAAATTAATAGCTGATCCATTTGCCTTTTTTGCATTGTTCCAAATTGTGCAACAAGCTGATTTTGTTGGATTCTTATGGCAGCCTGCAGTGATGTGATGGGGAGTTTTGCTATATTAAACTTCAACCTGTGTCCTCTATGTTTACAGAGATAATCTTCCACCATCCAAAAAATATTGAGACCAAGTATTAATCTTCTCAGTGTGGTTCCTGCACACACCAGCTCATCCCTAATGCAGTTCAGACTACAGAATGCAACAGGGAGGTCAAGTCTCACAGTGATCCACTGGAGGCTTCATACAATCTCAAAGATTTTATCCCTGACATGCTTCAGGATCTTCAAAACTTGAGTGACTCCTCTGTTGCTGAACCCCCTTCTCTGTCTCCAGAGCTGTTGCTGTATTTACACAACACATATCCCATCACCTTCAACTTTGTCTTCTACCCTGACGAGTATCTATTAAAAAACACTACCACAACAATCAAATCAGACAGACCCAGTTCAACTTCCTTCAATTCTCATCCTTCCTCACTCAATATTACTCCTGCACAGTAAGAACTGTGGCTTCCAATTAGGCAAAACCTTTCTTTGAAAAATAAAACCTCTCCTACAACATGAGAATTGCTCTTTTTCTTTGGTTTGATACATTTTCCAAAATATTCACATACCACAGAAAATTATCATAACATTCAGACTAAAACTATAAATAACCAGCTGCTCTCCTAAGGGTGAAAAACCGCTAAAAATTGTCATCAATTGCACATCCATACTGAAGAAAATACTGTGAAGCATATCAAGGTGGGCTGTGCTCAATAACTGGAGGATTTACAGACACCAGTAAGAGAGCAGCTTGAGAGTTTGCTCTTGGGTGCCTATAGCAACCATCAACGATACAAAAGTCCCCAAATTACCAACACTCCTGAAATTTTTAACTATGTATGAAACTTGGCTGTTAACAAACAGAGATGGTGTATTGGGGAAGAAACCCTATAGCAGGGGAAAAATGAAGGAAAGGAGCTGAAAACAATCTGGGGCAAATATATTCCATAGCAAAACCACACATATCCCTGGAACAGGAAGGTAAGTGGCAGGTGATCAACATGAAGTGGTGACAGCATGATGCTATGCAAGGCAAATTGCCTCTTATTGTTAAAAATGCAATTAATTTTTAACAATTAAATTTTAACAATTAATTTAATTAAAATGCTGTGCTGCACTGACAGACAATTATCAGAAAAGTTTAAGAACTGGATCAAGTGCCAGAAAATGGTAGTGGAATAAGAAATGTTGAGCTACATGATTTCAGATAGAAAGATTGGCAGGAGAAAAACAAAAACAAGTGAAGAATGAAACAAAAGGAGATGTAGGATGTGACAAGCCCTTTTGTGTGACATTTTCTGCAATGCATCTGCTTCTCAATTATTTTTTAGAACAGAAGCCCTTTCTCAAGGTTGACTTTCAAGAAAATAAATTAGTGGGTTTGGACACATTTTGCTTATTCCCTTTCTCAGAAATGGATTATATAAATGCATTCTCAAACTTTAACCTTGACTTTTCTCAGGAATACCACCGAGTCCTTATTCCAAAACAAAGTTTATTTTAAAAATATTTAGTTAACTTGTCACTTTCTAAAACACAAACAATTCATCAGCCTCTCTATAGGCCCTTACACACCTTTCATTATTGCACTGAGAGCCTATTCCCAATCTACCATCCAAGTCATCTCCAAGTACTTTGCACTAAACTTTCAACACTTCTATACCATTCTTAGTATGAAAATTATTCACAGCTCCTTCTGATACTTAAAAAAAAAAAAATCATTGTCAAAACCAACAGCTTGTTCCTTTCCATTTGAGCAGAAATAAAAAAAAGTTGTTTTTGTAGTAGGACTTCGATCTCCTCCATTTCGTTTTCAAAGAATTAAGTTTCTCCCTACCATAATGATCAGAATTTTAAAATGATAGTCTGACCATAAGAGATTTACTGTGTACTTGCTGTGATCTGCTTCCCACCTCTCACATAATTTTGGAATACTAAAATTTACTACTATATATTAATTTATTAAGAACTAACTCCTTAATCTTTACCACTTCGCTGCACGATTCAGAGGGGAAACTCTGCAAACATTGCAGTAACAAAGAGGATATTAAACTGTCATTGACTTGACATTTCTTTATTACTGAATTGTTTAACATATTATATAAGTGTTCTTTCATTGTTGAGATCTCTTTCTTTAACGCAGGGGTGCTTCAGAAAGTTCAGTGATATTGCCTTCTGACATCTTAGAGATATAGGAAAGTGAAAAAACAAATGTGTCTCTGAGTCCCTTTTATAGAGAAAAGCTAAGTCTGATCAGAGACTAAAGAGAACCAGTAAATGCCAACTAATTTTCCACCAATTGTTACTGTAATTCAAGTTTTACTACAACCATTTTTCTTCCTTTTTAAAAACTTGATACCAAGCCCAAGAAACAACACTTAAATGCAACAAATTATCCACTGATAAAAAAAGTCTGCTGTGCAAAGCACATTTTCAGTACAGCTTCAGGAGGGACTGAAGGCTTCAGGTAGCATTTCCTTTGTAAAATACCCCATCCACCCTATGCCACCTGTAGAACAGCATTCCTCCTGACACAGATTTATCCAGAGTTTTATACCCTGTGAAAACCTTCTACTTTCAGAACACACAGATACAGGGGGGTAAAAATTTCCTCCAGATACACAGAGATGGGGAAAAAAGACAAGTACATGCACATCTCAGAGAATATACATTTGACATAAACAATAAACCCCAAAGAGCTTAACCTTTGTCTGCAGCTACTCCAGTTGAATCCCAAGAGTAACTCTGGGATCTGATGGAAAGAAGTGAGAGTAGAATTTAGGCCTTGAGTATAAAGAACCTCAAAGGTAATAGAAATCCTCAGACTTGCAGAAGCTACACTTCAGCCGTGCTGAATGGACAAAGGTATCTCACAGAATGCAACATACAGCCTCCAACCTGTTTAGTTTGGATTTTTTCCAGAAAACAGTTACATACCCTTTTTCAGTAGCTAATAGAAAAACTGACTGAAATTTGAGGGCAAAAGGCAGTCTGTTAACTTGTGATCATAATTACTTCTTTTCAGGAATGCAGAGGGAAAAATGCCAGTTTTTGCTGGACTGACTAGATCTTTAACTCAGTCACACCTTCAAAATGCATAACCAAGAATAACAGCCAGGACCAAAGGCTCTGGATAATATCAAACAGGAGACACTTAGCCAAGGATAACAATCAGCACAGAAGACTCTGTTGTGTAATTGCCCCTTGCAACATCAAAGCAGAACTGGTGTGCCTAAAATAGAAACCTACACACTTACTGGGAACAAAGATGGAAAAACTATGTTTTTCAATAAACCAGAACCCTTGAAGATCCATGAAATATATACACCAGCCCCTATGGATAAGAGCAGGAGGAATGTCCTTCTGATGTTTCAGACACTGCAGAATACTGACAATCCTTTTTCTGAGAAATGTAACCATGAAGCATGTCCCAGGGAATGCTGTAGGCTGAATCCTGATTTCTGTAACACAGATGTAAATCCAGAGAAATTCCATTGACTCTGGCTGTGAAAAGATCTCTAAAATTCTATCTAAAAATATTAAGCCTCTAAGAAAACAAGAAAGGATAATAGCAAATTAACATAAATCAGCTGAGTATCTAGAACAAAGGGAGCTAAGAGCAAAGAATAGGTAGAATGCATACTTGAGAACAAAACAATCCTATATAATAATATAGGATTGCCTTTTTTTCATTAAAAACCTGTTGATACTCTGAGAAAGTGAAGCCTGTTGCAATGTTGGGCTCATCCACAGAGCATAAACTGGAGCAGACCCCATGTTACACACTCAGCTTTTAACAGCATTACTGTATAGGCATAGTAAGGCTGATCTAATTGCCAATCCACATGTTATGGTCTGCCAGCACCAAAATCTGTGCCTATATTCCTACCTTTTGCATCTGAGAATGCTCTTTTCTTAATCTTAGACAATAGAGGCTTTTCTTCTTTAATATTATACCCAGGAAGGTTCTAATAGTGCTAGCAGAAGAGTTCTCATGATTTCTGTATCTAGAGCCTATTAATTCATTTACTGTTAAATAAAAAAGTGCTAAGTCACTCTACAGACAAAGAGGCAATGGTATAAAATATTTATAAATGTTGACTCAGATTCTGCAACACAACACACATGGACAGTCATGACTGAACAAAATTTTAGGGGGCACATCTCCTTACCTGCACATAATCTATACTCATGACTTTAAGGACTTTTTAATGTTAGAAGTATTGGAAAATCTCAATGTGCAACCATGACTTAAACAGACATAGCTCAGTGATCACAGGCCTCAGAAAAATTAAAAGAAATGATAATCCACAGGCAAGAAAACAACAATATCTACCATACAAAGAATTATCCTTTGCTTTAGCAGAAAAATATTTTAATTGTAAAACATAATGTTCCTACTCTTACACACTTGCATGAAGAGCACAGTAGCATTACAGAATAACAGCAGAAACAACAGGTTACACCAAAGGCAGAACATGAATTAATATTTTCCCCAAGTATATAACAAATTGCTCAATGAAAATGATTCTTCCCCCAGAATTAGAAATAATTAGAATAATTAGTTATTCAATTAAGAATGTTCCAGTCTTCACCTTACGAAACATATGCCCATTGCAAACCATTGACTTTTTCAGTTTAAAAGGGTTTTCCTCTGCAGCTCCAGTAATCAGTGGCAGACATTAAAAAAACCCATACGTATTTACCATCCTACTGAATCAAAAAGGACATACATACAGAAAAAATGAAACAGGAAAAAAAAGACCAGGAAGACAATTACCTTTTAACATTACATACTGAAGGAACTGCAGCGCTGTATATGCCAAGGGTGACATTCAGGATGTACTTCATGTTATGTAGAACTAAAATTTGGGGGGAACAGGCATGTAATCCATAAGGTTTAAGGGACATTTATAAAAACCACTGTCTGCAGAGGCCTATTGCAGTGTTTTAGACTGGATCAAAAGCTCTACTCAAAGCTGAGACTGGGAAACCAATGGAGCTCAAGGAGCCAGACTTGGGGGTCAAATTAGGATCAAAGGACTGACATCACAAACAGAAATACAAGTTCAAAAGGACTGTCCTCTATGAATTTGCATTTCCCTTTGCCCACTAGCTCAGCAGGAGCTGTGTCTCTATGATGCACAGCAATGGTCTAAGACACGTGTGGTTCGTGTGTACAATACATGTGTAACTGTGCTGAGCAACTGAAACCTTCTATTGCTTTCCTCTCTTCCCCATCTTCTATTCTTTAGGTGAGTGAGTGTGTGTGTGCACCCAACAGACCTGTGCATTTTGGTCAATCTTGCTTTCCATCTTCATTTGGTTTCAAGACTCTCAGCACAAGCTAGACCATTTTTTGTTAAATATCTCTCTATGGGTTATCAGCATTGTTCTACTTTATATAAGTTCTGCCTCAGTCTGTAGGACTGCCATGACGAAACTAAAAGACTCCTAACCCAGGGAGATAAGATATTCCCTAGTCATTAACCTCTGAAGCAAGGATCACCAATTCCATCACAAATAGACTTACATTGTCTTTTACTCAATCAAAATACTCAACATTATTTAAACAAAAAAAAGACAAAACCATGAAACACTGAGTATCTTTTCTGAGCAGTCACCTTGTCTGCATAAACATCCTGACCCTGTATCTAAGTTGTTTAGCTCCATCCTTGTCACTGTCTCATCACCTGCAGTGCAGCCATTCCATTCCATGGTGGGTCAGCTGGCACAAACAGTGGTTAAACAAGGTCTGTCCAAGATTTAGGCTCAACAAGATGAGTAAAAAATGAATAAACAATTTTTTATTCAAGGGCATGGAAAGAAACTTTACAAGAAAATTTTAGCAGAATAAAGGAAGTGTCTCACACTCAAATGTTTCTACTTTTCCCTTGCATTGAGTTTATTTCCAAAACTGTTAAATCTTTAATATTTGTTTATGGTTTTTCAACATTGCCTGAAAAAAAATTATACCCATTTAAGAACACCTAAAATACTGACACAAAATAAGGAAAAAACTAAGTAAATTTTCAGACCAGGAGTAAGAAAAGAATCCTTTCAGATCAGAGTGAGGTTCTTCTCTTCCAACTTCTTGGCATGAGTGGTTACCTTCCACCATATGCTGACATCCTTGTCATCATATCAAGTATAACAACAACAATATTCCTCCCTTTAAAGCCATCTATAAGGCTTGTGGTCTGAGAGATGGATAGAATCCTGGAATGCACAACCTAGATCTTCTTAGTCTCCAACTTCTACCAGGAGATATGTTGTCTCTCTTAAAATTAACCTGCTCTTTACCTAAGTGAAGAACTAAATGTCTCAAATGTTCCAGGCATCTCAGAAAGATATTGCTTCCCAAGGTGGCAAAAGAAGCAAATAACAATCTGCAGGCAAGCTGCTCCAAATAGATTCCATGTCTTGTGAGGATGCTTTAACTCCAGTGGAAAGCTAAATAGCAGGGCTACCTAAATCCCTTTTATTCACACAAGCAGGATTCAATAAAAAAGTCATCTTCAATTCAAAAAAAGACCAACTCATTGAAGCTTCAAAAGTTGACTTCTATTCCTCCAGCATGCAGTGAGTGAAATGCATAGGAATTATATTTATTAATATGGTCAGGCACAGCAGTAAAGGTGATGCAGATTTTCACTGTTAAGATACTATTAACACTAATGACTACCAAGATTTTAACAGGGAAATTCTCTGAATTAATTTACTTAGAAAATTTATTAATGAAAAGAAGAAAGCACAGTTCAGGGAACTGAATTAGTGCTGGTCCACTGAAATAATAGTTGCACAATTTGTTTCATTCCTGTCAGCTGATCCAGAGTTAAGTTTCCCTCAAGCAAACAGAATCCGGAGGCACAATTGAGTTTAAGTACAGGATTATGTTCAGTTCACTATTTGATTAACTTAATCCTGATCTTTAGAACTGGCTTCTTTCACCAAGTCATTCCAGACCACTGAGCTGCTGAGATAGAGAAAGCTTCTGAAAGTGGCAGTTATAGACAGTAAAGAACATTTTTCACTCAGTGAAATTCATGGCCTTCCTTAATTTATGCCTCTAACTGAACTGATTTGATTAAAGTTTTGTTCCATTTTCTTTTAATTAGCCAGGGCGGCTTAAATTAATTATGCCTTATGTATGGATGCAGTACCAGGATGTTCCATGTTGGCATCAGGGAAATACAAAATTTTAAAATATTAAAAAAATAGGTCTAAACATTGTTTAATCTGAGTTACAAAGAAAGAAGCCCCGCAATGTAGCATTGATTTACCTTCATTGATAAAAATGCACTCCCCAGTTTAACATACGATGGTTTAAAAGCTGCCACGGTCAGTGCTACCCAAAAACCTCCCTGCAAAATTCTGTCTAATGATGTTGGGTGTTCCATCGAAGGGTAATGCTGTGCACTCACTAGCCTGGAGCAGTCATTGCTCTCCTCCTCATTGCAAGGACAGAGCCTGTACATGAACCTGGCTCAGGGACAGAGAGCCAAAAGCTTTCAGTCACCCACCTCTGGTACCTATTTGCACAAAGCCAAATGCAATTTAGCACACGTTTAGGTATGAGTCTGTTCTGAGTTAATCAAATTCCACCAAGATATTCTCCAGTGTAAATAAAAGCAAAAGCTGCTCTCAACCGTGCATGTGTTGTCTCTACAGCTAGAAAATGTAGGCACTTCTCATGGACAACTGGACTGCTGAAGGTTCTTGGTGCAGCGTTCCCCATTAAAGCAGTTAAATCTGCTGACCTAATTTGTCTTTGATGGTTACATCACTTTGAGACAACTGAGGACAACGCTCACGTTCCAGTGCTACTGTTCCAAGCTGTTGGGCAGCAAGCACCAATAGGTAACAAGCACCATGCTGCATTCTCACAGCCAGGGCTGCCCCAGGAAGAGCTGAATACTTGCTTTTAGCCAGCATAAAAACTTGCAAATTGCCAAACAAACAGTGGTAAGAATTTAAACCTTCTATTTCTTTAAGAAAAATGCTCATAAAATGAGGCATACTCTCCCTCTTGATGTACATAAATACAATATTTCATCGTTTTAATACCAGCCACCACTGGTTTATTTCTTTCTAACTGGTGAGTCAAAGTTCAAAGCACAGCTTTCCATTACTTCTTCCTCCATAGCTGCTATCTTTTTTATAGGGGGAGAGCTTACTTGCTGGATACAGCAATTCTGCTTTACACTGGGGTAGTCATACTGCATTATATATCATAGAGTACAGCTTGCTTATTTTACCATAGCTGTTGCAGACAGCTAGCTAATATGTTCAGAAATACTGTGCCCCAAAATAAACTGCATAAGAAATTGTTAGGACAGGAACTGTATACTAGTACAGTCAAGAATTAAGCCCATATAATTGTAAATTAGTGGGAAGAAGAATCATACTATTAAAATGTATTGCTTTTAATGCAAGAGGCTCTCTTATGTTTCTTCTTACACACCCGTTTTATTTCCTTTTAGTTTGTATTGATAGCTTGACATTCCAGACTGTGAAGTTTAAAAAAGCTGACCTTGAAAACACAGTCACATTTATTTTTGAGTGTTAGTTTAGCTTCGCACCCTGGAAGTGGCTTCCTGCCTTCCAGATTTTGCTGAGCATCGTATGACCAGCCATGCCTGAACTCGCTGCACAGCTCCCTTCAGGCCACACTACAACCATTAAGAACCCATCCACTGACAGCTTGAAATACAAAAAGCGTCTGTTTTAGTAGCCCATGCTGCGATGCTCACCATCTCCCCCCTCCTTCATCAAAGTAAGGGTCTCCTTACTCACACCCCTTATAATTTTCAGAGGTGGCAGGCCTGATCCCTGAAGCAGAATTTTTCTGGGATCTTCCTCAGCATGGGATGAAGGGCATTTTTACTCCTCCACAGACTTCATGCAGTGATTTCACACCCAGGTAGGTATTTGAAAGGGAGGACCATTTCCCATGAGGAGCCTGAAGCGCTTCTGCTGAAGGCTTTGCACACCCTGCTCAGAACAAGCGCAGCACAGGTTCCCTTGCACCTTGCTGAGCTGGGAGGGTGTCTGACATCGAGGGGGAAGGGGTTGCCCTGTGCTAACACCAGCTTGGAATGTTTCCACGAAAACTCTCTACCAACAGTAGTAGAACTACCCACACAGTCATTTTGAGGGGTGCTGCAAGAAGCAAAACTCTGAGAACATACACAGCGTTCTACAGGGAAATGTGGGATTGTATCAGTGTCATTGGCACAGCTGGACTTGTGCAATATGTACAGTACCCAATGCAGGCATTAACTTTATGCTCTCACGCTTTCCCAGACACCAAAGATGCTGGGCTAAAGACACATGGATAGAGAAAATTCCCAAAGATAGCTGTTCAAACACAGAACATTGTCCTAATTCCTGAGATTTCCAGTTAGCTGCAAGCTCTGCACAGTTAAGTTTCAGATAGCTGTGAAAGAATCTACAGCACTTTACATTTTAGTTTATAGTTCTTTCACATGTGACCCAATTCAGCAAGGCTTGCTTGGAAAGTATTTCTCCATCTTGCAAAAGCACTTATTCACCACTCAAATGGACAATACTCTCACCTCACACTTGGCATCATGTTTCACATCTAGCATGACATTTAATCAGATTTACAACTCCCCTGTCTTTAATAGAATTGCTCCTGATATACTAGTGCAGTTTCTAATTAAGGAATGAGCACATGACATAGCAAAAGTAGGATAGAGTAGTTTACCTATTTGTGCCTATCATATGAGCTGTTATAACTTATTAAACATACACTCTTATCCCAATTATGAAGTAAAACAGACTAACCTAAGCCTCAATTGAAGAATGGGAAGACAGAAAATAGCTGAAAAATTATTAACACTGGAGGTACTAGCCATTATCTACTGGTGCTACAGAGGATATTATTAAAATAAACAGCAAGAAATCCCCCAGCCACCAAATTCTCAGGCAACAATTATTCCATCTCCTATGAGAATAAAGGAAAATAACCATTAATGATCATGTTTCTGTGCCAGGCTGAAAAAACTCTTGTTACTTAAGGGGGTTTTATTTGTTTTATGGCACATACTGCTGGAACACATATTGTGCCATAATACTGTTATGTCAGCCCTCTTGTAGAATCAGAACTTCTTAGCCAGCTGCAGTATTTACACGGATTTATTAGATCCAAAAGTCTATATAAGCACATCACCTGAATAAGAATTAGGCATCTGAAAGTTTTACATAACCACAGAATTTGTGGTAGGGCAGGACGGAACAGTCACTCGAGCTGGGGTAGCCCTAGGAAAGCAAACAGACTTCAGCAGTGCTCAAACTGCTGGTACTGTAAAAGTTTAATTCTGAATAACCACAAACTGAGTCTTTGTGCAACAAGCCATTCAATTATTCCCTTCTAAAGATACAAACATTAGAAATCGGGGCTTTCAGATTAATTTGTCTTTGGCCCGTGATGACATACTCAGTCTTTGCTTGATCTTTACCCCAGGTAGGCAGGGATGAACTCATTTAACTCCACTCAATTAAACCGAGTATTGCACAATTATGCCAGCTGATAGTTCAGGTCTGTGATCCTTTATTAAAAGAGCTCTGCTAAATATCAATTTATTTTGCTTAATAAAATGAAATGCTACCTTATCCAGCACAACATTTTAGCTTGCCAGAATAATGCCTTTAAGCACATGGGGGTTGTAATGCTCCCTATGAAGACAGGCTGAGAACAGTGAGATTCACAGCAGGTATGAGAGCTCAGCTCCACAGCACTGACAGCAAGACACTGCAAAATCTCAGCGTGGCAAACTGCACCATACACAGGCACGGAGCCAAGGATGTATCCTTTAGAGATCTCGGGATAACGTACAGAAATATGAGAACAGCATGTTCTCACTCATTCTGACAGACCAGCCCAGGCCTACTATGAATGGACATTAATAACTACCACACCAAAAAGCCAGCCAATTTTTTTTAGCCATTTTACAGCTCCCCATATAAACTGCGCCAGTACTGCAGACAGCCCAAAAAAAAAAAGGATATTGGATCTGGTAGACAATAATAAATAACGATCAGTGGGTAGCATCAGTTATGATATGATTTAATACTGGGCTGAAGGTGCTTTCAAAACCAAAAATATTTATAGATGGCTGGCTGAAAACACTGACAACAATCAAACAGCCACAGAACAATAAATTGTTAGCATTTTCTGGACAGGGTGGACTTCTCCAAAAGCAAATGTATAGTGACTTACTTCAAAGCGACTGTTGGAGCTGATGTTCATAAAATCTAAATGCGATTGACACAAATGGAAAAACTCTGTTTTCAGTTACACACATACAGCCTATGCAAAGAGAAGAATTTGACCCCAAGGGAACAGACTGTACCTACATAGGAAAGGGTCTCAGAGCCAGTCAAAGCAAAACGGTACTTAAAAACCCTTTAAAAAAAGTATCAGCTTTGTGAGGAAAATCAAGGGGATAAATATCATCAAAGATGCTTAAAGTCATGTAAATAAATAGTGGTGGCATTTTTTGGCAGCATATTTCCCCATCTGCGGTCATGTTTTTGAGACGTTCCCAAGCTTAGGGTGAAACTGCCAGGTGTTTGTAAGGAATAAATGAGAAATTTCATCTCATAAAGTACAATTAGATTTCTGCCAGACTGTGAAGTAAATAACATCCATCTCTGAAAAGCCACTTGAACACATAAAGGAAGATGCAAAAGAGGAAGCATGAGAGTCAATAGAGAGGAATAAACTGTAGGAGGGAGTTCAAGCCAAGGTGACAAACAATTTACAAGCATATCCTGTAAAACTGGAAAGTCAAAGACTTCATGTCTTCCAGCTCCATCTATTTATATGGCTCCTTCACTGCTACAACTGGCCCATATTTTGGTCCAAAATCACCAGTTCTCCAAAAGTTTTTTCTAGATTTTCCTCTTGTTCGTTCTTCAGTATTGCACACCTTTTTTATTCTCAAGCCATCCTTCAGCACTGCTCTTAGCTCTTTTCAATTAATGGAATCTTTGTTCATCAATTTTAAATGAGCTCAGGGAGCTCATATAAATAATTTTCAACATCCATCTTTCTGTTGTAAATTAGTATTGCTCACATTCATTCATTCTTTCTTTCACTCACTCTACTATTTCACTAGTCTTCCACCCAAGAATTTCCTGAATATTCTCCACTTTTTGCATAAATGAAGAGGTTGATCTTTGAAACTCTTCAACAACCTATTTTTACCACCTTGAACATGAATATGAGCAGAAAGCACACAAAGCTGATCCCACCTTAACTTTTACTGAGTTAGCAAGAAAAAAGTCTCATTCACTTTTAGAGTAATTTAGGAATAACAATTCAACGCTAACTCTCTGCAGTGCTACAGTCTACAACTGTGAGCCTCAAAACATTCCGCTGAATTTAAAAGGTTTTGCTGAATCACTAGAGTTCCTTTCAAAACACCTTTGATCTTCAAACCTGGAGGAAACTTTTAAAGTTTAATTTTTCTTCGATGCAGTAGCACTGACTGCCTTTACTGGCTGACACAGCATGTGCTGAAGCCACCTTGAACCCTTATAAACCACCACGATGCAATGCTGAAGTGGACTGGTTGAATGTGCCTTCTCACACAAATTCCAGCACTGCCAAGCAGCCCTTGGAATGGCATTCTGAATATCAAACACAGATGGGGCAAATTTTAATTTTAAATAACCCAGTGCTTCCCTATTGAGAGCACTGGAAGCAGCCCAGACAAGAGCTTCCAGTGTCCTGAAAAGCCACAATTAGCCTGATTACTCAGGAAAATGATGACAGTGACGATCTTGCCAATTAATGGTCATTCAAGCACAAAGACCTAAAGAAGAAGGACTGTTTCACCGACTGGTTGGGACGTGCCAGCACTGGAACGCCAACAAGCAGGAAAAAGCACTGCTCTGGCTTAGTTTGGGAAAAACAACCCACCAAATGGCATGAAAAGGTGCAGAGAAAAGGAAGACTCCACAACTTCCTGACATCACCCAGCCCCACGTGGAATAGTCCTCAGCATTAAGTTCTCACTCAGGGAAACGACTGATAGAGCTCAAGAGTGCTTGCAATATTAACAGAATTGTGTGTAATTAATGCAGTCTTGGTGTTGCAGCTTATGAAATAACATTTCTCACTGTAAATGCAGTGAGTATCATACTTAACCCTATTGCCAAAAGATAACACAGTTCAATTTAAGGAATCATACTTCTTTCCATTTAGACTGTACTGCCTCACCCAGACTCACCAACAATTTAAGGCAGGTGCCTCCATTAAAAAAAAAAACAAACTTATAAAAGCAGTTTTTAAGCCAACCAAGAGCAATCAAGAGCCATTGTGCTCTCGCAGCATTTTGCATTGCCCTGTATGTCACCCTCTCTAATTCACACCCTTTTCAGAGCACAGGTTACTCTGTGGCTGGCCACAGTGAATTGTTCTTCTATCACACACACATATTTTTTCACAATGCTGCCTAAGTAGCACTTTGCAGTAAGTCCACAACAGTTTCTGAACGTCTTGCTTCTGGGGTCACTCTTCCTCATGCTGCCAGCTTCTACCACCTTCTTCCTCACACTTTTCCTGAATGACTGAAAAGCATTGGAAAACACAGCAAAGGGCTGCTGCCCTCAGAGGGGGCACTTTCCCCAACAGATAGTCCCTGATATTTACTCCTCTACAAAATGGACAAAAATTGAGCCCATTGATTTTTATTTTTTTTTAATAAAAGGTCTTCTAAAGTGTAGGTTATGATAGAAAGAGACTACATTAAGTAATTTTTGTGATGCATGGAAAAACACAAATATAATACAGAACTATTTTTAAAATATTACACACTTTCCATGTACAAATTAATACAACTCCCAGCATGAAGTACAGCAGCATCAATTCCATTGAATGGAAGTCATTTCCAGAGAGGCAAAAAAGAAGCCACAATTCTGACTGAGAAGCTACTGACCAACTATCAACCATTCATTACTATCAACTAGTCATTACTCTAACAATTAGAACTAAATACTTGACCTACTAAATCAGAACTGTATTCACATGCTAGAGCTTGATTACTAGAAGACTTTTCTCCAGTATGAAAAATGGAGAACAGAAATTTTCTTTAATGCATCCAGATTTTTTCCCAGTACCTATCCTCCTCTAAGAGCCTTTAATCACAGGTTCCATTTACACTATTCACATTTTCTGTAACTAGGTCTTATCCTAAAACATGTATTTTGTCTGTGAGCCTCTATTAATAGAAAACTCAGCACCTAAGCCATAAAATGCAACCCCTAATTTTAAAGAATGCAATGGCAAATGCTAGCTCAGGATGACCAGGAGCTTCTCCCATAGATATCCCACAGGGACATCAAACACAAAGGAGCTGTATTTGCAGCACATTCCCACTGATAAAAGACATGTGCCAATGCATTGTCTGTTACCCAGAACTCTGCTCAAGTGTATTAAAACTTTCTGGCTGGGAGAATCAGGTACCACAGTCTGTGTCTGTGAAACTCATCAACTGTGAGTTCAGCAAAGAAGCAACAGAAGCCAAAAACAGAGGTAAGAATTATCTTAACCAGAAGACCACCCTTTTATTACTGACTTGTTTTTCTTTAAGTTTTAGGATGTTTTAAAGTATTTAATAGAAAACAGCATTAACAGCTATTATTTG
This sequence comes from Campylorhamphus procurvoides, assembly GCA_013396655.1. Taxonomy (NCBI): domain Eukaryota; kingdom Metazoa; phylum Chordata; class Aves; order Passeriformes; family Dendrocolaptidae; genus Campylorhamphus; species Campylorhamphus procurvoides. The sequence continues at coordinate 591,781 of WBMV01001675.1, read as the reverse complement.
TATTTGCTTTCTATTCAAAAGCAGTAATTTGTTTCTTTTGCAACTTATTTCAACATTCAATTTTTTTTAACTAGATAAACATCTGTACAGAACACTATTATTGTGAACATAATCTTTTATTTTGCAGAACTGGGCAAAGAAACTCAGTAAATCTAGAAACTGTCTGTAATACTGATGAACTACATATCTATAATAATAATGAACTACATATTTAAGCCATCTTGCATCATCAGTTCCCAAGCATAACACATTAGTGAGCGATCAGACTAATCAGAATGCACTACAGCTTGATACTGTTTTTCATAATTAGAATGATTTTGTCAGTCACTTGAGGCCAAGTATTTAAGACATGAAATTAAAAATATTGTAACAGCCAAAGTCTCAAAACCTTGTGGGATCTTTTCTTCATTTCCCAAGAAAGTAATTTTTCTTGTGTGTCTGCATTTCTCTGCAGTCCTCTCAAGACTGGCATCAAAACATTAGAACCAGAACAAAAAGCTGATTTAGAAACAAAAGTAGAAAGAGTCATTTTTCTATTGCCATCATTTTCCAAGTTCAATTTCAGCTATTCATTTTAGACAGCATTTTACAATTGCTCTGGAGTCTATTTATATTCTTTGACTACACATTTTGCTATGCAGTTAAGTAAAAGGCACCTGAAAAAGATTAGCAATGACATTCTCACTGGTTTAAAGTAAAAGAAACTAAATATACCCAATGTAATTTGTTCTCTGCTAAAATTACTCTTGCATGGTTAGTTACTGAGTTTTCTTATTAGGTCACATATACTTAAGAACGCTGATATCCCACTAGTTCCCTTCACTGACAACAGAACATTACCTCTCCCTGTTCAAGGCTCTGTACAAGAATAAACCCTAACATATAGGAACGTCTCTCCCATGATCACCTCTTAGCTGCCAAGGGCAATTCAGTTAAAAATGCATGAAGATACAGATTGAAATAGAAGCATCCCTTAAGAAACAGGCTGTAACCAATAATCATTTTGGATTAGGAAGAGAAAGTCCTAGCTAAAGAACAAAGGGAGGATGACACATCTGGATTGTCATTCATGAAGGCTGTACTTTCCTTCTTGCTTGCCTCTAAGGAAAATGCCTGACATACTCAAGTCCTTTTAGGACAAATCATATTGTTGCTGTCACATTTCTGAGAGAGTTGGCTGTTATGTGACCAACAAACAAAAGCCTTCATTCTTTAAAGTCACATGGAAGTGGAGGTTGCCTGTTATCACAGCATTGCCACTTCTACAAGACCAGAGAAAACAGAAAGGAAACACTGAGTGGATTTGGGAGCAACAGGCAGAGCATATCCAAGCAAATTCATGATCTCTGCAGCTCCTCAGAGAGAGCTTCCTTCTGCAAGGAGTCCCAGAGCCTCTGCAGAAATACCTGGTTTCTGCATGGTTCACTTTATCACTCATGGCTGTTTTGGGTCCGTTAAATTTTAAAGTAGCTCCAGAACCTCTTCAATAAGTGTATGTAATATGCACTATTCTTTACATAATAATAAGAGAGAGAAACTGTGAATGGAACCTCCTGGATATTATGTAAATCACTAATTATTTTTTCATAATTTGATATACCGTAGCATTTAATAGTGTTAAATAATTGTGTTGATGACAGTCAGTCCACCAAGAGGTTTTCAGTGAACTGCTGCCTACAAGGCAGTGGTAAATACTGAAGTCTCAAAACAAAGGCTGTATATGATCAAATCACTTAGTTCTAGGGAATGAAGCTTTAAAAACAAACTCTGCATTTATAAAATAAATGAAAAAATTCCCAATAAACTTAACAAGAGCAGAAGGAGCTATAAAATAAGATCAGAAACTCTGTGGAAACTTAACTACAGCACCAAAATTATGCATTTTCTTCATTTCATACAGTATCTCCTTTGTATAGGCTGAAAATATAAAATATTACTGATTATATAAATCTCAAACAGAAATAACTGTAGGTGGTTTGGAACTAGTCAGTGCTGTATTTATACAAGTATAGCATTCAGCAAGCAATATTAGTCAGCCATTGAGCAGGTTCCCTACACTCCAGTACATTGAATATGTGCCTGCATAATTAGGACTTGTTTGCACGACAGCTGGTGGGGAAAAAATATCACATCTGATATGAAAGATACAAAAATATTTTCATAAAACAAAAAATTGCAGTGGAACTGGTCTGTGATGTTGCTTTTCATCAATAAAATTCAATCATCCTGCAATATCAACCATATCAGAGCTTCAGAAGAGAAAATAAGTCAGTATGCAATTAGACATAATTTGCCAAGATTTGCAAAATTCAATTTCCTTCAGCTTCTTGTGTCCACAGAAAAAGATAAAACCCAGGTCATGTCAAATGCATGCAGATGACTGCTGTTAAGTAAATCAATTTATCATTCAAAGATCTGACTGAACAGCCTAAGGCTTTCATTGCTTAGAGCCTTTTTATATTTAGATGGTCCTACTAAATCTATCTGTGAGCTGTGCTCTACACATTATTCTCAAGAATAGTGTCTGTAGAGGAAAGTTTATTCTCTTCAGAGTGTCATTATACCAAAACTCGTTGTCTGCAACATTCTCAACAGTAAGAAAACAAAAAGTGAATCCAAATGAAAATGAAAATTAATCTAAAGGGGGAGCAGTGTAACAGTGTTACAGTGGACTCTAAAAAAAAATCTCTATCCTTTGCTTCTATTAAATCAAGAAGGATGTGAATTGATCAATAAAAAAAATACCCCTCCCTGTATTCTGGGCAGGGCTGTTCCAGGTCCTGAGCAAATCTGTTCAGAGCTGGCTCAAATACCAGCACCCTGTGCCTTGTTCTCTATGAGCTGTGTCACATTAACATACCCACATTAACATCACAGCTTCTGCATTACTGACCACCTCCCTCTCCCAAAAATACAGCTTTTATATAGCCCAAAATTCAAGTCAGTGGCATGAACAGACATGAGGCCGAACGCAAAAACTCATTCCTACACATCTCTGGTTCTGATTTTTTGGGATTGTGTTCTGCAAAATGCTGTGGATTTTCCTGTGCTCAAAACTGGCACCTTAATGCTGCAGAATGTGCTGCCCTGCTTGATACTTATTTCTCCATAAGAATGTGTGTATATATATATTTACAAGATAATTTATACAGGTAAATAATATTTTTAGCGCTATTTTTATTTTATTTTTGTATCGTGGAGACCCTGCTTTTCTGTATGGGATGGGAATGACAACACCATTTTGAACATTTCTGTCATAAGTGTTTATTTGGGTAGTAAAATCTAGTAAAAAAGTACCATGATCCACTTCAAGTGATTTTAGGCAAGACCACTATCTGTAAATCCAGCAGAAAAAGAGAGGTCTCTGAACTTTCAGAAAGAACAAAGTAAAGCTGCTCCACAACCTGAAACACCGTGGGTTATTGCAGAAGCAAAGTAATTCCTGTCGAGTCCTCCTTAATCCTGGGATTTAAATGCATTTTCCTTGAGTGTGTAAAACTCATTATCAATGTGAAAAAATAGAACCACTGCTGCTGGTTGTATCAGCTAAAGAAATCTCCCTCATCATTTCCTCTTGCCCACTGTGTGAGCAGACAGCTCACAGACCCGGAGCGATGCAACAGCGGCTTTTCTTGTGAGCTGAGCAGTTCCTTCTGCTGAGCTCCAAATGGCATCACCGAGCAGCTTTTCCCATTCACTAAAAGCAGGGCTTCTGCTGGAACCCTTCCTCCTCCCAAGAACTCTGTACCACTGACATAGAAACCACTGCAGCCCTGCACGGCATGCACTTACAGGACCTAAGCTGCCTAGTTATAAAAAATCAGCTCCAAATGGGAAAAAGCTGTTAATCCTTTACAATCTGCTACACCAGTCTTTAGGAACAGGAAGGTTCAAGACACAGTTCAAAGGCTGGAGAGGATGTCATAATGAATCTGCCTTTGGAGGCAGCTGTGAACCTAATTAAGGTAGCATTCTTAAAGGCACTTATTGAAAAATAACAACAAAAACCTCTTACCTTTGCTCACTGAATTTGTGAACTATTCGCTCATTCTGGACTAAGTCCCTGACCCTGCTTGGACTCATTAACACCAGAAAGCCACAAAAACTAAGTGCTCTTCACAGAAAACGGGTCCAGAGAATGCTCACAGCACTGCACCAAACCCTGGGTGTTCAGAAAAAGATGAAGGAAGGCATTTGCAATATATTGATTGCATCTTATGTTTGTGGCTTTTAATCCTCACAATTTGGGATGGACATTCTCCTTCATATTTTCATTGCTTATGATTGTTCCTCCCTGGGATTACCAGTGGGCTAGAGAGGTGATGAGGGTGGTTGAGGGCACTGTGAAGAAACAAGCCTTAGGCAAGAGATGGAGTTTTGCTTTGTGATCCTCAGAGCATAAACCTTTGTATGATTTGACAGGTTCTCTGGAATTTTCTGGTATATTTGAGCCTTCAGGCATGGATGGTCCCATGAAAACTGCTCGGACACTCGGCCTCTCATATATGTGCAGTTTCCCATCTGTGTGCATAAATTGGGAAAAAACACAGTGGATTTCTTTGAAACTGTGACATTCCAGGTTTAATCACCATTTTAACAACAAGTCATATTCTACACTCACGTACAAGGCACGTTGCTCACCTTCTACCTTTGGCAAACAGACCAAATGAAGAGCATCACCCCAGCACTTTTTCATTACATAAATTTATATCAAGCTAGAGGACTTTCTTCCTCTTATTTATAGAATACAAAGTGAATAAAATTTACTAATTTTTAATTTTTTTTAAGCAAATCAAATTTCAACCATTATCATAAAATGAGCTAAAATACATCATAATCCATAGAAGACACAAAGTTCTGGATATTCAGTCATATGCTATGACTGAAAATCTTTACCTAATACCAACATCTGCTATAGTTCCAGCAATGATGCTGGCCCCTGCAAGCACAGGAAAAAAACGAATTACCTCAATGAAAAGATTAAAAAGTACTACACATCATGCTCTGCCTGACGCCTTGCCAGATGCCAGCCCAAATCAGAACATCATTAGTTATTTTCCAGCTTCCTAGGAAGGAGGAGACTGAGGGGAGATCTCATCACAGTTTATAACTTACGCATGAGGGGCAGAGGAGGGGCAGGCACTGATCTCTGCTCTGTGGCAGGACCTGAGGGAATGGCCTGAAGTTGTGTCAGGGGAGGTTTAGGTTGGATATTAGGAGAAGGTTCTTCCCCCAGAGGGTGGTTGGGCACTGAACAGGCTCCCCAGGGTAGTGGACACAGCACCAAGGCTGACAGAGCTCAAGAGGCATTTGGACAGTGGTCTCAGGCACATGGTGTGATTCTTGAGGATGGTTCTGTGCAGGACCAGGAGCCGGACTCGATGATCCTTGTGGGTCCCTTCCAACTCAGCATATTCTGTGATTCTGTGAAATGACAGCATCTTTGGGACGCAGTCATTCAACAGCTGAAAAACAGCTTTGCTTTTGAAAAGGCATGAAAACGTTCTGGCCTATCAGCACAAGTAAGGTGTCTAAAAAAAGCATGTGGTAATACAGTTTAGGAGAAATAATTGTAGATGTATTGGCAGCGGCAAAAGTAGCAGTAAAACACTGAAGAAATAAGACCTGGGGATGCTTAAGACCCAAAAATCAAGAGCAGCAAAAAGCTAATCGGTCAGTATTTAAAGCTCTAAAAAAATGTACCTTTTTCAATTTTGGCTGGAGGATTTCAAACCTTGAGCTACAACTGCACCTTAGAAGAACAGACTGATCTATAACAGACCTAACCATACTCCCTATGGTTACCAGCAAATGAAAGGTATTTATCAGGGTCCAGAGAGCTCAAACAGACCTTAATGGTCCTCTCTAGCCCCATTTAATCCTCATCCTGTGCCACGCTGTAGGACACAGCTGGTGAGGTCCCAGTCCCCAAGGCTGTGAGAGCAGGCTCAGCCCCTGGGAAGGAACCAGCCCTCGCTGCTCCCTAACTCCTTTCTTTTACCACCTCAAATTGCCATGCATGGCATGTGTTGGTCTGGCATCAGGAGAATCTTTTAAAGCATAGATCAGAGGTCAAAAGTATTAGGAGCATTTCTTTAGACAAATCTATATTGTAAGGTGCCTGACTATTAAGTGAACCTTCTAAATCACATATATTGTTTCATGTTTCATTGTTTCAGTACAACTCAGACTATGCTGGAAAACATTGGGGATTCTCTGGTTGCTTCTATTAGGTAAAATTCAAAAGTACAGAAAATCACAGAAATCAAAAAGTATAACCTGTTCTCTCAAAAGAAACAAATCAGTGAAACCATCAGGGCAGAAATTTTCAGAAATAAGTAGTGGTCCCAACGTCTTTATTTCTGGGTGCTCAAAAATGATCTAAAGCACTTTTTCTGCATTGATTCAAAAGTAAACTTCTTCACAGTCACTCCATTTCACTTAAGAATTGAGTTGTCCAGCATCACTAATCAATTCTGGAAATATTTCCTTGGAAAATAGGCCAAAGAGCAGCAGATTAGTACCATTTCTACTTACTAGAATCTTTTCACATTTTCATATTTTAAAGCTTAGAAAAACGCTAATTCTCCATTAAGCTATGAGTAACAAAAAATATTTTACTAGTCAGTAAAAACAGTTTTATCTTCTAACTTATGTATCATAATGCCATTTATTTGAGTATATGTTCACAAATTATACAGCACCAGAATAACTTCTCCTTTTAGATTCTAAGCATTCAATCTGGTTCCTCTCTTTTACTGAAATCCTTATAGCACTTTTGTCTTTGAGATCTGTAAGTCCTGAAAAAATCAGAGTGCTTATGAGTAGCTAATAGAAATAAACATACACAGAACTAAATGCTGGAGTGTAAGTTGCTATACAATTCCTCTACTGTACTGTCTGCAGTACAATAGGTTCTTGCTAAAATAACATTTGTCTGAGTTTGTCATCTGGCACGCAGTAAAATATGATTATACCCTTTAAATACTGAATCAAGAATCCTTTCTACCCCTTCCCTGTGATGAACCCATTTTTTTCTTCAGTATGTCTATCTGCAGCTAATATTTAAAAAAGACTTCAACAGAAAAGATACTATTCCTTAGCTTCTTAACCTGAAAAATATGCAAGATTTCTGCTTTATAAAGCTGCCTTGCCATTTTGAATGCAAAGAGGGATCATCTTCCTTCATGCTTAAGACCTGAAAAATAGTCAATATCTTAAACTCCTGAGGAATTCAGGCAAATCGAGGGCATCTTTAAAGTACAAACCCGCTAATGAAACAGAATGTATTTAACCTGAAGTTTACATCTGTGGAATGTGTAACCTGTAGTACAAACACATTTTTTGATAGAAAAGCAAAAGGTATCTTGATTTCATATCAACAGTTTCTGCAGTTTTCTCTATCCAGGATCACTGTGCTATTCAGGCTCCACTGTGCAAGGAGAAACTGTCACCAAGTGACACCCTGAATTCACTCCAAAGCTGTGCCAGCAGGGAGACAACAAAAGGCAGAAATTAAAGTTCGTTCATATAGTGGATGATACATAGCAAGGACAGATATCATGGGCTCTGACTGAAAGCAAACTCAGTGGAACAGAAGCAAGAAATATGGTTGAATTTACAGTGAACAAATACCCCAGTGCATCGAGCAGGCCTTGTCCTTCCATTGCACAAGGCAGAGGAGAAAAGGGAATGCTGTCTCCCCATGCATGGCACTGGATTTCTTTCCAAAGCATATCATGGGGTGTTGCTCCCCTAGCAATAAACACACAGTGAAGCATCCCTCCTCTACAGCAGAATTGTGCATCAAAATCTTTCCAACATAAATAAAAACAAGGAAAATAAATGTTCTGCTTGGTAACCCTACACTGCAATGCTACACACTGTGTAGTATTGACACCAGGAACTTTGGAAGGCTTTGATGCAAAAGCATGGGACCCAAAGCCAGCACACATAACAAATGAAAAGGTCAGGAGTGATACTGAGTATGTCTCACTTGATTTTCTGAATTGAAAACTATCACTCCTGTCCAGGATGACAGTTTCAGAGTCAGTGTATGTTCTCCCACTGAAATGGCTTTTATAAGAAGTGTTAGGGCTAAGTAAATAATAATAAAAATAATAAAAAATAGCTAATTCTGACTGCTAAGAACACCAAAAAAAATCTATCTAAAATTTAAGATGCCTTTGACATACCTCACTGAATTTATCCATCCTCCTCCATACTCTGAACACCAATGCCCCAGAACATTTGAACAAGAAACTGAAAACAAAGAGAGACCAAAATCTCTCTTGAATGTGTGCTGTCACTTCCTACACTCCATAGCCTAACAACTGCAGCACCTGGGAATCCTGCTCCACCACAGACTTCCTCCCGACCTTCAGCAAATTCCTTCCTTCTGAGATGCAGGAAGCATTTTATAACCAAATTCCTAAGGAAATGAATGGAATTCAGGTGTTGAAAAGGGCATTTTGTGAAGGTAGACCCGAGTCCCACTGCAGCTGAGAAACTGGCAGAGTGCAGGCTTGGAGATCTCCCTGTCTAAAAGGGTTGCATGGCATCGCCAAGGAAATAACTGAGCAACTTTAGCACTCAGATAGGATACTTGTGGTAGAAGCATGGATTTCCCAGACAGGCTAAAAACTCCACAGCAGCCTCTGCCACCCCACTTGGCACTGCCTGATGCAAGGAGCATCTTCCCAGTTGCACAGTGCTGGAGCAGCAGCTGATCCAGCTGCTCCCGAGATCCCAGAGTACCTGGAAGACACACAGCATATGAAGTACCTCTCTTTGCAGTTGCAGATCAGTTCAACCAATTTGCTCCCAATTTGCTTTCAATGGCAATACCATAAATGCACAAGTGAAGGGGAAAAAAAAAGTCTTTACTTACCTACTTTCCCTGAATTAGGATATTTTATCAGATTTTTACATGTTATTTAAGATTTATCTTCTTTCCTTCTTATATACTTATGTATTTACTTTCCAAATGGCCTGTTGCAGGAAGAGGTCTCAAGGCATGTTATAATCTTACAGAGAAGGATTAAAAATAAAAATTAATTCAACCATCTCATAATGCTTTAATGAGTTTCCCTTCAGAACTAATGTCATCAGAATTCTGAATACACAGAAAGCATGGCAGCAATATGTAAGGCACCCGGGTGTCAGGTACAAAACATTTATGCACTTTAACCCAGAATTAATCTGTCAATTACTCTTTCCACATTTTCTCTGTGGAAATGAAGGAACATTCATTTTTACAAAAGTGATGATTTTTCTGCAAGCATTTGTTACAAACGGAGGTGCAAAAATGTGGTAAATCTGTCAACTAGATCTGATTCACTGCAAAATCAGAAGCACTTGATCCTTCAGTTACAGCAACAGGAAAATGCATACCCTGCCCCATGTCTACAGATGTTATTCTGTCCTTTAGATCTACTTAATGATAAGAAAAAATGTGACTTATTTGCTGCATTTTATAGATTTTAATTTTCTTTTAATTTTTATTTCTTACTGTCTCATGTCAATTAATTAAAATTTTTAAAAAGGCTTGTATTTATAATTGGATGCATTAAAAAATAGAGGAAGACAGTGAGATGGTCTAAAGTACCATGAATAGTTTATATTTATTTTGAGGATTATCTATAAACTGTAAAGAATATGCTAAAAATTAACTGGTATTCAGAATCAGTTTTATGAGTCCAGGATCATTAGAAAGACATTTCATTTTTCTATGCTGGGTGAAGAAGACTTTTCAGGAACCAGCCACCCACGGAATAGACTTTCTAATATTTTGCTGGTTTTCCATAGTGCATTTATCCCATATTTATCCAAATATGAAGTACCTCATATTCTTGGGCAGTCTAGTACCAAATTTTCAGACCCCAAGTGAAATGACTGCCAGCACCTGAACACACACTTGACAGGAATCTTCTGTGTCAGAAATTACACCACAAGATCCTTTATCCAAGGTTACAGCCTGATCCCAAACTCTTTGCACACCAGTACTATTCAAAACCATTTTTATATTCCAAAGCTATTTGAAAAGCTTTACTGACTGCAACCACAGTCAAATACCATTTTGATGAGCACAAGCATTCTAATTAGTATCCCCCAAACCAAGAACACTATTGTCATGAATCAGATGTAATCGTGATAGCAGTGGGGTTTTCCTCCCACAGATCTCCCAAATTTATTCTGCACTACATGAACATCACAGAAGTGGATTCTACACGAGACAAGATATGTAAGCAAAAGAATTTTTCTTCAAATACAAACAAACAAATTACACTTTCCATCAAAGGGAATTGGCCCCTGGTGGAATCATTCTAGAAAGCTTAACTGCACACTAAAAACCCTCACCAAGTACTCACTAACTGAGTTACACAACACTTCTTTTGGTATAAGGTTCAGCATCCAGGCTGATATTTTCAAGGAATCAATATAACCTCAGATATGTAATAAAGAAAAAAATTATGGATCTCTGAAGCCAGGCATTAAATCCAACACTTCAGCTGGCAAAACTCTCTCCTTATGAATCTGGCCTTGGCACTTAAGATTACTACAAAAATACTTAGGAATTCCTTCAAATGAATGCCAGCACACAATTAAGTATCAGACTATACTTGAAAACTGATTTGGTGCTGCTGTGATTCCATGAATTCTAATGGAACTCCTCCAAATTTTTTCACCACTGCAAGTGAACCTGAAATATCTCATTTTGCATTATTTTTAGCTGAAATGTATGTCAATGTGAAATCATTTGAACTACATTAATAGAACCAAAATGATCCCCAGTGTAACTCCATTCACATCAGCTACACCAGGAATGCATTTTACCACTATAATTTAAAATCTGAAATGTCCAAGTCACAATAAAATGATTTTTCTGAGCATTGTCAGTATCCACTGATACTGGGCAAGGTCTGACAGAAGCAGTAATAGTAATTTGGAGCCATAAGAGCTCAATTAGAGAGTTTCTCTGGGACGCAATTTCAACCAAAGTAATACCTCATAGAAATTTCTGTTTCTTGTTAAGCACTTGGGATCTTTGGCTTTTAGCATTTAATGGCAGAACTTTGGCATTTTAAAACTGTGTTGTAAGGGACTGGACCAATGGATAGTCGAATAATCAAATTATAAACTCAAGCTGAGGTGTTGGTTTCCATTCTGTCTGTGATTCAGAATGGTCCACCAAAGTGACAGCACAACTTAACACTGAGCTGTAGCAGCTCCTATTTATGATGACAAAATACAGAGGTTTAGGCAGAGCAGGAGGCAGAGCAGGCTCCACTGTTACCTTGGGATACACCTCCCCAGCACTGCAGTGTGCAATGCTGATGCACGCAGGATGTTGCTCTGCCAAATACTAGGAGGCCCTACAGGAAGACCTTTTCTTTCCAAGAGTATGATCACAGCATAACACAGACATCCCCATGCTTGTTTTAAATTAAAAGGTTGTGTACTGGTAGCAGAATAGCTGAACGACCTGCTGGAGCAGTCACCCCATGCTGAGCTCCATGTCTACAGAGGGAATATATTATAAAAATGATTCAAAGAATTTTCTTCCTTACTTCCATTAGAGATCTAAAATTCCACCTTTCATGAACCACCTCCCCTTTCAACCTGTCAAAACTGAAATCATGTACTACTTATTTTCTACAAGTCCTTCATTTACCTAGTTAGTATTCCTTTCACCCCTACATCCTTGCTATGGTCCCAGGTATTATATGGCCCCTGGTATACACAGAACCACCAGCAAGCTCCTTTAGGAAGAAAACCATCGTGCCCTTTGTGCCATTCACTACCAGCTGTGAAAGAAACACTTTGAGTTATGGGTTTTTACCAGATTTCACAGAATGCTCATCCTCACTGGTGATATTGCTCCTGCAGAAAAAAGCATTTCGTACATTTACCTCAGGTGAGCTACAATGAGATGCAATATTAAATTTTGGCAAATGCCTATGCAAAAAATTAGAGTCGTTTCATTCAAAACACAGTAGGAGATAATATCACCGCAATAAAAAGGAGCTTTAATGCTTCACATGAAAAACATGGCGAAGCCTGCTCTGTGTTTTTAAATTAGCAATCAGACATTTGAACATGCATTTTGAACCAGGGCTCAGCACAAACGCAGTCTTTAGTGTGTGTCTCGTTTTTTATTAGTTCTTCTGCAATGCAAAAGAGGACAAGCAGAGAAACTTTTCAATGTCACAGAAAATTCATGAAGGCAAAACCCAACCCTTAAAGAGAAGCCCACGTCTACAGCTCTGTTTGGTGCCACTGGATGCCACATACAGCAAACAACACTTATCTGACAGACTATGCAGAATGTCGTGGATGCCCAATTCAGACTGGTTTTGTTGTCGCTTTTCAGCTCCAGAACTATAAGTCAGTCACTAATGAGTTCTCCCCCCTGCAAAAGTCCTTCACTCATCTTTAAATGAATATTGCAAAACTACTGCAATTCAGTAGCATTGATAAGTCCTTTTTTCTCTCTTAACGGCCTGTCCCAGACCTTAAAGTGCATATGCCAATTTGGTTCAAGTTTTATAATCTGGAATGTTCCACAGTGCCTCTTCAAAAATAGTTCCAGTTTAATTGTGCCTTCCCTGGGTAATGATAAGTCTGAAAAAAACACTTGTTCTGAATCTATTATTTGTGTTATATGCAGCAATATCTTACCTATTTCATTCTGGAGTCTGAAATATACTGTAGGCCAGATAACCTTTACCTACCTTAATATCCTAGGAAGGGCAATGGAAGTTTTTGACACATAGTAAAACACAGCTGGCCTAAGAATTAGTGAAAAGAAACCATGGAATGTTTTCACAAGGACTCCATGGGACCCAACGTGTTCATTTTGAAGCCCAGAATGCCTATTTTGGATCTTAAGTGTTCCTTCAAATATACATGGGTGAAAGCTGTAATCAAGCAGCACCAATAATAGCACATTAAAAGTCAGCAATTCTCAATTGTCAGTACTGTAACAACTGAGTATCTTATTACTTCTACCTTCTCCTCCCATACACTGAATTTCTTCAATACTGACAAAGTGCATGTACTAATCATAGACTCTGAATGTTAAATTAAGCAGAAAAAAGATATAAATTAGGTTGGTACTTCTTGAGGGGAGGGCATCAGTAGAAAACACCGATTTCAAATAATTTTGATTATAAAATTTTACTTCACAATCCTTTTCCAGATCACAGATACTCGTAATCAAAAAGAGTATGGAATTCATGTAATGTTAGCTGTTTTGCCATCAGCATCACAAAGAAAAAAGAAACAATAAAATATGATGCAGAATTCACTCTTCCAATGATTGTCATTGAACTATTACATTAGTAAACATTCACAGTATGAAGTCTCTTTCAATATATCTCCAGCATATAAAGTAGTGCAAAATAGCATTCCAGTCATTTTGCCTTTGCAGTCAGACCAGGTTAAATGATTCTCTTACTCCATTTCTTTCATTATTAGACAACAAATGCTGCAATGCCTCCAAAGAGAGTTATAAAAATAAACAATTTCTGGAGGATCAACAGCCTTTTCAAAGTAAATTTCCAGTTAAAAACAAGCATTATAGATTTCAAGAAAAAAAAAATTTAGATCTATCTTCTGTAGAATATCTTTTTACAATAAATTTACCATTTGAAAAACAATGACTATGGTATCCAATGATTTATGGTAGCTGCTATTAAAGCACTGATAAATAGATAAATGACTACCAAACTTCATTGTTTCTTACATAGTAAATACCTCCGAATGCCAACTTTTACCACAGAGCTGTTATTAGTGATGTCGACAGTTCATGCACCCACTTAAAAACTGACTTGTTTTTAATAAATTTTTCAGCCTCATGTGCAAAACACTTGCATTCTAGTAAAAATATAAAGTCTGAAAATGTATCAGATCTAGCAATCCTTTCCTCAAGTCGTACCACTTACTTGATATGTAATACATGTTGAGCAATGCTTTTTATTTGTACTTAACCATTAAATGGCATACTACTGTATGCTGCAGACTCTTGTTTGCATATTTCATTATTTTCACTGCACTCTTTAATGCATAAATATATTTGGAAACGTTCAAAAATTACACATCGGTTTCCACAGAATTTGAATTTACACAGTTTTTCTTCTCTGACTCACTGCTATTCCCCGTGTCCTGACTTTTGTTCTCCTTTACACAAAGAGATTCTTTAACTCCTTCTTCCATCTCCAAATACTCTGACTTATCCTCTGTGGATGAAGAAGATGAGCTTCTAAATTTCTTCAGCAAATTTGTTGGGAGGTAAGGGCAACTGACTGCATTTTGCATCATCTGTGTTTGTTCTTCATTCTCAGTTTCTCTATGGTAGAAATAGTTAAAATTGGAGACAATCACTGGCACTGGTAAAGCAATGGTTAACACTCCCGCAATGGCACACAGGGACCCGACTATTTTCCCACCCACAGTTATGGGTTTCATGTCCCCATAACCAACTGTAGTCATGGTCACAACGGCCCACCAAAAGGCATCTGGGATGCTTTGAAAATGGGTGGCAGGCTCGTCAGCTTCTGCGAAGTAAACAGCACTGGAAAACAAAATGACTCCAATAAAAAGAAAAAAGATGAGGAGGCCAAGTTCCCTCATGCTGGCCCTGAGCGTATGACCCAGGATCTGCAAACCCTTGGAGTGCCTGGAGAGCTTGAAGATGCGAAACACCCTGACCAGACGGATGATCCTCAGGATGGCAAAGGACATGGCCTGTTGACTGCCCTGCTCCTGCGCCAAGTCAGTGCCCAGAGTAATGAAGTAAGGCAAGATGGAGACAATGTCTATGATGTTCATGACGTTCTTGAAGAAGTGTGCTTTGCTTGGACATGCAAAGCAGCGCACTGTAAACTCAAAGGAGAACCAAATGATGCACACTGTCTCTACAATGAAAAAAGGGTCATTGAAGATGGTGTGCTCCCCAGCATTCAGGTGAAGGGACTCATTGGAAAGCCCCTTCCCTAAGCTCAGGGACATGACGAATTCTTTGTCATCTCTGAACTCTGGTAAAGTCTCCAGACAAAAGATGACGATGGAGATCAAGATGACCAAAACAGAGACAATGGCAATGCCTCTGGCTGGACTGGAGCTCTCCGGGTACTCGAACAGCAGCCAAACCTGCCTCTTAAACTCATTCTCCGGCAAAACTTTGTCCTCTTCCTCTTTGACAAACCCTTCATCCTCCCTGAACTTCAGCATGGCCTCTTCCCCAAGCTGGTAGAACTTCACTTCCTCAGAGAAGATGTCAAAGGGTACATTGACTGGCCTCTTCAGCCGACCACCACTCTGGTAGTAGTACAGGATGGCATCAA
Organism: Campylorhamphus procurvoides; assembly: GCA_013396655.1. Lineage (NCBI taxonomy): Eukaryota > Metazoa > Chordata > Aves > Passeriformes > Dendrocolaptidae > Campylorhamphus > Campylorhamphus procurvoides. The sequence goes on along the minus strand of WBMV01001675.1, from coordinate 576,434 downwards.
AGCTGGGTCGGTTCCTATCAAAGAAGTATTCATTCCTGAGAGGATCAAAGTATCTCCCTCGCTTTGCCGGGTCACCCAGCAGTGTCTCCGGGAACTGAGCTAATGTCTTCAGCTGGGTCTCGAAGCGCAGTCCCGACACGTTGATCACCACACGCTCACAACACTCGTACTCACTGTAGCGAACAGAGCTGTAACCCCCAGGGCCTCCACCATCATCAGGTGGCTGGTCCGAGTAGGAAAACTCATCCTCCCCATAGTCATCACTGTAGTAGAGCTTTCCTTCTTCCTCATCATCTTCATCTTCTTCTTCATCCTCCTCTTCCTCCTCACTCAAGTCCTTCAGTATTCTCTCCTCAGAACCACTGAGCGGCAGCAGCTCAGAACAGGGGAAGGAGGCCCCACACTCCCTACTTCCCAAGTGGTGGCTCCTCTTTTTCCCTTTCTTCCGCCTCTTCCCGCTCTGGCGGCGGGGCAGGCTGCTGCGTGACGCGCTCCCACCGTGCGAGGAGGACGCCCCCCGGCTCTGCTCCTGGTGGTAGTGGTGGTAAGGTCCTCCTCCGCCTGCTGCCCCACCTTCCACTGCTGCTGTGGCTGCTGCTACAGCTGCTGCTGCAGCTGCTCGTGACTGTGCCAGCCGCTCCCTCTCGCGGGCACGTGCCTGGGCCGCGTATCCATAGGGCATGTGGGTGTTGCACCCAGAGCTATCTGCACTCACCATCGCAACCTCCATTTTGCTTTTTTTCTTTTTTTTTTTTTTTAGTAGCTTACTGTAACAAGGCTTTGTTTTATTTACAGCGTTACCTTAACTTTCACTAGAAGGTTCAAAGCCATTTGTGTTTGGAGGACAGTCCCCTGGACATCGAGCAAGGGAGCATGGTGGCAACACTGAATCTGTGTTTTGGAAAAGCACAGATGGGCATTTTCATGTTCTCTGGAATGTTTGACACAAACCACCCTTTCGCTAATGAGAAAAAATGGAATTTTCAAATTGAACCAGGGAGCAGCTGAGACCTTGTTCTTTCATCCACCAAGCCCCTTTATTTTCATTTATCTCCTGCAGCTATCACAGATCTGATCAGAATCATGTCTGCCTCGCAGGCTATAAAGGCTGCATTCATCAGGAAAAAAAAATGCTACCTGTTCTCCACAGATGGTTTTAGTTCATGATTGCAACCAAATGCAAATAGTCACATTCCACATTATTTGTTCCTGGTAATGCTTTGGCCTAGCAAACTTACTGTTTAATATCATTACTTGGGGAGTTGAAGTTAATTCCAGCCATCACTTCATTTACACAGTGAGGAGGTCTTTGCAAATCCTTTCTTCAGCCTGTCAACAATGTCTCAAACCTGGGAGCAGCACCCAGGGCATCAGCAGCAGTGGTAAGAGGAGGAGGAGGAGGAGGTGGAGGAGGAGGAGATGAAGACTGAGAAACTGGCTCTGAGGTCCCCATAGGACATAAGGGAGCAGATGGGTCACCCTTTGGTTATGGTCATGCAGAAGAAGCACTTAACCTGAGGCACATGCACAAACACACAAAAATAAACAAAACAAAAAGGGAAAAGATTGGATTGTTTTCCTAAAAGGTCACACCGATCAAATGAAACTGTGTCATCTATTACCACAGCATTCAAACCTTCTCCTGCCCACACTATTCACACTTCTACATTACACACACACCCACATCACATGCACAGAGATTTTGAACGACTCTGTGGGTAAGGATGTGGGTGGGTATGTCACATATATATATAGACAGATACAAAATCCCCACCCATATAAGCACTTGCATCCATACACAAACATATGCATGCTTCTGAAACACCAACACATAAACACCAATAAAAATACTGCAACACACAAGGCATTCAGGTCTTGGAGCACATATGTAATAGCTATACCTACATATATCTACATGAAACGTTAAAGAATAAATGTATCTACACAAAGAGCTTTTGTTATATTTGTAGAAACACATCAGATGCGAGAATGTTACCTTTTAATCTACAGCAGAATTGTGTTTCAATCACAATGAGCATCTGCCTGGATTTAATTTGGAAACGCACGGTGCTCACCCAAGTGAAAATACCGTGATATGATATGTCAAGAAAACAACTGCAGGTGCACCGAAGCAACATCTACATGCAAGCACACACACAGAAATACACAACCCCCACGCCCCCCTTTGAAACAGAAGCCTCGTTTATAGCCACAACCATTAATACACAAGAGAAGGTGAACACAAACTATTAAATGACGCTATTTATAAAATCGTACCTCTGTGCCATGCAGAAGAAAAAGACCTTAAAGCCGCTGTTATACTTACTGATCCTAGGCAGAGAAGCAGCAGCGCGGTTCCTGCGGGCGCAGGGACGCGGTGCCAGCGCTCCCGAGGGGGCTGTGCCGGCTGATCCACATTCGCAGGTGCCCGCGGTCAGTGCGCACCACAGGTTGCCGAGGGATCCCTCTCCTGCTCGGCGGGGGCGGCCGGGGGCACCGTGCGGAGACACAGCCCCGCCGCTTTCCGCCCAGGCACCGGCGGAAAGGCAACAAGCGGGGGGCTCCTTCCCGGAGGGAATAGAAGGCGGCGTGTGTGCGCTCCNCTGGCGGCCGCCCGCCCGCACTGCGCCCCCGCCCCGCTCCGCGAGCACCCGCACTCACCCCCGGCACCGCGCCCTGCCCAGCCAAACCCTCTGCCCGCAGCCGCCCCTGCCCTCCTGGGGCTTCTCCGTGCATTGCTGAGGTGGATCGGAGAACTCCGAAGCCAAGCGCGGGTCAAAGTTCCCAGAAAAAAAAGGGGGAAAGCCCACCTCCAGCTTGCCCCGCTCGCTCCCGAGCCCCCCAGCAGGACAAGCAAACATCCCCTCCGCTCCTGCCCGGCGCTCCCAGACCACTGCAGCCTCCCCGAAAA
>WBMV01001675.1:357431-573396 GCA_013396655.1 Campylorhamphus procurvoides | reverse complement strand
AACTATTAAATGACGCTATTTATAAAATCGTACCTCTGTGCCATGCAGAAGAAAAAGACCTTAAAGCCGCTGTTATACTTACTGATCCTAGGCAGAGAAGCAGCAGCGCGGTTCCTGCGGGCGCAGGGACGCGGTGCCAGCGCTCCCGAGGGGGCTGTGCCGGCTGATCCACATTCGCAGGTGCCCGCGGTCAGTGCGCACCACAGGTTGCCGAGGGATCCCTCTCCTGCTCGGCGGGGGCGGCCGGGGGCACCGTGCGGAGCCACAGCCACGCCGCTTTCCGCCCAGGCACCGGCGGAAAGGCAACAAGCGGGGGGCTCCTTCCCGGAGGGAATAGAAGGCGGCGTGTGTGCGCTCCTGTGTGTCTGTGTGTGTGTGCGAGAGGCGGGATGAACGGGCAGGCGCGATCAGCAGCGCGGCTCCGGCAGCATCCCTGTGGACCAGCGCCGGATGAATCCCCGCGGCGGGGGCTCCGGGGTCGCTCCGTGCGGTGCCTTCCCCGCGGCACGTCCAGGGGCAGCGGCTCAGCCCGCTCCCTCCATCCACTTGTTGTGCGGGTCTAAAAAAGGGGGAAAGCCCACCTCCAGCTTGCCCCGCTCGCTCCCGAGCCCCCCAGCAGGACAAGCAAACATCCCCTCCGCTCCTGCCCGGCGCTCCCAGACCACTGCAGCCTCCCCGAAAAAAGGGGGAAAGCCCACCTCCAGCTTGCCCCGCTCGCTCCCGAGCCCCCCAGCAGGACAAGCAAACATCCCCTCCGCTCCTGCCCGGCGCTCCCAGACCACTGCAGCCTCCCCGAAAACGGAGCCAAATTAACATTCACTTCTAATTCTCTACCTGAACTGAAAGTAGGTCCTAGTTCATGACTAGAGGGCATCGTTGTGTGTCTGGTAGAGTTAACACCTCAAGTCTCTGCTCCCTCTGCCTGCTGTAACAACAGCAATGTATGAACTGGCTATTCCTTCTGCACCTGGAAAATTGAAGCTGCGACGGATTCCGCTCTCTGTAAGGGATCACCATGAAAATGCAGCTTGGCTATACTTGACATCACAGCTAGAATTCTACCATCTCCGTACAAATTACGTGTAGTCACTCCTGCTTCTCTTCATGGAGAAGGAAAAGACTAAATTGAAAAGAAATCAAAAGTAACACTCACACCAGACACTTTGCCTCGAGGGGTTTGCAGCTGGAGACAAATTCAATATGTGCAGCAAGTGGCTTAGACATTTGTGTCATAGCCTGGGTTCTCTTCCACAGAGAAACTTAGAGAGCCTGGTGACTATTTCCCTTCAGATCCCTCCAGCACAACCCACATTATCCATGTTATTTCTCTGCCTCTGCTGCCTACATACATCACTTACCTCTCATACCCTTAACCCCACTCCTTTCAGCAGATGACCTATGACCATGTAAGGGAGAACAATCAACCGAATAAGCACACCGAATGTCAGGCATCAAATCCGTTTATACAGATCTTGCCAAAAGGACTGTGAAATGTATAAATGGCAGTTATAGCAAACCATTTTTTTCAACCATCACAATTCTACAAGTTTCACAGTCAATATAAAGTGAAAGACAGAGAGAGAGCCCTGTTGTCATCTCAAATTCCATTAAAATACAATCACATATACATCACAAAAGCAGTCCAAACTTGTGATGCTCCTGGATGCAGTTTAAAAACATTCTACAAATTCCTTTCCATTACAGTAAAATTTAATTCTAGGGGCATTTTCTATAGTTCAATCACTTAATTCTTTAACAAGTCATATGTTGTTTTTATCAGTAGGACTTGAACAACTTTTTCTTTCTTTTTTGACATGTTTCAAGAACTTGAAACAAAATAATAATGGTTTATCTAGGTTTCACCTCTCTCAAAACTTCAGATGCATTTTCTTGTCGTTATCTCGTGACTGTTGAATTGAAAAAAAATTGGTGGATATCTGAGTATAAAGACAAGTAGAAACAGACCAATCACTTTGGTATTCCTTAATAAACATTATTATTCTTTTTTTAGAAGCCAAAGCATGGTTCTGAGCAAAGATAAACTGTGATGTATGATTCTATGAACACATGGTAGACACAACTGATAATGGGAGAAGCACAACAGCTTTTTCGTGCCTTTTTAAATCCATTCTAATGTGATAGGGATCATGTAACTACGTGCAATTCAATCTAGCTGAGAGGTCTTACTTGATCCAATTTTTAACTGATTTAAAAGCAAAAAACAAGCTCTAAGTATTTACAGATGAATACAGTGACTCATTTCATTCAGCTTTATATTTTCATAGTATTCAAAGAGCAATTTTTATTTAAAAGCTATTACATTTCCTCTGTTCCTTCATATTCTTGAGGGATACTCTTATTGGTAGAACAAAGGGAGAATACCTATATGTCATTATCTTTGATAGTACTGTATTAAGAATATTGTACTATAGCAAAGAATCTCTAAGGTATGTTATCACACAGATCTGTCCTGTTTTACAGTGATGTAGCTGAGAAATATGGATTATTGCTTATCTATGTATATAGTGCCAGAAAAAAATACACAACAATTTAATACATTTTCATGCAAAGGGAACATGAGATTTTAAAAGTTTAGTGTATGTTGCTATGCCCAATATTAATTCACGCTATCCCCCAATTGCTGCAATTCGCACTGGCACAGTCTGGCCTCAGTCCAACACTAATCTTCCTACTGTAATCAAGTCTTCTGTGCAGCAAATAAGACTGCACTACAGCTCAGTACTTACTGCACTTCTAGACCATGAATTATTCTGCTTTCTTTTTGCTTTTCTGCTCCTTCTTATTCTTGCTTCACTATTATTTTTATTAGCCTCTCATGGCAGCACAGCCAACTTCCCATAAGATCAGGGACTCCTTTCAAAACAGGCAAAATGTTGCAGCAGTGAGAATTCAGGATAATCAAGTGAAAAGATTATGGTCACTATATCATTTCAAATGTGCTGGAACATGATTCAGAACGTGCATTTTCCCCTCTTCCCTGTTGCTCACAGTGCTGGAGGCCCTTAGGTACCAAAGTAGCAATGAATTCTTGCCTCCACAATTAAGTTTTTTCTCCCAGTGGTTCTATCACTTTAGAAAGTTCATATATTATTCATATTTTACTAATCAGGCTCTGTAAGACACCCCTCTCAAAGAATCTGACTCGACTACTCTTCTTTTGAATATGACTGGCAGTACTTAATGAGATACTTAGCAGAATAAAATACAGCCAGTTCCTATACACAACCTATATGAATAGCACATCTGTTCATTACTTGTACTTCAACAGGCTAATCCAAGGAAGCTGATGCTCCGGAGAGCAGCATCCCTTTCATATTTTCCAGGCAGAGTTTGCAAGGCCACTGCCATTTACCATCGAGTTTAGGATGAATAGCAGTAAAAACCACCGGTGATATTTTTACTTGGAGAATAATTTCTTGTACCAGAGTATGGATCGACTCTGAAAATAGGATAAAAATACCACATATGTTCTATTCTTGGACAGGAATATTTCTCCATTCGTTCTGGGCAGACAGGGACTCACATCAGTCTATTCTTAAAATTGACAATAGCAAAAGAGAAAAGAAAAAAAAAAGAAAAAAGGTGATATGGAGAGAAAACTTCTAAATAAGGAACTGTGGACCATGGAGATACCCTACTTGTGTTCTTGGTTCCACCCCAGATTTCCAAGATACCCACAGCTGCATCATTCCTAATGCTGACATCCTTTATTATTCTGAATGTGCCATTTTCAGTCTATGCTAACAGAAAATGTAATAATGATAAAACCTGAAAATATCAGGTGCTGAATTCTGGCTTGCACATATTTTAGTCTAGATCAGATAACATTATGAGGCCACGGTAGGCTTATTTCTCCCTAGGATTTTAGAAGGAATATTCTGGAGGAGAATCAGGTAGTAGGCTAATAATTAATGTACCTTTGCATTATTAACTTAACCATGACTTGAGGAACAACTGGAAGAGAACATCTGTGGGGCAAGAGCTCAAAACTATTTACTGTTAAGATCATGAAGAGTTTTTAGCTAGAAGTTCAAGTATCTCTTGCTCCAGGAATATGCAGTAGCAAACTGTTATATGAAGAAGCATGTAAAGAAAGGAAATCTAGATATTCAATATGGCATCAAAGATAGCTCACATACATATTTTTAAGTAAAAAATGGTATTTCTATGAACTTCCAGTGGATGGATATTGCTAAATTTCTAGCAAATATGCTTTTATCATTCTTATTTATTGAGTGTGAATGGAAGACGTGCATGAAGGAATTGCAGAATGAAACTAAAAATAAGGGTACACCATTGTGCCTTTAGCACTCCAAATCTTACTAGAAGGCTCTACTTACACTTATGATTACTCACAAACTAGATCAGAAACATAAATTTGCTAGACTCGAACAATTCCTGCTAAAGATTCTGGCCTATAACTGCAGGAGGTACATGTTTCACAGGTAATTGTCTCGGTTCATAATCTGATGGCAATCATATATAGCTTCCAGATGAATCTTTGGGTCCAAATCAGCTCTGGCATCATCTTCTGACCCTACTGACAAATACAACACAGCCAGGATAGACACCAGACCAAACTGGGGAAGAGAAGCAGCAATCAGACTTTATAACCTTCCCATAAAGTAGGTCAGCAGAGAAAGGAACAGAGGCATTTTCTTTTGTCGTTTAGAGGTGTGGGTGAGAGGGAATGCTTTCATGTCACTGTTACACTAAAGGATCATTTTCCTCCTGCCATAAAAAGGATGCAGAAAATTGCTCCATTTTTTTGAGAGAAAAGTTTTAAGACTAAATATGGTAGATCTAAGTTCATGACATGCAGCAGAACTGTCAGAATATTCAGATCCGATGCCAAAATTTGATCCCACTTTTTTACAAATCACACAAACACAAATCCTGGAATAATGTGTGAGTTTTTTTAGCCAGTCTTGATAGCCTTGCATGTCAGAGAAAATATAAGAATTTTTAAAAAAAGGGATCTATGTTAACAAAAATGCAAATCTATTCAATCTTATTCTAATGGTGTCAAGATGAGGTTCACATGGGAGCTGGATGGCTAGAAGTTTTAAATGCCATGTGTATTGATCCACGTGGGGAGGATTATAAAACAAACTGTTCCCAAATAAATTATATACTCATAAAAGTTTATTAAAGCTCTTCATTTTGAGATATTGTTGTATGACCTCAGGGGTGTATTAAGCACAAAGTTAACAGTGAAAGAATTGCTCTCCGCTTGAATAAACACACAGAATTAACCAACTTTGTCAGAGAGAAGCAGCTATTACTATACAAACTTGGTAAAAATTAATTATTAAGATTATCAAATAAGAATATTTATTAATATTCTTGGGGCAAATTTTGAACTAGCAAGCAGTATATAAGGAATCTTATTACAGCCTTTATTTTGATGTGAAGTAAACATATATATTTTTGCTCTTGTTGTCAGAATGACATTTGCTGAGGAAAACCTTTCCAGAATGGAAGTGCAGAATGTTGCCATTGATCTGGGGTCCAGGGACTAGCTAGGGAGCAAGAAATTAAAATAGGTAGCACAAAGGCAACATGAAAATTCCTTTAATACTGTTGTATATATGGAGTTACTAAAAATGCTTTGGAAATGGCCCTTTTGAAGAAGACCTGCAATTCAGGACATGAAGGATTGTTTACAGGAATGCTTGGAAGAGCTAAGGTGCAATCAACACATCAGACCTAACCTGGTGACAGAGTAATTCCTGAAAAATCCCTTGTTAAAATTAGCTCAGCTCTGCACTGTTCCTATCCCATGTCACTAAAACCTCCTCATCAAACCCTAAATTTAGAGAAATCTTGTGGTTCTCATCTGCAGTTTACTGTAGCAAATTTCCTTGATTCTCTAAGTGTGGCAACTCTCAGTATGTTATTTCATGGTTCTTGACATTGCTTAACTATTGTTGGACAAAAATAGGGAGAGGAGTTTTCATATAGAGAGCAAAAGCCCAAATATTTGCTGTTTATGAATACAATTATCATTTATAGGAGATCCTGAAAACTAAGTTAAACTTAGCTCTTTTAAAAATTGGGCATTACACCTGTGTCAAAACTGCATGTCAAAAATTAGAATGTAGAAATTACAACCCAAATCTTGGCATGGAAGCTCAAAGTTGAAAGTCTTACTGAAATGTGTTGTTAAACTCAGAGAGTTAAATGAATCTAATGGTCCAGGTACTTCAGATCTTTCCAGGCTAACATGGATTAATTTCTTTCCTCCATTGAAGTCAAAAGCTTCAATGAATTGTTCAAGGCTGGGCTTGTGTAGTTAATTAGTTGGAACTGGAACCTTTAGTAGACAGCAGATAACTTGCTCTGTGGGATACAGAGCTACATATATAATTTATGTAGAAATGGTTCATCACATTCGCCCCATGTGGATCTCTATAAATGGTACATAAAACTATTAGACATCTGACTCCCATTTGAATCCAACAGGAACTGACTTGAAACGGACTTTCATTTTTTGTCAACATAATTCTCATGAATTAAAAGAGCCGAATGCTGAAGAATTTGGTGAGGTTTCTGATGAGCTCAAGAGGAACTGTAAATCCCCCTGTGCTGACCAAAAGGACCCACCTACCTACCCAGGCTCTTGGATCCCCTTCCCTGACTCTCAGCATACTCTTCTTATGAACACAGTAGTGCTTCACAGAAGGGATCGTTGCCGTGTCAGTTGTGAAAGCATCCTCTGCACTAACTGTGATGAACACTCACCCCACTTCTCTGCACCACCTCCTGAACATACAATGAAGTGGATTAGTCAATGAGGATTCCACACAGACTAACAACACAGCAGTTTCTGTAAACAAGTACAATTAATAGCTTGGAGTGAAGCTATTCCTTAAAGAACAACAAGAAAAAAACCCAACCAAACTCAGGGACTGCTGGCTGTGTTATCATGCCATTGTCCTTTTAATCTGTTGAACATGAACGCATAGGTAAAATAATTTTAGGTCATTATAGTTATAAATAAATAAATAAATAGTAGCTACGGGAATAGACTCCCTTCTGATTAAAATGACCTTTCCAAGGCTAACTCCTATTCAGGAGTGTTCACTGGGAGGTTTAATAAGTCAAAAGCCAAGAAAACTAGCATATAAAAATCCAGTACATCTTTTACCAGGACAGGCTTGTCATCCTCTCTGTCATGCACTCTGAGAGATGTCACCTTCAGAGATTCTGCAGAAATTTTAGAAAGTAACAGCTCCCATTTTTCTCTTTCCTGAAGAAAAATAAAGATGCTGATCTTCTCCAGACACTTTCCCTAAAACAAAGAATGAATATTTAATAATGAGTGTAGTGCTGATGAGGGTGCTTAAGAGACCGAGGTTCTCTCTTTAACCATAGTCAAGCAGCATGAAGAGCATCTTATTGCATTTCTGGGCACTATTATGTCTCTGTAGTGACCTGGTCAGGGAGAAGTTTCTGTGGCTGTTTCATGTATCCTAGGGTGAATAACAACATGCTTGTGAAGCTCCCTTAGCACTTTAGTAGGAGAACTGCATTCACTAATGCTGCCATTGCTACAGTACTGAAATTAGATAAACAAACTGAAGCCATTTTATGAGCAAGTAAATAAATTTCTTGGGAGTCATTAACACTGTGAGCTCAAAATCTGCCCAAATTCACCCACAGCAAGTTCAAGCTCCATTTTAAGCAAAATTTCTCTTCCAGGTTAGAAAGGAACCAAGTGAATCTCACTAATACAAAGCTCGGTTTGATCTTCGGGGTCTCTTTGTAATTCCAATTCGAACATACAGATACACATTATTTATCAATACAAACATTTATCAAAACCACGAGGGTTACCAATTTAACCACTGCCAAGAATTTCTGAATGGAAGGTGTTAAGAATGGCCTACAATGGTTGTTCTGTCAAAGTGGTTGGTTTACATTATACAATGCAGTCTAAGCAAAGGCATCCGAACAACATAACTGTGTGTAGATTACACCTGGAGCTGAATTCTGGACTCAGAGCTTGTTGGTACAGTGTGATTTACATATGAAATGTTTAACTATCTCAAGAAATGTCTACCATGGTCTCCCTCTTTTCTGCAAAGTGGAATTGATACATTTCTGGTACCCATGGATGTGGAGATCGATGGACACACATCTACAGGGGTACATCTACGTAACTCTCAGTTATCCAAGGGTTTCCTTTGGGCATCCACAGAGTTATTAAACTACAGAACGTGGTATCTGAATCATTTGTGGGAGGAAAAATGTAAGTCACAGAAATATTTCCTGTCTTAAATTATCTTTGCTTTCTTTTACATGTATGGCATGAATTCCAACTGTGATTTAAAAACAAAACAATACAAATTCTTTCCGTGAAACATAAATTCTTAATTTGCATATTTGTCTTGTTGGCAGTGGGAGAGAGACAGACAAGATTTAATTCAAAAATCAATCTAAAGGTGGCTAAAGTAGCCTAGTATATATCTGGAATATCTAAAGCTAGGAATTAGCATTTTAATGATGGAAAAGTGAATGGATCCTGATAATAGCTTTCCCTGAACACAGTCAAAACAAATTCTCTGTTTTTTCCACAAATAAAGAAAAGAACTTATTGCATTGCTTGCATATGTAAGAGTCCATTACCTCTCTTTAGCTAGGAAGAGATAAATGAGCAACTACCAGCTTTATGGGGTAATTTATAAAGTCTTGGTTCAGCAGAGTGGGAGTTCTAAATGTATGTTATTTTATATTTGAGAAAATGTCTGACAGATCACAGGGTTTTATGCAGTTCTGGAACTTTCTTTACAGTAACAATGCGCTCTGTCAAAGGAGTAGAAAAAACTCTGGTATAAAAATGTCCATTATCAAGGGAACTCATAATTGGTTTTCATATCAGCTTTCCTTCTTAAAATACCCAAATGAACAAAGTAGATAATTGCAAAGTTCACAGAGTAGTGATTATATTCTGACTATGGCAATCAAGATGCCGACAGACTAAAGACCCATTATACACATGAAAGGCTGATTTTTGTTTACAGATGACAAGAAAGCTAACCTTTAAAAGATATTTATGCCACCCCTTAATGTGTTCTACTGAGATTTACACATTTAGATTGTGGCATTTCAGCACTTTCTACACATTGATTCAATAAGGTAAACAAACGTGTCTTACTGAAAGCAAGTGATTAGTTCCTTTGCCTTTTGTGGACCACAAAACACGCCCTGAGGCTCCTTGCTGAACTGTGCTGTAAATAACTCTAAACATATCTTACACAATGGGAATTCATCTGTAATATCTCCTATGCAATTATATATAACCTAGATTACTCTCACCATGCATTCCCATACTTGTGTTATTTGCCCAACATTTCCTATTGGTGTTGTAGCCCGAACTGCTGTTTCCACTGGGCTAAGGTGTATAAAATGGTATTTGGTGAGGTTGTGTTCCAGCAGGATTGTTTGTTCCAGTCTCTTATTAAACCCAGACTTCTGCATCTGATTTCACCATGCTATTTTTTGATGATGATTATGAGAAAAATGTTAATCCTTAGAAAAATCCCCATTATTTTGTTTTGAAAATTCATGAAGGTAACACAACAATAAGAGAAAATTTAGCATCAAAACATGTCATCATTCAGCTGCAATCTTCTGTCCTCTGCAGCTTTTGCTATGGTATTTATGAAATCTTGTCATTGCCATTAAACTATGAGCTTTGTTGCTTCTTTTGAGAAGCCATTTTTCTGATTTTCAGCAGCATTCCTCTTTTTCAAAGAATTTCTCATTGGATCTTTAGTACCTTCTTTCCTATGTTTTTCTGGCGCAGCATAAAGAAACAAAGATAAAGAAAATGTACTACCTCATACCAAATATATCACTCAAAAAACCCCAGTAAGAGACACAAACTATTTCTCAGTCTTTATGTTACTAAAACCCGTGAACAATTCTCAGGTGTAATTCTTTGTACCTGACTATTCTGGCAGAAGTGAGAAGTGTTTCCCAGGCTGGAGTCTACTCTGTGAAAAGTCTGGAGATAATTTCTGTGAATCTCATGCTAAGACAGTGCCAAACACAGCCCAAAGGGCAGGATTTAGAAACAACACCTTCCGAATCAGGTGCTGGATCAAACACAAGTGCCCAGTTTTTATAATGACATGTGTCAGAAAGTCCTGGGAAGAAATCCTACCTTAATACATATAATGAGTTTTTCTCCTTGCGAGTAGTGAAAGAGGATCCTGTTTTTGCATAATTATGTGGTTGTTTTAGTAAGCACTTTTTTTTTCTTGTATAAATGAGCTATTTTCCTGTTTTCCATAATTAAATTCTCTTTTCATCTCTGGCAAAATGTAATTCCCTAAGGATATAAATCATGTAATAGTTGGACTCTTTCTGCTCTTAGCTGTCATCCTCAAATTATTCCTTGGTTACAAGCAAGCCTTCCTGCCTTCAGGTGAGCCTTCTGATAAAACTGTTTTTAATGGTAAATCTTCATTTCATATTATCTATAACCAGAGTCACATTAATGGTTTGTTTGATACATGGGCAACACTGGAAATCTCAAGTTTGACTCTTGTGGCCTCTTTGATAGTGTTATTTTTGCAATGTGTTGACAAGTAATGACAAGCACAGGTAACATTTAACTGGTTTATTAAAAATCAAAGATGCTATTACCCTCTAAGTGGTAAAATAGTCAAGGATGTGGTACAATAGTCAAGTATGACATTGAAGTAAAGAGCAACACCAAATCAATTTTCATTTGTTATAAGTATTTATGGTTCTCTTACATAGAATTAGTCATATGGAGATATTTCCACCTTTCACATTCCAATAACTAACTCCATACTAACAAAAGCAAACAAAGACAGTTGAAACCTTTATCTGTTAAAGTTCATCCTCACCCAAAGGATGCTCTGAGATCTGTTATATTTGCAAAATACATTTACTGCACAAGAAAGCAAATCATGAGGAGGAAAAATACAGCTGTATAGACAAACAAAAACACTGAAATGCCACAGTGAAAATATGCCAGAGCCTTAAAACCTTTCCCAAGAAAATGTATTATAGTTCTTTGAAACCAGCACGGCAAGGGAATAGAACCAGCAATAGAAACTAGCATGTACAAACAGAAAATGACAATTACTTCCATGAAACTGTAGATTTCTCCTCTTACAGTGATCATATTTCAAAATACAATGTGTGTTGCTTACATGGCAAGTGAGAGTGATAGTGACAGCTGCTTTTGAAACTTCTCAATGAAGAGTAAGAAGTGGAATTATAACTGGAAAAATCTCAAGGCTAAAGGAGACTGAATGCACTATGAGTTACTGCATTTGCAACAGCTTTATCTTCACAGCACCGTTCACTCATGGAGGAAACTGTCTCCCACCTCCTTGTCCTGCCCTGGACAGAAAGGGACACCCATGAAACCACACACCATTTGTGGGACCCACACTGGGTCTGACACAGAGGCAGAACTTCCAGGGCACAGTATGTTTGGCTTTTGTTCTGCATCAAACTGTTTACACAAACAGAGGGTGCAGCCCTTTTCCTGGTGATGACACAAATGCCAACTTTGTTGCCAAAATATAGAAAGAATTATTTCTCCCCAGTTCATCCAGGGCATACAGTCCAGCACCTCTTCCTTTAATCCAGGAGCTGATTCTCTCTTCGCAGCTCTTAGCTGAAATAGAGTTATGATTCCAAATATTAGAAATTTCTCCCATTCCAGCAATATTACGTAGTAGTGTTGCCTGCTGTGGCATTTGTGTGGAGGCCTAAGAATCTCAGTAAGGCAAGATTTATAATAGTGAGGTAGTACTTAATAAAATAATTGAATCATATCTGGAAGAAAAGGGGAACTTTTAAAAACATGTCTGTGAAAGGGTTTATGTCTCTCAGTCTAGTTTTTCAAACATTCCCTCATCTAATAAAATACGTTAAATTGTCCCTGCGAATTTTAATGTACAAACAGTATTTTGTACATTGGAGTTGATGTTTTTCAATTTCAGCCCCTATCACATTGTATCCATAATGGTACTTCATTGCTTTGGTGCTTTGTTTTCCTTTTCTAGCTTGGGGCTATATTATCCTCTTCTAGTTCACATTCTATTTATGAGACTATATAATTCACAGACAGAGATAATAAAAACATGTATGTGTGGAGATACAATCTGGAGTAAAATGAGAACCAAAGCAAGTTTCACTGAGAGAGGACTTTTTGTAATGTTTCAGAAGAACAAGATGCAGTATTATGGAAATTCTTAAAGGAAATGTCACATGGTCCTTCAGCATTTACTAATGCAAGGAAACACACAGTGAGAGTTCAGATCAATGGTGTGGTGAATATTTAACAAAAAAATCGTTGCTGAAGATGTCGCAGAAATGAATTCTGGCTGTGGTCATGAACACAAGGAATGAAAACACAGATTGGCTGTGGAGCCTGAACTGGTGAAAACAGGAGAGAAAGCAGTGGTTCCAAGGGTGATGGAATAAAACAGATACTTCTGTGTTCAGAAATTCAGCTGGGAGAAGGGATTTCACTATGGACAACTCTGTACGCTTGAAATGAGAAATGTCTGGGCCAAGTATGACTGGAGAAAAAAAATGAAATAATCAGAAATGTTGCATCTGAGCCAAGCACAACAGTAAATTAACAGAAATCTGGTTTTTAGTGATGCACTCAGTACAACCTGGGAGCAATTGGCAACACAATTATAATCAGCAGAAGCACTGTCATAAGGCACCATTATGACTTAGCTGGGGCTAGAAGAAGCACATCTAACCAACACATCCAAGGATAATTGTTCCAACAGTATGAATACCAGATTCTCCAAAACTCCTATTTATCTTAACCTTTAGAAGATGAGAACTTAGGCAGGGTACTATAGACAGAAACAGGTTCAAAAGACAGATTGTAGCTTCCTTATGTATTGACATGAGGACCAGGGATATTATTTTCATCCAGACCCTCATTCTGATTTTACAAAGCTTGTGAAAGAATTGAGTTCCAGTTCTGACGTCTTTGCATCACCAAAACTCCCACTGTTGGCTGAAGGGCTTTTAGCAGCGACACAAGACTCAGGCTAAAATAAACTCAGTACTTCTAAAAGGAAAATAATTCTGTGGAATAATTATTACAGAAATCCTCCTTCACTGTTTTTCTGATTACCTAGAATGCTGCACTATAATGACAAAAAAAATCATATAAATCCACAAAATATAGAAGAAAATAACTTCTAAAAATGAAATGCCTCTTATTAGAGACATTTTTCATGATCAAATCAGCTTTTCACAGTAAAGACTTCCTACTGATATTTCTTAGGAGCTCAGTTTTCAAAACGCACCCATGTATTCTGCTGATACCTGTTTATTTTACTTAATTTGCCTGGAAGTTTGCCTAAGGACCTTACTGAAACTGTATTCATTTCAGTTGTGTCTTTCTGGTGTTCACAGCCCCTCATTCTTCTCTTACCTCAGTTTGCACTGTTTGTATGATGAAACCACTCCTTGCAGCTGCACTGAAGTTAGGACACACACGAAAACTTTGTGTACAAGCAGCTTGCTCACAAAACACAAAACTCTTCATTACCTCTCACAGGATGTTCACGAGGCAAGCACATGCAATAGAAGACTTGAGATAATGAAGTTTAGTAGTTTTCTGTTAAGAATTTAAAGGTCATTACTTTGAACACAAGAAGTGTTGGCATAAAAAGACTTTGGTGGTACAGCATTGATAGGGTGACTCTGTTATTACTCACATGGCATCTGCCACTGTAATATATTGTAACCCAAAAATCTGCAAATATTTGTCATTACAACATTCCTCTGAGGTCAAGATACCCTATTGAACCTCATCTTATCATGAGGAAATTCACCTACAGAGAAGCTAAGTGGCTTTCTGTAGCCCTAAAGGAAGTTGAAACATTGACCTCTGCCTTAATCAGAACATTTATCTTTCACATAGCACGGCGGTACCACAACCATGGGGCCATTCACCTGCTTCAGTTACTGATGACAGGGGGCACAAAATGTGAAGTACAACAGGAACATGAGCAGGACTTGGATTCTGACGCACTCACAATTTATGACTCTGAGGCACAGAGCAAAACGGGATTAACAGTTCTCCTTAGCTTCTAACCTCGCAAAAGTAAGCTACCAACGTCTGAATGCACTGAAAATTTCTGTGAAATAAAGAGCAAATTGAGCCGTGAAGGCATTTACAGCTTGATTAAAATTACAAATTCAGCCTCTGGGTACTGGCTTTCAAAGATTGTAGATCAAGCCATTTTTGTGTATCTGTAATGTGCCCCATATGGGATAATCCCATGTAGTACAAACTATTTAAAGGACAGTAACATCTTCCCTTTTTTTTTTTCTTTCAAAATAAAAACATGAAGAAACCACTCAGGGTAGAGTGAGCAGACTGCAGTGATTTTCTCAGACCATTGCACTATTCAAACATTTATTCACTTCTGAAGAAGAGCTGTCTGCCTTTCAAAATTACTTTCTCTGGTCTTGTAATCAGTAGCTTACAGATAGTAATGGAAGATGAGAATCTATATTAAAAACATATAAGGAGCCATATTTCCTCTCTGCCTGTGTGAAAGGAGACTTGAAGGTGGTCTGAATCCCACTCCTTCATGTGTACCACATGAATCAGATATGGCAGGTAAGCAGATGGTATGTAATTAACCACTTCATTGCTCTCTTAACCTTGTTTAGTAATTAGTTTGGCACTGATTGCAGATTGCAAGAATAGAGTTCATCATTTATGATTCAAGTTGCAAATGATTTGTCAGGTTCAAACGTCGATTGTAGCCAAATTGTACCTTCCTCTTTGCATAGTAATCAGCAGTTATAAATTCTGTTATTCAGAAACCAAACTCAAGAGCCAGCATTTCTGTGGGGAAATAGATATATATATATATATCTCCCGAGTTTTCAGAACACCCTGCCTCTCAACAAAGTTGTCTACTCATGTGTATTTTCATTTATAGAATAAAAAGAAAAGTAAGATTCCCTTTTAATGATACAGCTCAAAAATTGCACAGAAAGGAAAAAACTGCCTACCATCCATGTATTTTCTGGTAGCAGCACTAGTAGTTTTTCCAGAATAGGGCAAGCACCAGCCTACAGTGACAACTCCACTTCTCTAACAGCTGTACCTGTGGCAGTACAGGTTGGGGTTTATTGGAAGTTACAATAAGCTGGCAGTGAGTTTCACTTTCCACACCTTGAACGTTCACTTTCAAAGTACGTACTCTGTAGGAGTTCAAACAAAACACAGAGAAAGAGAAGCAACTTATCATGACATGACTGTGTTGCTACTGATGACTAGTTAAGTACTACTATTTTTTTTTAATTGATTTGATTCCTCCCTCTTTTTGTCTTGATCTTAAGCTACCACTGTGCTTACCATCATCAATGACTAATGCTGCACAATCCAAGAGCAGTAATCTAAAACCATGGACTGCCTTGTATAACATAAAAAAAAAGTTCGCATTCTTGTTCAGAAGCAAAATCTCAGAGAAACAAATGAGTGTACAAATGCATGTGTCACAAAGGCATGAGTGCATAGAGCATGAGTGCAAGAATAATGCTTCATGAGCCCAAATTCTTGCCAGTGCCACACAGATTCAGACCTCGAGTGGAAGGGTAAGAGACCTGCTTGTCCATCAGCAGCTGTAAAACAGCCTCAGCCCCAAACTCACACAGTACCTCAGCAGCAACAGGAATCTTCACTGCATCCAGAATATGAGAAAATTTTGGACTCAGAGGGAACTTTAGCCTCACATGAAGGTGCAAAATACGTTCATATATTCCCTAATACTCTAGATAGGGGCCCTGGGAGAGCAAAAATATGCAAAATGTTCTTTGAGAAAGAAATATTCCCATTTATGCATAAACACTTTGTGAACGTTCCTGCTATGGGAAAATGTTACCTCGTCCAATAAGACATCTCTCTCTCTTGTCTACTTATAGATATGTGTACATTTTCATGCTCTTCCTTCCTGTGATAGTCCAGACAGCTTCCATATGGCCCACTAGACACTGTAACTCTCATGGTGGACTGATTTTTATGATATATTTGTTTCTAGACTAATACCAATGTCTGACCTGATCCCCCTCCGGGCCTGCAACATACATGAATTGAGATGATAGAAGGTGTGAGCTTTATACAAACCAGGAGCTTTCTGCATTTTTTCATGCAATAAAAACAACCAAAGAAATAAAATGTTTTATATTATGCAATTATTTTTTTTATTATATTTGCACCTCAAAACTGCCTTTGACTATCAAGTACTGAAAGTGAAATGGAAAATGATGGATAATGGCACAAAGAGGGGTCAATGGGGCAATATAGTTGCAAAAACAATGCCATGGATTGGAGCAGATCTGGAAGAGAAAGGGACATACCAGACAACAATAAGACAACAACTAATTATGAAACATTAGACTACACAAGCTGCCCAGTCATTATCAGATTTTCCCATTAGCCTGAGAATAGTAAATTTTAACAAAGCATATGAAATGCTGTTTTCTTCCATCTGTTTAAGATTATATAAGACCCTTCTAGGATGTTTCAAAAGGCAACAACAAGTCTTTTTATGACAAAAGAACTGGATTTGTAGCCACTGCAGAAAAGCCATATATTACACACTAATTTGGAAAGCTGCATAGTGTCTGCAGATGTGTATAACATTTTTAAAGCTGACATATTGAATGGAGGTACATAAACCTGTATTTCTAATACTAAATTCTAAATAATGGTATTTTCTTAAAGGGTTGACTTATTATTACAGGGATGCTGAATTCATTTTCATGTATGCATCATGAAAGAAATGCAACTTACCTCGTGCTCACAAGTTAATATTACTGTGTTTTCTAGCTGTAGATTAATTACTCCTTCATCAGTGTTACCCAATATGTGTTTGTAATAGAGCATGCATAATTGCAAGATACAAAAGGAAGAAAATGTGCAAGACAGGGGTTTAGATTATAATTCAAAGTATACTAATTCTTTTTCTGTGAGTGGAATATCAATTTAGGTTCTTTTCAAGGTTAGATCGTATGTATCTTCAGCAAATCAATAAAGGTAAAATCTGATTTCTGCATCACGTTAGTAAGGTTTGCACCAAGTCAAATATTGCAAAAAGCATCTATTTCTGTTTACAGCTCTGGCTTCCTGCTGAGCTCCAGTCCTTTTTTTCAGAAGGTTTGCAACACAAACCTGAGTAGCTTTTTATAACATCAAGGATCTCCATCATCTTTGGAAACAGGAAAGTAACGATGCCAACACTGCCAATAAACGAAGCTGAAGAAGGGATCCTGTAAAGGCAAAGATGACAGCACAGCACACTCAGGAAAATGTGGGAACATTTCAATCAACCTGAAAACCAAGAACAAAGTGAGCTGCAGTGCATCGAGGCTTTTTCCAAAGGATAAACTGAAATGTTCCGTCTGAACTCTCACATATAGACAGAACTATGTGAGAACTAACCCATTAAAAATGGTCAAAATACATCAAGATATTTATTCAGCAGTCATAACACTGACAAGGCTTAAATTCAGCAAACAGAAGCTGAAAACTAATTGGATTACCACTCATCAAAAATGGGCACAGAAGTCAAGCTTTTGACTGTCTCCTGAGATGAACTGAAGACTGATTAGTATCCGCAGCAAAGCCAATGTAATAAAGATTAAAAATCTCAGCAAAGAGGTAGGTAGCAGGGGCAAATCCTTAATAAAAACCAGCATATAATCTTCTTTTAAAATAGAAATTGTTTAGTTATTACTTAAAAATTGCTTGCTTGCTCTGCTTGTACTGTTGCATTGCAAAGTAATGAACAAATCAAAGATGTCTCTCTTATGCTACCTCTGTTTCTCTACACCTTAATCCTTTAAACTCAGCTTGCCAGATATTATATATTCTTTAAGCTCAGAAAACTTTTTTTTTTGGGTGGGGGGGAGGTTATGGTTTGATAGATGCTCAAAATATATATATATATATCACATTAATGTAGAGCCATGGTATCCTTTTTTTTCTGTCACAGTGGCTGAGTGTTGTTTGTTTAAAAGAAAAACAAACAACAAACCAAAACCAAACAAACCAAAATACCCTAAATGCTGCTACGAAAGAATCAAGTATAATCACTGTGATATCCACTGAAGGTTGCTGGGGAGATATGCACAAATTCTTTCTGGCTTTTCCCTCCACAAAGATTTGCACAGTTAAGTTTTACTGACACGAATCTTCAAGAAAATTGAATTTCAAAATCATGGGGGTGCATAATTACAGGTATTTGCATTTATTCACATAAATAACTTACAATAGAACTGATTTCTCCTATACTTAGGTATCTGTGAACTAATCAGTTAGAGGATGACTTGTATATTATGAAATTTGCCCCAAGAATCAATGTCAGCACAAGGCCTACACAGCTCAAGCTCCGCTACTGCCTATATAAGGGCAATGTCTTATGTAAGGTAATGCTATTTTTGTTCTATATTTTCATTTTAAGTGAAGGAAAACTGAAGAGATGACTGAAGCTGAAACTGGAAAAAGAAAAAGGTGATTTTAAAAATAAAGGACTCCGTATCTTGGAAGTAGATGATACAAAAGCAACTGGTAGAATCTGAAAATGATACCAGTCTTGACCTTTCCTCAAAATGCACTGAATTCTTCATGTTATGCATGGGGTGATCTATTTTCAAGCTAGATCCTGTCAATCAAGTCTTTTTTCACTTCACTGGTAAAACCTCCATGCATTTCAGTAATAATACTTTTAAAGTAGAAATCCTTTGATAAATATAAATATTTTACAATAAATATTTTACTGCGTGTCTGTTTGTATTCATTCAATCATTTATACTCAGACTACATCCTCTTTGAACTCCAACCACATACAAAATATTCCATATTCATCTGATTTATTCTCAGATTGTTCCTGAACTAATCATAAGCAAGAAGTCACAAGAGCTGAACTCTCAGTTTATAACCTTGATGATTTATTTCATGGACTCTGAATCAGATGTTGTAAATGCAAATCTCCAAGCATTTTCAAATTCCACTTATGCTGAGTAGCAGTGATGTGGAGTCAAAATTCAAAAGTACTTGCAGGTCTTGCATAGTTCCAACTTTACTCATTCACTTGGCTTCAAACTCCTTTTCACCATTATACCTGCTGTGGCAGACAAAATATTTCCATTTGCAAAACTAGGAAGTCTTGTAGCTCTTGGGAAAGAAAATCCTGCAACTTCCCCCATAACTCCTACAATTTGACTCAATTGCTATTAACTTGGCAAGATTTGTGATTTACCCTCCTGGTTACTTATTGGAACCTTTGAAATTATGTCACACAGTGGATTTTTCTTTTTGAGATGTGCCTCTTTTTCTTCAGTTCTGCAGTACTGTTTTCTCATACCCAAATTATTCAATACTATGTGGAACATGCAGCAGTTGAAAAGCAATGCTCAGTAACAGCATAATAAATTCAGCTCACGGGTTCATTACCCTCCCTCTCACACTGCTTTTGTGGTAAACCAAAAAGTATTAGTGAATATGTTTAATGTTTCCACTTTGGCATTGGCCACGTGTCTCTGAAGAATAAGACTTGGTTTCAAATCTTTTGACCTCAAATATTGATTTATCAATAAAAAATGGCAATCTGAAGTAATGGATAGATTTTCTTCAGAGGAAAAGATGAGGGTATTTTGGGGTTAGGGTTATGTTTTAATCTTATATGTCAAGTAGTTAGGATTTTTTTCTCTAGAATTCTTGTATGTTTTACAATAATGCATCTAACAGAAGTTATCATAGTTTATAAAGATCAGTAGTATATCCATTAAAAGAAAACCATCTAGGGAATATTCATCATTGTCAGAAAAATACAAATGCATTATGTAATAGAACTTTAAACTCACATATATTACCACTATAACCACAGAGAGTTAAACAAGAGTCTTGATTATGATGCATGTTTGTGCATGAAAACATAATTTAAAGGGCTTATCTGAGAATGGATCCTAACTGTGCACAAAAATATTTTTTAAAAAGCACCTTGCACTCTGGGAAGGTGATTTTGCAAATATAGACTTCTCTCTGTCTAACAAAAAAAAACCTTAAACAAAATAAACCTTTTTTGACTAATGAGAATTAATTTCTTGGAAGGCAGTGGAACTATTTTCTTTGGAGAATCATTTATCTCGTGCAAAGAGACGAGTTGAATTTTAGATGAAATTGGTAATCTACGATTTTGTGTTCAGAATGTGAATCAAAACTAAGAGGGAAAAAAAAATAAGGAAAACAGAGTGAACATTTTAAATTTCCACAGCTACCATCAAAAAGGACTCCTAGGGCTAAAGCCTGAAATCTCTAGTTTCGTTCTGCTCAGTGTCTTCATAGAAGAGCTGGAATACAATTGAGGCATAAATCAGAGAAGAAAACAATACGTCTCACAGTGACCTTCCATTCAGATATTGTGCATTTCAAATGACAGAATCCTGTGAAAACTGATACTTAAAAATGCATTCACTCATGTGAGCAGTCCCATTGTGTATATTAGTGTTAAGTAAACAAAATTTTGTTTGTTAAAAAAATTACAAAAGTCACACAAACATTTTTAATAATGCATTTTCCTTCAACTGTTCTTACAAGTTGAAAAACAAGAGGGTTTTTTGCAACAAGTCAAGCTCAACAAGATTACCGATACAGTCAGAATTGCACTATATCACATGAAACACAAACTGCTCTGTTGTGCCATATTTGCTCTGTGCCTCAGGCCTCCAACCTGGTGTCCTTTTTGATGCTTTTGCTCTTACACAAGGCTGTGGAGCTGCAGGGCTGGTGTGTCCTCAAGCCCAGAGACACAAGAGGAGCTAGGAGGGGCTCAGGGACAGGATTTTGTCCCCTCCTGACACAAGCATGGGCTTCAGCTCGCCTATATTTGCACCCAGTGATGTCCTTCCTCCCTTGTGCTCACAGGCAGACCCACCCAGCAGGTGTGTCTGCTCTACAAAGTGAAGGGCTGAGCCTCTCCTCAGGTTCAGGCTTTTTGTTTGCACATCCTCATGTTCCAATGGACTCAACACCAGCTGAAATGTGTTTCAGGCTTAGCTGTAAGGAGCTGCTCCGAGCAAAACTCTTCCTAAGCACTGTAAGGGTGATCAGTGCCTGATCAACAGCTTGGAATGTGAACAGAAGGTGCACAGCCCATAATCACTTTTATGTTTAATTGCTCTTGTCCTTGCAGGTCATCACCGTAGCATTTTATTTTCTAAATCTTTTGACTAAATATTTTTTTTGTTATGTTTCAGTTTGGGTTTTTTCATAAAAATAGTGGTAAAATTAAAGATAGAATATTTTTAACTACACTGTGGTAATTTTCAAAACCTCACACGTCTTTTGATGGTGTTTTCGAGTTTTAATGAAAACTAATCATGAAAGTGAGTCCAGTTAGAGTCTAGAACCTTACACACATAGCCTGACCCCAAATCTATTTGCTTACATTCATATTTTACTATCTATTTTTTCATTATTTTGAATACTAGATTAAATGTTCACTTGAATAGAGAAAAGGCTGTACTTCATATTCCTGATCAGAATAAGGACACGTATTTGTGTACCTAGGCTTATTCACACTGATTAATTGGAAAATCTGTTTAAAGGGCCTATTTTATCACATTCCTTCATTATCACATCTTTTAAGGAAGAAAGCCTTGGAAATCTTGGAAAATAATGTGAAATAACTCTTCCTTATGTAGCTCTAATTCCCCATTACAGTGTCTCACATTGCCTATGTTATGACCTGCAATTTATGAAAAATCAAACTGTTTTTCGGTGTTCCACCAGAGCTACTTGGGATTATGTCCTCATTCATGTCATTGTTTTAGGTACTGACCAATGATGTGGAGTCTGAGTGCTCTGGGTCTGTGGGATTTCGCTTCTGCAAAATTCCTAACACCTGGTAATATTAGAACTAATAGCCAAAAACACTCGAGCAAGAGAATGCAATGCAGAAAGCAACAGCAAATAGGACAAATTTATTCTTTTCTTCTAAAGAATAAGCACCAGAGAAATGGCCTTCGATGATGAGAGTTTCCCAAAAATCCTCTGCACTCCAAGAGATATATGGGTCAGGTCTAAGCATTTCTTCTTACTATGATTGTAAAAAGAATAACAGAGTTTCATACTGTGTGAAATCATGGTCTGAAGTTTCACAAGTGGTACAGATGATATACAATCAGTGGACTCCTAACAATGCAAAATAAGAAATCAGATAATCAAAGATTATGCTGTAATGGATCTGAGATTCAGCAATCAGGCTAGGCACAATTTTTTTAACTGTGGGAGGCTATACAGACATGAGAATAGACTGCTTTTCAGACATAATGTTTTTCATTTTATTCATAGAGGTAAAAAATCCATCTCTTTCTGACCACTGATAACAAAAACACATCTCAATATTCTTGTAATTTATTGCTATTTTGGGATGTCAATGAAGAATTCTCTGAATATAATTCTGGATTATAACCTCAGAGTCACAAAATACTTTAGGTATATGGATTATATTATGTGAAAGATAATGTATACAATTTTCCAGAGCAAAATTTGGAAATGGAAAAGTCCCAAAGTTAATTTTTTTCCTCACACAGTGCAATTATAGTTAACATCTCACCAAGATTCTTGGATGAGTTATGGTAATATCTAGATAGGTATCTAATGTATCAATGAAGGTAGAAGGCTTGGAGTGATTCTTGGCTCAAATAATAATTAAACTACCCGAGCTGAGGTACTCACCTTGTAGCAAGGAGTGAGCAAAGGAAAGGAAATGCTCATTACAGTGAATTACACAGAACTACCCATAATATGACGAAAGAGAGAACATTTGAAAGTTGATAGAAATGCAACTCTCCCGTTTTGTTACCCACAATGAAATTCAACCAGGTAGTCATCCTCATTTTCCCTGGAAAATTCACTGGGAAAAGTGGGCTCACAGAAAGAGAATTGATTTTATTCTTTGTCCTACTAATGGAAAAAAAAATATTTCATTCTTCAAAACTATTAGATCAGGCAGGCAGGCTGAAAACCTTAAAAAAAAAAACTTGATTTTTTTTCTTAAACAAATTATTTTACACCCATATAGAGCCATGTTCTCTATTTGAAGCTTTGGTCTGACATTTATTCTGCAACTTGGAGGAAAACCAGGTTAAACCACTACAGTGAAAATTTCACTCCCACCTTACAATTAAGCTGATCAATCATTTTGATTCCTCAATATTTAATGTAGTTCTTGTAGAATATACTAGTTTGAGAAGTTATTAAATAACACAGGAGGTTTTATTAATCATAGAATCATTAGGCTGGAAGGAATCTGAAGAGTTGATGCAGTCCAGCCTCCTTCTCAAAGCCAGATTGCCTGGGGCTTGAAAATCTCCAGATGGGGCTTGAAGATCTCCAAAACTCCACAACTTCCCTGGCAAACCTGTTCCAATGATTAATTTTTCGGGGTTTTTTTTTCCATATACCTAATCCAAGCCACTCCTGTCTCCTCCCACCACTATGCACCTCAGTTAAGATCCTGGCTTCTTTTAACTCGTAACTTCTTAGGTATTGACATTCTTGTTTGTGTGTTAAAGGATGTAAAATTTGTATTTGCTCAGACTGCAAGCAGAATAACTGTCAATGCCTATAAATAGGGGGAATTACACTGACTTAAATTTTACATTCTTAAGCACTAATATTTCTAAATATTTTGTACAATCATGTTTATCTTTTAGAAATAATTTTTCAAGATGCAAAAAAAAAAACACCAAAAGATGGGGAAGGACAGCAAAATGAACTTATTATGACACATACAACATACATATATATTAATGCATATATTATGAATAACATTCTAAATAAATATAATAAGATATTATTTAGATTGAGTGACAGATAACAACTAAAGACTAAGAGTTAGACTACTTTCAGTTTTCTCCTCAAAAATTCCCCTACCTGGTATCACCATTCCTACTTACCCTACAACACCAGCAGCTGTGAAGAAAGAAAATATGTCTTTAAATCTGGACAAAAATCAGGACTCCAGCAGAGCCTTGCCTTAAATAACATCTCTATAATTAACAAGACAAACAGGCAGAAACCGTATGACAAGGGATAGCAGAGGGATGGGCTTCTGAAAGGCACTTTGACAAACATTTTCAGTCACTTCTTGCAGAGGGTTCATCCCACAGCATCCAGTGTGGGAAAATTCTTTTTTCCATTATGTTCCATTGCCGAGCATTGCTGCTCCTGGAGCAGCACAGCATGTGAGAGGCACATGTAAGCTTTGCCATCACTGGGTGCTGGGCTGCTCTTTTACTATTTATGTGCTTCAAAATTCAGTGCACTCCCATTCCCCTGGCCAATGTCCTTCAGTTTATTAATTCTTTCTCCACTAATATTTTCTACTTGTTTTAATGAGGAAAAAAATCATCCCTGAGCCTGCAGGTAGAACTGAATGAAATTTTTAAAATGTCAGAGCTCTGATAAAGGCCTAGTTCTTTAGCAGACATTAAATAATTAAGAGGTTGCAGCAGTGGTTTCAAATGGCCCTTGTCAATGCTTGATAACTTATTTTCACATCAAAACCATAAATTATGGGCAACCTGCATTCTAATGATATTTTAGACAGACTGTAAAGGCCGTTTTAAAGAAGACAAAGAAAATACATTGCATTAATAAAGAAGAAAAAGGATGATCTTTCGAGTTTAGAAATAGATTCTAAATAATTTGCCCGCTGTAATGAAAGGCAAACAACTTCGTTCGCATCAAACATGAAAATATTTGCATCAAACACGAGGCTGAACAGGATGTTTTGGTTTATCACCCCATATTCTTTCAACTCTTTTCTTAGGTACTGCAGCCCAAAGCAGCCCAGCTCCTGTGGAAATGGTGAATGTTAGCCTCGAGAAGGGAAGGACAGTGCATCATTTTGATACGTCTCTGTAGGCTCTGTGGGATAATAAGCAGAGGAGCAAGCACAGCATTTGCAAACACAAGAACACACTTCAAGAATAATGGGAACTGTAAGGCTCTTTGGGGAAGTGAATCCTTTCCCATTCTGGTGTCTAAAAAAAAAAATTCTCAGTGTTCTGGTTTGTTTTCAGTGACTGAGAACAGCTTCTCCCTGGGTATAAACTTTGACTTCATTTGTACATGTCGTCAAGATGAGAGCACATCCACTGAGCCACGGCATCCTCTGTGTCATGTCTTGTGTAATTGGAAGGTGACAGTTCTGCAGGAGGCCAGGAAACCTCCTCCAAGGCCACAGACATCAGCAGGGCATCCTCCTCCTGGGGGATGGAGTTCACCAGTTCAGGTCGGTGCAGCCAGCCTTGCCTTTTGGCAGTACACTGAATTGCAAACAGTACACTGGGGCTCCTAGAGACCCAACAGCAATTTTAAAGAAATAAAAGAAAGCATAATTATGTCCCCTAGTTTACCTTAGTAGCCTCATGGCACCAGGAATGGGAAAGACCTTTCAGAAGCTCCACTTTTGTTTTATTCACAAAATAGGACTTTCCTTCAGCTTTTGAGAATTTTGAGTTAGAAGGGTCCATCACCTTTACACTAAACCACAATTAGAGGAAAAACAGATTCAAGTGTTTTCATTCCTAAGCCATGGATGATACTTTTAGGTGTGAAAAATAGACCAAATTTTAATCAGATTTTCAGTTATTCTGAAATAAGATTTGGTTGTAATGAAAACCAGTTATAGCTGTGAAATAACTCTGCTTTTTCAGTCTTTTTAGCCAGAGAGGCCTAAATAATTTTTGTAGCAATCTTAAAAAAATGCCATAAGGACCAAATATTCAACTACTGAGGGTCAACAATTTCCTGCCTCAACACAGGCACACTTGTCTACCACAGCTGGTGACATCACTCTAAAGCTCAGGAAATATGAAGGTTGCAAAAACTTCAGATCAAACATTAAAAAAAAAAGGCAAAAAAATAACGTTGTTGCCTCCAAGCTTGCTAAATTATTTCTTGCCCTTGCAGTCTTTGAATTCCAGCCTTCTCAATTGAAAAGAAACCCTAGTGGATTACTATGAGTTATCACAAGAGTACAAGTTGTACACTACCCACAAACACAAGACATTCTTGTGCTGAAGAAAAATACTGCTGTGATGGGATTGAAACACACACAATTTACCATGAACTCCTAGGAAAATTAATTACTAATTTCTCCTCTGAGCTAAAGCAGGTTTCATGGGGTTCCAAAGTTGTACATAGATTAGTACAGTGCCAAGTGCAATTTTAGCTCGGTAATTGAAAGAGAAGCAAGTAATTTCTAGGAAGGCACATCCGAGCTAACTTCACATCCATGCCCTCTATATGCACAAAACCAATTTTAATAGAAGAACCCAATGTATCTTCAACACAAAATAAGATGCCTTTCTGATATCAAAGAGACATGTTATAGTCTCTCTTGTTGTCTCATAATTTTTTACTCATAAAAATGAGGCAACATGAATCAAATAGCTTGTTTTAGAAGGGAAAAAAAAATGTGTTATCTGATTTACAGATATGCTCATCACTAAAGGGCTTATCAGAATTTCTTCAGGGGAAAACTGTGACAGTGAAGGCAGACCCCACACCAAATAAAAAAATAAATCTCAAAATAGAACTAAGTTTAGGTGGCAATTATGATGAAAGGAACAGTCAAGGAGGCTGGAGACAATGGAAAATAAATGAGTGGTCTGCAGACTTAGCACAGGGGAATTCAAGGGAATGGCATGAAATATCACTGTTAGAAATCAAACAATAAATGTATGCAGGAAGTATCAGAACTACATTAGAAGCATAATATACTAGAAACAACTGAAACACGTGTCTCTACAATCTTGTGCAAAGAAGTGTATTCACTGAGATTTCTGAAAAAATAAATACATTTCTGATCAAAAGATTATGATGTGTAAAATCCCTGCAAACAACATGGAAGGCACCTGAACCACAGGAGGAAAATACAAACACCAAATGTATAGCATTCCTTAAATATTAGTCTTCCCACACATAAAGGAAAGTGAAGGGTATTCACAACTTACTTGGTTTTTAGTCAGAGGAAATATCCCATTAGAAGAACAATTTCACAAACCTTTCCCTTTAAGGCAAAGAAAATTACTTCGTTGTCAGCATTACAGTAAAAACAAACTACAAAATAATAAAATTAGTGTGATTGGGAGGCTGCCACTCTTCTGCCCTTTACAGCTGCAATTAAAGATATGAAACTGAAGGGACTGACAGCAGTGCTGGGAAAGTCTCCCAGCTCCAGAAATGATTTCTCTTGCTGTCTGAAAGCCATATGTGAGAACATTACCCAAAGCCTAGAACCAAGCAGACACATGCTGGCACAATACAGCCCTCCTACCAGATGTATCATGCTGCGTCCTAAAGCCCAATGTTCTTTCCAGGTTAAATTCATTCATCAGCAGGTTTAGAGCTTAATTCAAGCATTTAGCCAGTCTGATATGTGGTTTCCACTACATTTACAGAGAGAAGGTGCATCTCTTTCAACCTGATTTTGCTAGAAAGCAGTTTGCTTGGCCAGTTTCTAAGCTGTCACATTGCCTGTTCAAGCCTAGCAGTGCACAAGCCCCCTCTAGCCCCAGAGCCATGACCTCTGGGAGCACACTGCCCTGTCCGTGCCAAGGAACTCCAGGCTCAGTTCTCCTCTTCCCAAACTCACCTGAGCATTGCACAAGCTCCAGTTTCCCCTCATCTGATTTAGCTGACCTGAGGAGGTCTTATCACTACAACAGCAGTGCTAATTACCTGAGCATCATATTTACCATTTTCACTGCCATATCACTGCTGAAACATAATTATCTTGCAGATGGTTAATATACTCATGTTTTGCTTTTTACTCACTGATAGCAGAAATTCTTACAATTAGTCCCTAGCCACATGACCTTGCAATTTCATCCTGTTTCTATTAGTTCATTTCGAATTCACTTAGCTGGTTTCACCCCATCTGTAATTGAAATTGTTTTCCATCGTCAAGACATCAATGAACTCACCTACTATTTACAACAGGGTAAAAATGCTTACACTATTCTGGACTCTCTCAGACCACTTGATGCTATCTCATTAAAATTTTCATCATTGCAGTGAATTTTTCATCACTTCACACTTTATCTGCTACATTGCTATTTGCTACCTTTTCCAGCTAAACAGCACTTCACATGGCGCAACACCAGACACATTCCTGGAAACCTTTTATGCTGCAATCTCGTTGCTTATGAGAGTCAAGATGAACAAGGTTATCAGGCTGATCTACCACAATCTGTCTTGCCCAACTTGTTGTTGTTCCTTTATTATATTCCTTATGGTTGTACTTATCTTTTCAGTTGATAAGTTCACAATCCTTGCATACTGTTAGTTCAGACTCATAGGAACACAGTTGTGCTTTTAGGCTTTGTTTTGGGGTTTGTTTTTTGTTGTTTTGTAGGGTTTTTGTTTTAATATGTCTATTATGTACAGCATCCCTCCATTTTTGTGTACAACTCCAGTTTCAATGGACTAAGCACAAGATCCTTGCCAGCAGTACTTTCACATGCCTGTTTTTCCAGTTACAGAGTGAAGTTTAAGCCTGTTGGGCAAAACCACTTTAAAGGCATGTGCTTTCATAAAGGTTTTTTTTCCCAAAGATAGTTGTATAAAGTTATAATTTATGGAAACTGGGGGTGTTTTCAGTTAATTGTTGAGGATTGCTTTCTTAGCTGAGAGATCATTTCTAACTTTGTTGAAATGTGACATTTTGTCTTGCACAAAAACATGGCAAGTTCACAGGAAAAGTTTCTGAAGCACAGGAAAGATTTTCATTTTCTCTCACACATGCATAGATATAGATAAATACAGAAAGAAAAATGCAAGAAAACCCATAGATTTGATTCAATGACAGTAACTACACATACTTGTAGTTTACAACAGTTCATTGCAGAGCAATGAGTATAATAAACTTTTTCACCTACAGCTTGCAGCCATTTTTCTCACATAATTTATTTCCTTATGATATAAAGTCTGTAATTTCCTTGAGAGGCAGAATCCAATTACTCTCTAATTAAGAAAATTCATGTCCTTTGTTTAACTTGAAGGGATCCAGACTCAAATAGTTGAACATTCTTTTTTGTCACCATTAACAAAAAAAAGAGTTCTTTATGGTTTCAGGAAATAGCACCAATTATTTCTTCTAGATTTAATTTCTGGAAGATGACTTATCTCTGGTCTGGATAGACTGAGTATCAGGGATAGTTTTACAACATTGTACTAATCTCAAACTATAGCCTCTATACATCATAAATATTACAATTTGCATATCTAAGAGTTGCCCTTTTTGAAACAAAGTGTTGCAGAGGGATCCTTGGACATCACACAAAGGCCAGACTCACAGATGTCTGCAAAAATGTAACCTGATCTCCATGTGGGCTGGGAATTATGCCTTGGTATTAAAATTCTGATCTCCATATGCACACTGGAAAGCAGATATATTGTGTCATTTGCACGTCAAATTTCACATATGCTTTTGAAATTCTCTGAGTCTTAACTGCTGCTTGTTGGAAATGCACAATTCCTTTCTAAAGCTTGTTTCCCTCCCCGTGGATTGGGACTTGTGAATATCTGGTAGACATTATTATTTGTAAGGCTTAAGAGCAAGGACTCCTCCTTTCCCCAGTCTTTTAGTGGCCATGATAGCTTTGACTTCAATTTCCTTATAAAGGGTTCACAGATTATTTAGGGATCAATATCTTGCAAAACTACGCAATAATCTTTCACAATTTCTGTTTTATGCTGAAAGGGGGTGGGAGGGAAGAAATTCAGTAGATAAGAGAGGAGGGGAAATCATCATTCAAAATTCAGAACAGCTAAATAGGTCATTCAAGTCTTATAATAATCTCCAGTATCCAGGAGCAGGTGATGACATTGGTAGTCAGGAACAGAAATTAAGAATACAGAATGCTGACATTTTTACAGTGCTTATAGGTCCCAGACACTGGGTTGTCTCTAGCATTCATGATGCTCTACGGGGTAACCCTTAAATGCATTATCAAGTGTATGAAGGCAAAAAAAATATATGAGGATATGCAGAACAGTTCTACAGTCTTAAAATATCCACATTTTAAGCCACTCAAATACAGTGGTTTAAATACTGCTTAGAATCCTTTAAATAGTACTGAAGGTAATGACTAGCCCTCTCACTGTGGCAACAAGCCTTTCTCTGATCTCACTTTGCATTAGCCAGCACTGGCTAATCAGTCATAGTCTCTTCAGTTCATCACACCAGGAATTCTTCTTTCTTCTTCTTTCTTTTTCTTTCTTCTTCTTTCTTCTCTTACAGTCTGCAGAAGACACCTAGTCAGTTGATTTCATTGCCAGCTCTGCTCTGCTCATAGAAGTGTGGTAGCACCTCCCTGTCACCTCATCCAAAGCCATAAAAAGCTTGTCTATAGTGGGAGAATGGTTGTGGACATAGGATGGAACTGATTCCAAAAATATGTACTGAGCTGTCTATTTTTTTCAACCCCAGCAGATTGATACCCAAGGCCTGAGATCCAATTCCTTCACCTTTCCTGTACAGATCCAACCGTTCACAATGAGAGATCTGCCTTAAGCAGTTTAGAAGTCTACCAAAACCACATATATTGTCAGTTACCTTCAGTATCATTATGTCAAGTCATTCACATAGAAATCAGAATTCAAGAAGAGATAAACATGAGAAACATTTTTCTGAAATTTCTTGCTAGTCCTCTGGATATAATAAAAAGGGATAAAATGTTATAGCAAAAGCTAATGGCAAACAGTGGACAACAGCAGCAAAGCAGGAGGCTGCAAAATTAAAACCATTTAAACGCTACTGAAAGTTTCCTAGGTTTGGAGGACTGAAACTAAAAATAAAGCCTACTGAAACCCAGACTTCCATTAACAATCTGCTCAGAACATTACATTTGGAACACAAGGTGTACCAGTTGGAACATAAACATTATTCTTTTCCGAGGTTCAGAGAATAGTAAGATGACTGAGGATATACAAAGACCTCCTGAAGTTAGGAGGAATGCCCCTCAACATGCAGGCTCTGTAGGAGCAGGTGGAAATGAGATGGAGAGGACTGCTATATATTCTTTTCTCTAAATCTTTCCTTATCCCAAACAAGGCACATGGGAAGCAGAAGGACTTCACTCTCCCTATCCACTTGCAGAGCAATTCTGTGCTTGACACCAGCAGGAATGATTATGCTGAAGGTTCCAGGGTTTAGAAAGAATAGAGAAGGCATATTTTCTTAAGCACAGTTCTCCATGCCTCTCATATACAGGGACAAGCAAAATGCCCTGACATAATTAATATCATTGCATTTTGAGTCTGCTATATTATCACCACTCCTGCAGTGAGAGTTCTGAAACTTCCTTTTGCCCAAAGGCTTTACTAGAGCTGAAAGGACTGAGCACGGCAGGAATCTGGCCAATAGCCAGGAGGCTAAAATTGCTGTTTCAGTACCAAATCATTGCATTTTGGTTTTGCTTGCCGCAGTGCTGTAAAATCTGCTTTAGCTGGGAACAAACTTCCAGCAAAGTGGGAACTTTTACTAGAGAACCACGAGATGGCACCACAACAAGCCATGAAACCTGTTTAATTATCAGCAACCCTGATCTTGCTCCTTTATATAATTAATAAAGCAATTGAGTAGGACTGTTTCTGTTTCAGGCAGTACTACAGGGATTACAAATGGATCTCTGCTCAGTGACTTTTCTATTCCTCTAAAGCTGAGCAGCCAGTGTTTAGACTGATCCATTTCAAACAGCTGTTTAATGTGGCGCTGAAACAGACACAACATAAATCAATATTTAAAGAGGTGATCAGCGCCCACGGGTATCCAATTTCAAGGTAATTCTAATCACATTTAGGAACACACGTTTCACAGACTGGCTCATTCAGCTTGTCCTGCATGATGCCTGTCCTGTTTTTAACTCCCACACCACCACTCAACTCCTCAGCCTACCCCAGTGTCCTGCCTGGCATCCCACACTCCCCCATTTCCATGCAGAACTGCGTCCCAAGACTGGCTTCTCTGCCATGGAGGTAGGAGGAGAGGGTCCCAATGCCCTAATGAGAGAGAGAAAATATGAGTTTCTAGGGACTTTGGCAAGATAAGAACAACTCCAGGATCCCAATGAGAACGATGACCACTATTTTCTGACATCAATCTGGACGAGCCTGTGGCTTGAGGTTCCAGCCATCAGTCAGCTTTACTTTTCTGCAGTAAGGAGGCTTTCCATCTGCTGACATCATGGCAGATACAGGAGTATTCATCTGACAGGATGAACAGCACACAATCCCACCATAGCACAGTCTAGGGCAGTGCATACTCTCAGACATGAAAGGCTCCTTCTGCCTATTAGACCCTCCCGGGTATTTTTTGTGCTCTCAAGTAATGGAGTGCCTCTGGTCACCACAATTCACATCCCTTAGACTATAATGGTGTTTCACCTGCCTGCTTCCTATCAGGTTTTTCTAGGTTTTTCCTGTGGTTTGGAGAAGGCATGAAAAGATATTATGGCATGGCACAAACTGCTTTGTGCACTTCTCTATTCAGCCTTCAATGATCACCAAGGCGACAACATCAAATCCAGAACCCTTTAATAAAATACTTTAAATAACACACTTCCAAAGGAGCTTTCTAAATATGTTTTTGTCTGCACCAATATGGTGCCTGTGCATTGCTCCCCAAAATATGATAAGCACTCAGCCAGCAAAAAAAGTTCTCTGAATTAAATTAAACTCATCTTCTGACTGCTATCACATGCTAGGGTATTGGGGCATGTTATCTTTTTCTATAATAAAATGACAAGATGGCAATGCCAGCACAAGTCCTCTAGAAATGAGCAAAACTGAATTGTGGTGCTCAGAACTAGGATGCTGGAGTCTGAGAGCTCTGACCAGAGAAACAGAGAAATCCTGGGTCTTGCTCTAAGTAATGCCAGGAAAATGTCTGGAGAGATGAGACAGATAACAGATAATTGGAGGAATAACCCTAAACTCTGACTTGTCACACACAAACTTCAGGCTCTGTCATGAGCAGAAGGGGCACCAGGGCTGTAATTCTTTTCCCCTCCCTAGATTTTTGCTCACCTAACACAGGTTGGTTTTTTTAAGAAGTGCAGTGGCATTCCCACAGCACGGTGACTGAGCAGAGAGTATCATGAACAAAACAGGCAGAATGCGAGGGAAAGGAAAGAGCTGCATCCTTCCCAGAGAACAGTGAAAGGAGATCCTGCTGACCACATTGTTGACTTGTTTCAACGGTGTTATACAAAATAAATAAAAATTAAGACTTCAGCTTAAGCCTGAACCTGCCAAATTTGTATCTACTTTATTTAAGAATAAAGTCTCTGGTTTAAATTACTATAATCATCTTGAAAAATCAGGAATTTAGCCAAATACATACTTGTTCTCTTATTTTATTATTCTGCTAATACAACTTAATGAATAAGATTTTGTTTTCATTTTAAGCTATATACTGGGCCGATACCTGAATAGATTTTCCTTTAAGCTTCACATCTGTTTCCTGACTAAAGCTCTGCAATACTGATTCCTACAGTAGTTTCATGAATTTTCTTTGCAAATTTGCAGTCTGATCACAATCAAACTCCTGCAGCTCAGAGTGCAATTCCATCACCCCATATCCTGCAAAATAATGGCTCCATGCCCTAGAATAAAGGGTCTACAGAACTGCTGCAAGAAAATAATTTTTTTAAAAAGTTGTTTAGGATCCCTAAAGGCAGTTAATATTCTAGCTAGAGTTGGTCAGACAAAATGTTAAAATTACTGCTGAAGGTGGCTATGGCTGTATGCATTCTTTTCAACCTATTTTTCTTAAGCAATTTGACCTAAAATTAGTGCACTTGCAAAAAGTATATGGGTCAGACACCTTCAGCCTAAGACTTTATTTAGAAACCCAAATAAGGTGGTCTTTTCATCCATTCTCCAGGTGTGCTGAATTGTTCTGCATCCACTTCATTGTGTTATTGGTGCAGACTCTCAGCAAGATTCAGATAAGTCTTATGTTGCAGATCATAGCTGTAGTTTGAAAACAATTAGCAGCTGCTGTTTCCTGTGTGTGAATAAGGCTCAGTCCTGCCACATTTACTGTTTTAGAAGAAAAGGACATTTTTTCTGAAGTCCTTCCTAAAATCCATAGATTTAACAAAATATGAACCCGACAGATCAGTAAAACAACCTACCTAGAAAACAAATGCAAAAATTCCTCACACAAACCACTAATGGCAGCCTCTGTCCTTTGGATTCCGGTCATTCTTTAATATTTGGCTCTTGAAGGATTAGTTACAGAAAAGCTTTTTTAAAAAATAAATGTTCTTATTGATAGAATCTGTGGACATTTGTGGTAAACACTGAGAAGAAAGAAAAGCAGAAGGGCTCCCTACTCAGAAATTGCCAGGTTTCCCACTCGGCAAGTTATATAAATGAAGATAAGCATTTCAGTCTTCTCTCAAGCACTGACTTTTAGGAAGCCCATGCAGTATCAAAACACTCAAATGAACTCAAATTGGATTTGATTTTTCAAGTGAATATTTAGATATATTTGTTCTTCTTTTTGGTAATCTCTCTGCTGTTCTCAACAGCATAATGACAATGCCATACAGACCCAAGAATTGCTCTTGTAACAAAAAGGCAATCCTAGCTAATTATGTATTAGTGGAATGTATAACTTTATATATTTTCCATCAGGTCCTTTCCTTGCTTTGTCAACTGCTCTCTAATATGACTAATCTTTTTCAAATCCATTACAATGCTCTCTTGTTGAAAAACAGTACTCATACTCAGAAAGCTTAAAATAAAACTGTAGTGCTCAAGGGCTGTCACAGAATCAAAATTACTACCTATTTGCACACAGAGAAGCTATTCCTAGTAAAAAAAGAACATATTTTTCAGTAGAAAATTAAAACATTCCGAAACTATGTGATATGTTAAAATGAAAGAATGACAGGAAAAAATAAGAAAAGAGCATTTCTAGCAAACATATAATTTTTAACCTTGATTTAGTCTTGAGCAGAATATTAATGCATATTTTCTAACAGATATCACTGGAGTTATCAAATGATCTTATATAAGGAGCCAAGATCACACTGTGGTTTTGCAAGAGCAAACAGATTAAGGTTGCAAGAATCCCATCACTAAAAAGCATAAGAAAATGCAGCTGGTTTATATATTTAGAAATGTGGTATAAAAATGAGCCATGAATGAATTTATATCATGTGAGACAAAAAACAGAAGAAAGATAACAGTACAAACACCACATCTGCATTGTTCCTTGCATTGATCTGTGTTTATTAAACATTTTGCAGAATCATTAGTTCCTGCTGCTGTTGACTGCAAGCACTATTTCCACAAGACTTGGAAAGGCTAACAGCTTGTGTAGGTACTTGAAAATCTGGGGTGTGTATCCTTTGCTCCCTGTAATGGAAACTTATATCTCAGAAGCTTTCTCAAATCCTATACTACTAATACATAACCAGTGCATTCTGGCACTTTATGTTCCTGAGGGTCAAGCATTCTGCTTGCATATGAGTGTGTATACAAATTCTTCATTAATGATTAAGTCTTTAGCTGACACTAATTAGTTTCAGCTACCTAACTATGTGCTCAGCAGGCCTGACCTACTTCACAGTTCTGCATCATTAGTGCTGGGAAATTAAATATCAGTAAAAATCGTATTGACCAATAGTGACCAATCCCTGAATGCAGTTACATCTAAGGCCAATGAGGGTCTCCCCACTGACTTTAGGAAGATTAACAGTAACCCCAAAGGTATATAGAGAGGTAATGCAATGACAAAAGTCAACTCCCACCAGTAGTAAGCAACAAAAACAGCAGCAAAAGGGGAAAACAAACCTGCAGTTAATTTACTTAGCACAGGCCTCTGTGGCTCTGCTGTGAAATACCAACCCCACACAGGGAGCACAGACTCAGAAGATTTGCAAGCTGTGTACATCAAGGATGTCAGTTTAGTCAGTCCCTGGGGAGCAGCAAAATACCTCAGGTTAAATTTTCACCTGTGCAGAAAAACATTTGGACAAACACAAAGGAAGAGTGCTCGGCCAAGGCAGGCTGTGTGCAAGAGGAACTTGACACAGGCATACACTCCGGGTGATGGCACTGAAGCGCCCAGCTCCAGCTCTCCGTTCGGTTCTACCACTAAGAATGTTAATTAAACCATAAGTTTAAGCACCTTTGACATGCTTTGAGTCATACTTTCCATGTTCGTAAGCAGGAGTTATCATCCTCAGTTACATATCTGTTTAATAAGACCTAAAACATGTAACCACAACCACTTATGTAACAAAACCGCCTTGACACCTTTAAGAATAAATAAGAAGTATTTAAGAATATATTAGAAGCTAAAGCCAGCCTGCAGCTGGAATAATTTACAGGTAAGACTTGTCTTTTATATCAGACATGTTTTTTTCCCAATAGAAGGTTCAATACATCTTCTATCAAGGCTGAGTCAGATTTATTACTCATGGTGGATGCATTGCACACATGTAACCAAGTTTTCCAATAGCACTTTGATAGATGATGAAGTTCTCTGAAATATCTAAACTACCTTCTTTTAAGCAAGGCAGTCTTACTGCTTGCAATTACAGAATTGTTAGTCTTAGCACCACCCCACTTAAAGAAAGAAATTGCAATTTGAATTGCATTAGAAGATATAAGGAACATAAGGCTTTCAGGAACGTATTATGCATCCAGGGAATTAAATTATCCAGTTACAAACCCAGTTATTATCTCAAGGAAACTCTAAAGGATGAAGTGTCAAGATGCTTTTGCAAGGAGAAAAATAAAAATAATAAAAAGACTACCAAAATCAAAACAAACAAAATACCCCCCAAAACAACAACAACAACAAAAAACCCAAGCAAACCAAAAACTCAACAAACCACCAGGCCACAAGCAGAGGAAAAAGAGCATTTACTGCTAGGAAAATGAGCAGAATGTGTCACTGCACTTCTAGCTGAAGAGATTAGAAACAGCAAAGCAAGGGCTCCCTTGTGACAGTGGTGGTTCACAATGGCTTGCTAGGGCACAGCAGTAAACAGTCCAAGGGAAATAGCCCCAGAATACCAAAAAAGGAGCAATAAAGAAGCCTTTTATTTCCCCAAAGTGCCACTAAGGCACTAACAGAGCCATGTGAATCTGAGGTCCACTGTGACTTACACAAAAATTGGTGAGCCTTGCCCTGCAGGAATACCTATAATTGGTTGAACCAGCTCCTTGCTCATGTTGAAGATCTTCCTTTAGAGCATTTGCCAGACTTCTGCAGAGGTTAGTTATTTCAATTGGTTATTTCCTGTTACCCCCAAAAATGCATATTCATATACTCACACAATGAATGTGGCAGAGTTGATAGCCTGGAGAGTCAACCTAAAACTGTTGATTACAGAAACAAATTCTCTTGAAGTCAGTGCAGGACAAAATCTTCCTGTTAAAAAGTTTGTAATGTGTTTATACTGGGCCTTCATGGATTCTTCAGCAAGAACACTAAATAAAGCATTTTCTGTTCACCTCACCCCTCACTCACACTCCCAAATCAATCCAATCATTTACACTGCTACAGCTGTTCCTTTCATTGGGGAACAAATTGATATGGATTAACAACAGTGCTGTAAAAGATAGCTGGGTTGTTTGGGGGGGGGTGGGGTTAACTTTTAATAGAACGATTTCCCTAATTTGTATTGCCACAAATGAGGAGGATGAGTGGGTCAAAGCAAGGAACTAGGGGAGGGAAGAAACAGCGTGGCACAGCCTGAACTTCCACTCTCTTCTTGTGAAACTGTTTTTAGTGAATGTGTATGACTTCTTCAAATCATGAAACAGATCATTACAACTGAGAGATCAGATATTTTCTGTATTGTCCTTTGCAAATGGAATTCATTTAGTTTCATTTAATTTGCATAAATTACTTAGAAAAGACCAGATCCTCAGTAGGGATACAACAAATTGTAATCAGCTTTTGTCTGGCATTTCTGGAATTAGTGATTTACAGCAACTGAGAATCTTCTCTGAGACAGACGGTATTGACACTAAATAACACAAAAAACCATTATCACTCAATCAGAGTTTATATTAGTGCAGAGGAAGACGTCTGATTTCTTAACTTCTTTATACATTTAACTGAACCATCTTCTTATTCAAACAGTTATTAATACAGGAGGTGTCCAGGGAAAATTTGTAGCTCACTTTCTAACTTTGGTGTGGCATGAAATTCATTAGCAAATGAAGGCATTGCAGACTGCACAGAAACTGGAACAGATGGCCAGTCTGCAGGACCACAGGAAGGTACGACACACTTAAAGGGCTCATTTGTAAAAGCCACTTAGAAAAGTATCTCATCTGCTGGAAACTAATAGGCCAGCGAGAATTTCTTTTCATGATAAAACGCTTTTAACTGTATGTCCTTGTCTAGTTTTCTTTTTGTGGATGGATTTCTTGAAAGTCAGACTGACCATAATAGAACAGTCATAACAAAGCAAGACTGGCTGTTCTGGGCAGGTGGTAGTAAATACAGCGCTACTGTGAGTCATTTTCCCCAGAAGTGATACGTGAAGCTCAGCTAAGTTCTTTCCCTGTCATCATTCTGGTCAAGAGGCACACATCGCTAACGAGTGAATGCAGGGAAAGGGCAGTGAGCAGGGAAATATTGGCCACAGCAACTTTCATTATCACAGAAAACCAGGGAGTACATTCAAGTTGAGTTTGCTTGGTTGTCATTTAAAAATATTAGCATTTTCTCCGTAACATGTCAATACATGATCTGAGATCACTGACATAAAAACACAGATCTGGAGCCTCATTATGACATTCTTACAGTCCCTTTCCACAATGCAGACATCCCTTGCATAAGTTAGAAAAATGTGACCATGCAACAGACAGGAACCAGGACTGCACGTATTGGGACAGAAAAATCACAGTGGTATTACGAATGGCAAAGAAAAGTGGAGTTCTTCATGGCTTAACAAAATTCACAGTACTAGTTTTCTTGGACCACAGATCAATATAGAAAGTACATATGCAGCTCAGTGGGTAAGACCTAACTCAGAGAAAAGCAATTAAGACTGATACCCTGAAAAACTCAAGAACATGTCCACTAGCCAAGAAACACCACAGCAACATCTCCACTATAAAGAGTCCTCCACTACCAGGGGACCAGCTTGCACCCCAAACCCCAGTTTGAGGGATGACACAGAACATAGTTAAAACACCCAAACTTTTCCAAAAATAGGCTTCTCAACCTTTTTCCAAATTGTGGAATGGCTCAGCTATCTCTAAATACCACTGAATCAAAGCCAGTGAAACTCCTAGAGAGGCACTGTGACAGTAACCTTCACCATCACTTCCTGACTGTGTTTGGCTTTTCTTTTTTGCTCTTAACAAGGCTTAATCTCACTGTCTGGCTGAATACTAATCCGCTTTCACCAGCTCCCAAACTAATGCTTGCTGCATTAATACATGGCAAATCCTCAAGGTATAAATTACACACAATTCAGTATAAAAGGAAAGCATAAGGCTTTCTTCTCACTACAGCTATTACTACCAGGAAGGCAAGCAGAATACAGGTAAGCTTTCATCAGATCCTGATCTGGAAATCTTTTTTTTTCAAATTACAAACCCTTTATGCAATTAATTGCTACTGAAAAAATACTTATTCTTTGCTCTTTCCCTCCTTTGCTTCTTTTTCTTTCTCCTTAAAGGCAGAACACATTCTCTGTACGGAAACTTAGATAAAAATATTTCATGGTAAGTGGTATGGTACTTTGCTATTATTATTCTGCAAAGATTGCTGACATGTAATTTCAGTTACTTAGGAAAATCAAACTCCTTTAACAATAAACACAAGGATAGATCTATTTATTGTCTATGTTCTCACTGATGTTTCCAAACACTTGCTACTACAGAACCACTTGAGGATAATGCAAAGACTCAATTTCTCCCTGTTTCCATAAACATTTCCTGTTGAAAATAACTATACAAGTTTCTCCAGTATAGATATATTTTTTTGCTTTATACACAGGATGAAGACACTTAATTGTTATGTGCTGTTATTTTGCTGGAAAGCAATTTGTTGCAATAGCTGCCAGCTCACCAATATTACCATAGCAGTGGAAAGAGAGGAATGTGAGTTCTGCATTACAGTGAATGCCACGTGGTGCTCGGGATACTGCTTCACAAGGGTAAGATTCGTGATTTTAATTTCAGGCACCAGTATGAAATATTCCAAGTGATGTATGAATTACCTGTTTCTCCAGTCTATAACAAGCACATAGGTAGGATGAGCCTTGTGAAAGAACAGGCTGAGTAACTGCTCTAGTGTTTGACAGGAAAGTAGATACATAGTCTGAACAATAGGAAAGGTGAAAAGTTACTAGTAAAATTCAGTTATTTAACTGGCTGCACACCTTGTGTTTATATTGTATAATTAGAGCTAAAAGTACTACAACCTGCATCTCTGCCCTGTGTTCAAGTTGTGGTTGCAAGCAGACACAATAAAGCAGTCATTACTATGTAGATTCCTACTTTTTCAAATAATTTGAAGAAT
The DNA here is from genome assembly GCA_013396655.1 of Campylorhamphus procurvoides. NCBI lineage: Eukaryota > Metazoa > Chordata > Aves > Passeriformes > Dendrocolaptidae > Campylorhamphus > Campylorhamphus procurvoides. The sequence continues at coordinate 532,744 of WBMV01001675.1, read as the reverse complement.
CAAGCAATTGACCTGAAAGACTATCTGGTGATGGTATGACACAAATTTGCCATATCAGTCCTTCTGAAAGGGGAAGTTTAAGGATCTAAGTGCAATTAGAGGAGTCAGATCCAAATGCTTTTGATCTCAGCAAGATTTTCACATTGTATAAAAACTTGGAATTGTACCCTGTAACAAATTTCAAAATGGTTATTTCCTTCTTGTAATTTCAGGATCCAGTGTACAAATATCCACCAGTATCATCTGTTCAGCAAACATGCACCTTCAAGGAGGTTGTGTACGAAACAGTGAAGATCCCTGGCTGTGGTGACCATCCTGAATCTTTTTATTCGTACCCAGTAGCTACAGAGTGTCACTGTGAGACCTGTGACACTGACACCACTGACTGCACTGTGAGGGGACTGGGGCCATCCTACTGCTCCTTCAGTCAGAATGGAAGTAACCAGTGAAGGGCACTTGAGAGGGCAGTTTGGTTTTCAATGCTCCCCTCTAAATGAAGGGACTGATCAGGCTTAAGTGGGAGACAAATGGAAAGGCTATGTAGAAACTGCCAAGATTTAAAATAAGACTTTGAAGGCCAAAACGGAGAGATACTGACTAAACTCATCTTCAGGCCTTCCCTACTTTTCCCATCAGCTGCCTTAAAGTCTTTTTCGTACATCTATAGGATGCTGACTCTGATTTCTTCTGCCCTTGCCTCCTCTTCCTCTATCACAACTTCAGTATTTATATCCCTGTATTACCACTGCCTGGTTCACATAGATTATTCGCTGCTATTCTATGCTTTCAAAAAGTTCCTGAGTTTCAAGTTTGTATTACCCCTTGCTTTCCATCTCTCCTCAGACTGTACTTACTTTAAAAAGCTTTGCTGCTCTGGTTTAATTACAACCAGCATCTGTGCCCCAACTTTCTATTAGCTGGATTGTAAACCACTCTCAGCTGAGATCCTGACTGTTTATCTTGGCAAAATATTTCATATAGTTATTATGCTCTGTAAATAATAACAGAATGTTTTTAAGAGCCAAAATCTATGTTCAAATGTTGAATGTCACTTGAATTCTTGTACTTTCTCAGTAAGGCTTGTTAGCTCAGTCCCAGTGCCACAATAGCACAAGTAACATGAACTGTAGTTCATACCTAGTTAACTTCAAAAAATAATCATCAACTCTATTTTCACCTGAGCATAGAATGTAATGAGAATTCTTTAGCATTATTTAACACAGGAACCTCACAAATTATTTAGGGAGGAATCTAGAGGCGCCTGACCCCAGTAGTGCAAACATGGTGTGATAATATGCCTTTGAAAGCAGTTCACAGCAGTCCCTCCTGAGAACAGAAGTTCATGAAGTTCTGCAGCAACCTAATTCTGCAAAGGCCAGTTGGGATGGTCTGGAAGCAAGCTGGGAGACTGACTGAATCACAATGGAACATTACCTCACATCATTGAGAAAGTTTTCTGAAGCCTACAGAATGAAATCCTACCAGGGAAATGAAAATATGCTCTTCTTCATCAGAAAAAAAATCACCTGCACAGACACAGAACGGAAAGCAACCGATTCAGCAGCAGTTGGGCAGCAAAAACTTGAAGGTTATACAAGTGAAGTGAAAGTCAAAAGTACCACAGCGCTGTGGAAAAGTGGGAATGTAAGGAGCAGAGCCTACAGGACACAACCTACCTCCACCACTCAGTTCAGCGTGACATGGGCCCCGGCTGAGTGGGTATTTCTGGCTTTGAACAGAGAACTTAGTGCATTGAAAAACTGCAGAATATCCAAAGAAATGTAACAAGAAGGGAGAGAAGCCTAAAAAAATGCCTTTGGTGAAAAAAAATTAAGTAAATGTGGTTGTTTTGCTTATGGGAGGTAACACTTGGGGGGAGCATTAGCAAAACCTTTTACATGCTTGAAGAACACAGAAGAGGGACAGTCAGTTCTCCGTGTTCAAAGAGAACAGAACAACTAATGAAAGGTTCAGAGTAGTCACTAGCAAATCTTGTAAAAGGTACAGACAACTAGACATTAAAACAAACTGTCAGGAGGTTGGAGAAAGAGGGAGAGAAGGAAGGGTGCGGGGTCTGTGGAGCAGTGACCACTATGGGCCATCAGGAACACATTGAATCTGTTAGGAATGACAGAGACAGAGCCAATTCGTTCTGGGGCAAGGGAAGGAGGTCGTCTGGCATGTCTACTCCTGAGAGCCTGACAGACATGCTTATTTACAGGAAATGTGTCTGGTACTCTGAATCTCTCTTAGAATAGAAAATAGATACTTTAACTTATTTCATTTGTAGCTTTTTTACTAAAAGATATTAATTCTTTTGATTGTATGTACAAGGTTTATATGCATGGACATGTTCTTTGGTCTAGTGAAGCTTTAGAAGTGGTGAAGTAACAGGTAAATGATATTTGGTCTCATTTCAGTTGTAAACATGAGCTGACTGTAGTTAACACTAAGCATATTATTCTTATCAGCAATTACTCCATTCTAACAAGAGAATTTTGAACTAAAATTGCAAAACAGTAGTAAAAAAGTATGTAAAAATGTCTTCAACATAGATCTGTATGGTCTGTTGTATATTTTTGAATAATAAAAGTAATTTTATTGCACCTCTATTATATGTCTTAATAAGCCAATTAAAAAACTCCAGAGTCCACATGCTGACTTCACTATACTTTAAATCACACATTTTCTTTCCCTCCTCATATTTTTTTCCATGCAACTAGTACACCTCCCAGAGCCTTATTTGTATTATATAGCCAAATCGCATCAAATAAGACCAGTATATTTTAGCCCCATCCAGTACCACGATGACGAAATATTACACAGTTGTACCACAACAGGACTGTGGATAAGAATAAAGATTATTCTTAATATTTTGTTTAAACTGTAGGGATTAGAACCTGTCCAGAGCTGTGTCCACTACTGTCACAAATTAGCTTGCATGTGAAAATGAAAGACATACAGCTCCCATTTCATCCATCAGAGAAATGCACCACACGTTTTCATTTTGCAAACAAATCGATCCAGAACCTTGAATTTAAAACTGTAACTAACACACTCAAAACAGTGTTGAGGTTAATATCAGAATGCTGGCAAAAAAAGTAAATCATAATCATGGTTCACTACAAGCTCCCAGAATCTCACTTTGTGTTTCTCACACATCTTAGGTACCAACACTGAGATAAATACCAAGTCCTGGAGACTCCCAGATGCAAAGAAAAGATGCCCTGCATTTGAGCACTAACCCTTGCCAAGCCAATTTAAACCTTTGGGAATACCTCTCAACCTCTGTCCACTACTCACACACCAGTTTACCTGAATCTTTCATAGAGCTGAGGTTTTTAAAAAAGTGGGTATATCATGTATCAGAAAGTTTCTGTTGTTCAGAAGTCCAGTGGGGAGCAGCAAAATATTACTGAATTTATCTTATTTTTCTAATCATAAATGATCACACACAAAGCTCAGGAACCATGTAGGTCCCACCTGAAGCCTTGCTGTTAACATCAGTGAGCTTTGAATTCATGCCTCCATTTGTATAACACTAGCACTGATATTCTGCTCTGAAGTAAAATCATTCCAAATCATCAACAACCACTTGTTGCTCTGCAGACTGATGGCAAATATTTCGCTGTTGGTTCTTTCAGCAACAGAAATTCAGAAATTCTTAGAGAAAGCTGTCCTGAATTGAAGATGTCATAATCTATGCTTGATAGCCTGTAAGACTTTTTAAAGTTCAATTTCCATTTAATGCCCATTAATTTAATTAAACTTACTTTTACATCAGCATTTCTGCTAAGTTTTAATGAAGGTACATGTGAGTCATGAGTATCAGTGTAGTCTGAGGTCCATACCTGCTTATTATTTAAGAAAAACCTTTAATAAGTAATTTGTATCTTGCTCTGTCAAGATGAATAAATGGGAACTCTGTCAAAAGGTGAAAGTCTCAGTATGACATGCTATTCTAAATACTGAATTGTTGGGTAAGCTTTTAGAGACATTCCTAATATAGTCAGAATTCAAGAATTCCTACCATGGGCCTAACCCTTTCCAGGTAAAATGCTTCTCAACTTGAACAGAACAATTCTGCCAACAGGGGACTTTTCAAAAACTGCATATTAATTCTATTTTTCATGTCAGGTTCTGCAAAAAGACCTTACACCATGTCAGACTTTACCCACCATCCTACAGAAACTAACTTTAGAGATAGTAAAAACTAAAACAAACTGAACTGTCTGTTTATTTACTCCCTTTTAAGTAAAACTCTCCCTTTTCTTGCATGAGCCTGAGAGCAGCAAACCTGGAAAACTATAATTTATAAGCCCGTGGTGAAGGCATACAGCAGAGGCAATACAGAGTGTTGAACTGTCCCTTACAGACCTCTGAGAGGGACACGATGCAGGAACTCACTGTGTTGTAATTAATGAAGTCTTTCAAATCCCAGATGTATAGATAACTGCACAGAGATTGTTCTTCTTTGTTGCCACATCTGTGGGCAAATTAATACTCTCTGTCATTTGTTATGCAGACAGTTTGGCCTTGATCTTATGAGTGTCTGTGCCAGTTGTACTTGAAGCTCTCCAGACACCAAGATGGGAACATGAAGTGCAGCAGAGTATTCATAGTGCTACTAATTGAAATGGCCATTTAATCCCACTGCATTTTTAGGTGGAAAGCACACCCTGATTTTACAGACAGACAAAGAAACAGACATCCCTCACCTTGAAGCCATTAATAAAGCATCATCATATTAGCAACACCCCACTGTTGTCAATGCTCAGCTATTATTCCCAGCCCAAGTAAATCATTCCTCCTAGCTTAAAATAGGTTTACTTTTGCCTTTTTAATTTTGTCATACAACTGGGCTTGCAGTATTTTTCACCATAAGCAACAAATAAAAATGTTCTCTCCCTATATTAACCCAACGGATGAATAGGAACTTTTTAGTCCTTCACAAATCCTCAGACACATCTAGCCTGAAACAGGCAATTACAAATGGTGGAGAACAGGAATGTCACCAGTCAGGATTACACATCATCTTGAGGCTGCTCTTAATTTGGGCTATTTGAATGGAAAGGGGAAAGACAGCTGAGCATGGTGTTAATATGTTCCACTCCTCTTTCACCCTCCCACCTCAGCAACAGCATTTTCCTTTGTCAGTGTGTGGTATTTAGCCACACACTTTATTTTCATTCAAAAAATACCACTATCATCTTAGCCAAAACTACTGGAAAAAACTGAAAAAAGAGCTAAGCATCTAATTTGAAAAATTCATTTGGAGATTGCAGCCTTGAGTTGAGTGGCTCCCCTCCACTCAGGCAACGGGATCTATAGAATTTTTCTGTGTCTCTCATGTTTCTCTTCAATTTATGTTATTAACCTCAGCTATCAGAGCCTTGGTCTTTCAGTGTGACTTATACTGATAGACATTACAGCAGCTCACAAGGCTGCAGTCTCTGGGAAATACAGAAAACGAGACAGGAGCAGGGTTAGAGAAAGGACATACTTTCAAGAAATCAAATGTCAGTGTCTCATTATGTGTAGGCGGGGGAGAGAAAGAATTAACTAGCTATGCTTCACAGTCATTAACCATTAGACCTCTTAATTCACTGAAAAAAAAACATGAGAGACAGTTCAGATATATTTCTTGTATTGTATTATGCTGTGTGAAACAGACCTTATGCACAGACATTATTCTGTGTGAAACAAACCTTATATACACACATTATTCTGTGCAAAAAAGTAAGGTAAATTATGGATCTAGTAAATAAGGTAATCAAGCATTATCCAATGGCTTGTAGACAAACCTTTAGAACTACTTAAGGAATCCAATTTTCCTCTTCCTTCAAGTGCTAAAAATTAAAGTTTCATTCAAAAATTATCTTAGCTTTCATGATGTCCTTCTCTCATTATACAGTATTGGCAAGTCTTGATGCTTTTGTAAATGTTGTGGAAATTCCGAGTCAAAATAAGATGACAATGAAGAAAAATCTGTAGAAGTTAAAAAGAAAAGTTTTAGTTCAGACACGGTCAAAATTTAAGTCACAGTAGGGCAAAGGGTTATGAATCAGGACTATGCCTTGGTAATACTTGCCTTTTCAAACAGACATTCAGAATCATTAACAGCCAGATAACACAAAATTAGGGTATGCACTCCAATTAGCCCAATGGCTGAGAAATAACACAGACAACTTGAAATTAACTGTGCTCCCACTTCCAAAGACAACTCTGCCAAGCAATGGATCTGGCCCCATCAATTGCATTTCTTTCATGTATGATTTCTCCTTTTAGAGAAATATCTTAATCTTCATGAGAATTCTAAACTGAGCTAATGCTTTAGATGTGAGACTGATTTACACCATCGATGTGAACAGATACAAACTTCACCACACTGGCTTTGTTTTCACAACTGAGCCTTAAGACAAGCAGATCCTGATCTACTTGTATCTAGATGTGTTCATGGATTATTATGTCTGGAACTCAAAACCCCTTTACACGGTGATGCTTAGTTCAGGGACAATGCCAAAGCTTAACCAAATCAATTACTGTCCAGTATTTGTTATTCAATATGTACAACACATGGAGGACTGACATTTTATTAAGCATTTCTCTAATCAGAGTGTAGAAACTACCCTGTCAAATTCCAATATCCAGCTAATAAATTCATTAGAGATAATGAAGTTGTGGCAGTTTGACAAAGATTCAGTTCACCCCAATACATGCCCCAAACATCACCTCTGAGAATAAACACTGTAATTAATGTAATGCAATATAGGTTGTCTGAAACAGTCTTATAGACTCATGAGATCCTTTCTAAGAATATTAGTTAAAATCTATTTAATACTATAATATTTCAGAATACTTAAGATTAGGATAGCTGGTGGTATTAGAGATTCTGATACAGCACCTGGAGAATGTCCATGTAATTTTGCTAGTACTGTATAGACCAATGTTGCTTTCATAATAAAATAAATTTTAAAAAATAGCATGAGAGCAAGTCTGGAAATGAGCAACATCAGGATAACTGAGTCCCAAATGTGAATTTCAGTGCTTCAGGGGTTAAATATTCAAAGGCTTGTGATCCCCTTAAATAATCCAGTCTACATCCTCTCAGTAGATGTCTGATCCATTAAATATTCACAAACACTTTGAAGACTGGAATAGTATCAGATCTCAAATTAGAAAATTTCTCTTTAATGTCACCCTTATGTTAATTTCTGCCACCTTATTTCAGGTTGTTTGCCACATCTTGAAATGGGTAATATCAATAGCACAAAAAGGGATCTTTTCATTCCTGATAACTCAGTATGTCTCAGGAAAGAAACAAGCAGCTGTGCTTTTGACATACACAGCCCCATTGACTTCAAAATGGGAAAACTGACCTGCCCAAGGACATTACACCAATCAGGGAGACTTCAGGACCCCCCACCTTCTCAATCTAGCAAGTCAACATGAAAATACAATTTGAAGCATCATGAAATTGGTAGTATTAGTATACTACACCAGTTTATTAAAAATAAACTACTTGATCTGAAAATAAAAGCTTATTGCCCATGACAAAAGGAAGAAGAAGGGATGAGTGTCAAATTGGAGCTCTAATAACTGATGGAAAGAACCTAATGTAGACCTGCCAGGGTTTGAAAACTGGGAACTGAACTGGGAAATCTCTTCACTTTTGGTATGACAACACTATAAACCCTTATTATATTATGTGGCTCCAAAAATATTATGCAAACGGCTGTGCAAAAAGCATCTGAAAGGAGATCTTTCCCACATCAGAAACACTGTGACATAATATGTTACATTCTTTCAGTGAACCTGCCTGTGCAAGGTAAAGTGTTTCCTTCTTACCTCAGCTGATTCCTCATGTGAAATTCTTGCAATATCGTCCTTTCAGTCTGTGAATTATTTCCAAATAGATGTTGATAATTTTTGTTTGCAGTGGTTAATGCAACCCAGCAACACCAGGAGGCAAGATTGCTTAGTCACATTTCTTCCTTATATCAGTGAGGGGACACAGGAAGGGAACTATTTTCCCAATATATTCCAATTGTTGTGTGAGTGATGACAAGGCAATAAATATTGCTGGCCTGTTTGTGACTAAGACTTATTACCATGAACATGAACGTGCTACTGAACGTTTGACAACCCAAATTTATGTCAGTGAAAACAAAGAAACTAAAAGCACCGGACACTGGAGATCTCTTTAAGTGGAGATCAAACAAATTGAGTAGCATCGCTGTGGCACAGTAAAAGACTCTCAACCATGGCAAAAGAATGCAGCAAGAAACCAATCACAAAATCAAAAATGTTACCAGCAGGTAATAATACTCCCTAGTCAAGTATTGCCTCCATTGCATCCTGGCTTGCTATGTCTGCTTCTACAGGGAAAGCCTAAGATGTCTGAAAGAGCATTATTCAAGGAAGAGATATTTCAAACACATCTTAATTTTCATATCAGTAGACTTGTACATATGGAGAGCAATGTACAGCACAAGTTTCTTCCCCAAAAAAACCCCTGCAGATAAAGAAGACTATGATCTTGTTGAATTAAACAAAAATGAACTGTGTCCTTACACAGACTTCTAACTATTTATCAACTGTTATGCAGTTTAATGACTGGCTCTGATGACAATTACTGTACCTCAGACTCAGCAGGTACAGGCATTGTTAAAAGAGAAATATTACGTGCTGGATCCAACAGCCCATGAGAGGCAAGGCTGTTAAACACAGAGATGTGTACAGTCCCCCTCATGAAGCCAACCGGCAATCCCACCCAGGTCTCAGTAGGCTTGAACACCACAACACTGTATAAATTTTCCCTATTGTTTAGCAAAACTCCAAGAAAAGAATAGGCTCTCTTTGGCATCCATTTAGTATAACAAGGTTTGTCAGCCAGACAAATCTCACTGCCCTTTCACTTCCTTAACTGATGCTCAGGATTTCAGGTTGTATAACTCCCTTTAAGACTCTTAGGTAAAAAGAAAAATAAAAAACACCAACTTTATTTGGGTATGTTATATTTCTACTTAGTTTTAATAAAACAACTACTTTCCTCTTCCTTTCCTTATCACACTTCCTGGTTACTGACTACCAAAGAGACATTCTTGCACATTTTTAATCATGACATTTCTAGCAATTCCACCTACTTCACATAAAGTCTTTTGAAGAACAATTCTAGTCAGTTTTCCATGTCAGTAACTCTGTTCTCATTCTTTTCACATGGTAGGCACCTAAAATCATGCCTGCTTTTCCAAATTATGGGCATAGTGTTACACCCACCTTATTCAAGTATGCAGATTAAATGTCTCATTATGCATATATCCAGTTACTCGGTAGTCCTGCTCTATTACTAACTGGACATTCTCACTTTTGGGAACAGATAATGCCACACATAAGTTTGAAAGTCAAGTTTTGAGTAATTGATAAATGGCAGTGATGTGAAATACCAAGAAGCATCATCAGTCATCTTCTGCTTAAGATGCTAAGTGGATGTTTTCCATACTGCCTTTGAGTTAACTGCACAGCAGCATGTGTCCTTTTTAAAGTCTTCAGCTGAAGGGCATATGGCAAAAGTGCACCACATAACTGTGGAATGCTCATATTCTGCAGTGATGAAAACAGCAGAAAAATCTTCTGAATTACTTACAGTTCTGGTTCTCTTAGGAAAAAACTGTGTTATATGAGTAAGTCCCTCCAGCTCAGAAAAACGTGCAATGAAGTCCATAAAGACATTATCACTGGTATTTTTAAATGTTTCTTTAGCTGGCTTTCCACCTCTGCTGAGCACCGTACTGGGTCTCTTTTACTACTGTTTCATCAAACAGCACACACACACACACACAGAAGATAATGGAATTGATATTGTGACAAGAAAAAATGAACATATGAGTAATGAAACTCACAAGGCTTGCTTTCAATGTAGAACAAAAGATAATTTCCCCTTTCACCACTTCAGCTCAGCCAGCTTTTAGTATTTATTGAGCTCAGTGTTGTGATTTCTGGTAATGTTTTTCTTTGCCTGGACGAGAATGACCTTTATATGGCACCTGCACTAAAGTAAAATTCATTGGGAAACCAAGGCCAGACAGATTTTCCTGGTGAACACTTGAGTTTCCAAAACAAATCACATTGTAATTCATTGTGAGCAATACTTTCAGGTACGCAGCCTTAGTTATCTAAATTAAAATCTCCACAAGTCAGGTTTCCTAAATCTAATTTGCTCTCTAGTACACTAATGTGTCCTCAGGTAGCTCACCAGAATAAGCTATGAGTCTGTGTAACACTTGAAGTTCAGCTCTGAAATTCCACCTAACTTGTAAGACTTCCTGCTTTTGAACCATCCTTCTTAATAATTCCTTTACAAGACAAACTCTAAATCACAAACCAGCTTTTCAGCATAAGAACACATTCTCGTTAGCATTAAGAGTGGCAACGAATTCATGCAAACCAAAGGTCTTATGCTTATGTTTTCGGTGGTGCATCCCTCCACTCTCCCCTTTCTTCAGTTTGCTCAGCAATCTCAGGAATTCTTGTTGAGCCTTAGCCTTGATTAAAGGATCCTGGGCAATGAAGCACCCCTTGAGCTTATCAGAAACACTGTCTGTTCCCAGGAACATCTGTTGTCTAACAAAACAGGGTCTTGAAGCCGTGAAACATTATTTGCCTGAATCATAGCCAGAGTGAAACAATATTTCTGTAGCTGGACTTCTGAGGAAAATTCCAGTATTGTCACCTTGGATTATGGCCAGGATGGAGACCGACATGACTAAAGCCAAACACCTTGCAACCCAGTGGTCCCAAGTGAGGTCCTTTGTGCTCTCCTGGACGACAGCAGGGTGTGCCAGCATCTCCCTCTGAACGGGACACCTCTCAGAGTTCACCAACCCTCAAGTCTGGGATACTCAGAGGACCATCCATGAAAGCTGACAACAGAGCCTTGGCTGATACCCCTCACTCCTTGAGGCTGAACCCTTTGGCCAGTGAGAACTGCAGAGGCAACCAATGCATTTCACTGAACTCAAGGGGAATTTAACAGGTACACCTTCCTACATAGGTAGTTCTTTGTGTCTCTGTGTGTGCAGAGAATGAATGTCACCTTCTCAGATCTACAGTTAACTTACTGCTGTGCTTGTATAAATCCTACTGAATCGGTTTGTAAGTGTTAAATTAGTCAATGATTAAGTGCTGCTAAATCCTTTAAACATAAACTATGGACCATGTCTGGGGCTAAGTCTGGACTCAGCTCCACCAGCTTCGAAAACAAGGCATCCACTGTGAACCTTGTAACTCAACAGCAGGATCTCCCTTACCCAGTTTTGTGCCCCCAGCCAGTGTGTAAATCATTCTAAACTTTTTCCAAACTGATTTCCCTTTGTGTGCTTCATCTACATGGTAAGTAATAGACTGAGCCTTACACCAAACTTTCTCTCACTTTTTCAAATTTATATTAAAACTACTTTTGCTAATAGCTTTGAGAGTGATTCTTAAGTGAACTAAACCACTCATTTGCACAAAGGTTCAAAACTCACTTATGGGTGGCTTCTCATTGCCTTTTTTAAGTATCTTAAAATCTATTCAGTTCCAGTGTAAATTAAGGACACCTCTGGGCTCTGTGCCTACCAGGATGTTGAGAAGACATGAAATGGAGCCAGCTACTCTTTAAGTAGGATGGCAAGATTCTCCTTTAATATGATAATACAGAAATACTCTTTGACTTTAAAATATGCCCCAGCAGTAAGGAGCTAGTTTCTTTTTATTTCCCTGGATATGAATCTTACCCTAGGAGTCTTCCACTGATCTTTTTTACCCTGTCAAGGACACAGAAAGACTGAAAGTTCATGTGATTCTGAAGTGGAGTTTTAATTCCCATAGATCTTTTGTAGGAGTATGCTTACTCTCTGAATCAACAGATAAAGTCTTCAGAAAATAAGTTTATAAAAGTGTCTGGAACAGCACAAAAAATTACAATATTGCTCACAGAATGCTAACAAGCAAGCTAGACTGATTTATCTGATTATTTTACCCCCACATACTGTTCAGAATGTTTCCAAAGAAAGTGGTAAAGACTCAATATTGAAACCCTATTAGTCTTACCAGTCATGATGGCTCACATAAGTAGCATCATTCTTTTTCACCTGAAGAATGTCAACTCTTACAAAGAATCTCTGGCATACCACCAAGCACAGGTATAAATATGAAGTTTCCCAAGTATGATAATTCCCACATATAAACCAGAAATTCAGTCTCCTTGAACTGATGGATGTAATATTGAATTACTTAAATGTATTTTAAAAGAGGCTAAAACTAGTTGAGCATAGCTGAAACACATACAGTTGGGGGGNGGGGGGGGAGGATCAAAACAAAAAAACCCAAATCAAATATACTCCAGGTCCTTGACTCTCCTCTTTTCTAAGCATCCATTAATGGCAGTGTAGCACACACTGAACAATAAAGATGCCAGGCACACCATACCACCTCTGCTAAGAGGGCATTTTATACTCACTGAAACATATTGCCCTGTTCACCTACTTTCACTCTGTAAGGGATACAGCTGTGGTTTGCTATGAAAGCAACAAAAAGCCAATGAAGAATTAAGCATTGCTGTTTGAGCTATCCTACAACTACTACTTCTCCAAACCTCCACGTCATACAAGTGTTTCATTGTGCATGTTTTAGCTGCAGAGCTTCCAAAGAATATATCATACCTCATGTGATATTGTGCTTCAATGATACATTTGACAAAGGAAAAAGGGACAATAATTTTATTTATTTTATATTTATTTGTCAATGATTATGTTAATCTCAAATAGTAAAATGCATAGAAAAGTAATAATCTTTTGCAAAATGTTTGCACAGAATAGATTTCTGAAGAATGCTGCTGCACAAATCATCAGCCTTGCTTGCCAATCCAACTGTACTGTTGCTCTTTTCAACCTTCTCTGACCATCCCTTCTCTATTGCACTAACCATAAGCTATTTGCCATTGCTTTCAAGGCTCATTGTGATGATTCTTCCTACCCATCATCTCTCATCAAGTATTTAGAGGCCTCTAATCAAGGTATAATGACAGCTCCCATCATCTTCTTGTTAATTTTTTAGACAAGCACCTCCATACTTTCTATCAAGTTAAGAGCTGACACATGCAGAAAGGCAATTTCTGGCTGTCCTTCATATCTCCCCTTAAAATTCTCCTTTGCTATAACACCAGTAAGAAAAATATTGTGTTGTATGAAAAGAAATACTTATCATGTTGATCAAGAATAATAAATTGTGTCCCTCACAAGCTGTCTGTAAGTACTTTTGTGTTACTGTGAAGCCATGAATTATTTACCCCTCTTGATAAAGCTTTAGAGCTCTGTGGTTTGTTCTGTTATCTGCAGGATAAATGTGCAGGTGTCCCTCTGAGGACAAGGGCAAGCCAAACCCACAGAATGTGTTACTCATTTTAATCTAGGTTAATATAACACAGCTCCACAAGATGGCATTACACTACACCCAGGTGAGGAATAGGAGGCACTGGCACACACTCCCTCTCTTGCCTACTTCTGTCTGGGAGGATTCAGCACTCACCAAATCCTCCCTAAACAACCAGCATGCAGAAAACTGACATCCCTGTCTCTGTTCCTCAAGGTAACAGGAGAAAACACATACAGGCAATGAAAATGCAGAACATTAAAAACTACATTTTTTTCTTTTTAGAAAATATGGCTTACATAGATGATATTTCATACAGAAACAAACTACATGTGAGCAGTCTCTGGGATATTCCAGGTGCACTGTCAGTGCAGAATCAGTTCAATTACATCCTGACCACTGCTGCTCCTTCAGTTCCTACCACATACAATTGTCTAGCTGAAGCAATGCTTTTCATGCCATCTGACTGGCCAATAAGGGGTGTGGGGTATGGTTTAAATATAGTTAAAATTAGCATAGCAGCAAAATGGGGACTCAGCCTCTCTGGGCAATTAACAAATGCATGCAATTAGCTAAAGAAAAAACTGCAGTGCAGTTTGGTGTTCTCCTGAGAGTCAGGTAAATATCTCAACAATTATTGCCAGTGCAGCTATTGCATACTGGCTCTGCAGTAAAAACATGGCATTATGAAATTTCAGGGCCCTGTTGCAGATAAGCCAGCATCACACCAAGATTAAGTCAGTATCTTCACAGGGGCTTTGGCAGGAAAGCAATCTCAAAGGATGCTTCTGTTTCAGAAGCTGAGACAGAATTCTGTGGCAGGAGAAAGATCGATGAACTGTAACATCTCAGAGGCTGAGCAGATAATCAAGGCAGCTAGAACTATTCCAGGCCTCTAGGCCTATGTGCACTATTTCCAGATAAAATGGATTTGTACCAAAGCTGTCACTTGTTTAGTCATTCTCCACAGACATGGAATCAACAGTAAACTCCCAGTGCCGTGAACTCTTATCTCCCAACTTAAAAAAGCACTAAAAAAATCTAACTAATGTATTTTCCCTCTCTTTGGGAGATTAAGTGATGGGAGACCCTGTTAAAACAAATAGCCATGGCAGTTCCTGCTTTATGGTTTCACTGAAACTCTGCAGGCCAGACCTAAGTCAAAGCCACCTGCTGATTTCAATGGGCTCTGCATCAACACTTAGCTGAGCAAGGCTTTTCAATTATCTCTTTAACAAGGCACTCAGTTGATTAACAGCTCTCAGCTTGCTACTCTAATGGGAATGCTTTTATTTTTATGCTTCTCAGGGCAGCAGATATGCTTGTGCAATCATAAGCAAGCAAACTTTAAGGCAAATCTCTTCACTAGTGCATGTACACTGTTCAGCTGTTACAGAAGATGCCAGTAGCTTCACTGAAGGCAGATCCTCATTTCAGGATCAAATTATCCTTGTAGCAATTGAAATGCTGATTCTAACAGAGTAGCTGAACTTTTAGGGTGTGTGTCTGTCTGAGTATCACAAAATTACTGATGGTAAAAAAACCATAAGAGACAATAGTGTGGAAAACTGACAGCTCTGAAGACTTTCTGAACAGAACAGAGATGAGGGAATCTTAATAAAGAGGTTGCAGAATTTCCACAAACTGCAAGATACAATATGAGCTCGCTGTTCAGAAGATATTTGCTGGAGAATAAAACATTGAGAAGGAAATTAAGGGGCAATTGGTTAGGAAGAAGTAAGAGTTTGTGAAAAGGACACACTAAGGCTAAATACAGCAGCACTACATCCCCCACCAGATAGACAAGAACATTAATCTCATCCTTTTTTTTGTCCCCATTCAATTCCACAATTCCTGTTTTTCTTTCTTTTTTTCCCTACAGAAGGACTGTAGTAGTCCCAATTAATTTGTCTCTATATCTAAAGTGCAACGATAATCAGAATTGTCTGATGACACCAAATATTTTTTCAAATTTTAAACATGCGCAGTTTAAAATCTATCATCACCTCATATGAAATTAAACATTCTGCTTCAAATCAGAAATCTACCATATAAGTGCTCATGCTTTGGTTTTGCAGTGTCACACCCCATAGAATTTTAGAGTATCACTGACAAGAACTGAATGGAACAAGATTTGTCAAACATGCACAGCAAAGAGGTAATTGTTCTGATTTGGCAGCTTCTAGTCAAGACCAAACATACTGCTCTGGAAGACCACGAGGTAACACCTCACTCTGGTGGAACACCTCTATGTGACTCTGACACACCTCTAATTTGTTCATTTAAGGAGAAAGTCAGTCTATAAACAAAATATCAGGTCAGTGCTCCCGTCACTTTCATCCCTGGATTGAGTCTTGTACAGTGTCAAGAGCATTTGAGTTGACTTCTCTGTATTCTTGGCTCTCTCCCTTTGTGAGCCATAATGGCATTTCTGAAGACCAGAAGAGAGGGTGATAAAGAAAAGCTTGGTAATAATGAATCATAATTCAGTGTAAATAAATAGAGCTACAATCAACAATTCATCCACAGAGAGAAATTATTCTTCTCTACCAACTCCTGTCAACATTTTCACTTTTCATTACATTCTACTCAAGGGTAATCAGATCCTTGATCTAAAAGCATGATGTGCACATTTTGAAACCATTTGAGATGAACAGTCAGAAAAATTTCTCTTCTACTTGAATTGCCATGTTTTAGTGGTACATATATTCTTGAGTCTTCTCATCCTAATTTCTTCATAACCAAAATGTTAACTTTTGGGTAAAAAGTGGGTCCAGGCTCCAGGAATGTAATTTCTTAGGTTATGATTGTGGAGCATTTCAATATGAAAAAGGTATGGTACAATTTTATTTGCAAATTCGATTAAGGACTGTGAAAAGCTCAATAAAAGCCACAGCCTCAGCCTCTGTTTTCTCTAATGCAATGACATATTTATATATATTTATACTCATCCCCTGCCCCCAGCACTGGGAATGTATTACTACTACATGTTAATTTAAACTTGTTTGCTTCAGTATATGAGCCAAACTAAATTTGATGAGTGTACTCTTAACACAGGCTCTGTAAGTGATTATCTCCAGTTTTCCATGTGCTACTTTGGGTTTTCTTAAAGCAGCTGTTTTAACAAATAACAACAGTATTGACATGGTTTGATACAACCACAGGGTTTATCTTAGGTTCTAACTCTTACATAAAATTGAGCAAAAACACAGAAAAAAGTACACAGCTGGTGGCCAGAAGAGTATTCTGCACCACCACCTTGGAAAATAAATGCTCCTTTGTACACTGAAGGGAAAGCACCCACTGTACTGGATTTTCTCATACCTGGTTCCTTAAATTAAAACACATTACCTTCCTGCTATTTTCCCTGTTTTGAGAAATGAGGCTGAACTGTCAAAAGGATCAAAGACAGATTTCCCATGCATTAGAATTTTATGAAGTGAGGGGAAAATGCAGGAACTTCAGAGCTCTGGACTCAGTTGCTACTACTATTTATTTTACTTCTGCCTTTTTTTGCTGTTTACATATTTCTCTTTCAGCCCTTTCTTTCCTAATCATTCAGTCTTACTAACTTTCCTTCTCAGTTCATCTCTAATTTAGGTCCTCAGTTAGTTCTTGATGTTCCTTCATTTATTCTGTCCCAGTCCTGACAAGTCTCTCATTTTGTATTTTCTTCCAGTACCTTTTTCCCTTCTGTTCATCTTAGTAAGTTCTGGCATAAATTCTTTCTGCTCTAACATCTGCTTTAGCTTCTCAGAGCAAAACATTTTGCAAAGCTCAAAGATTTTTCCCACAGGGTTGCACTACACAGGCATCAGTCTGCTTGTGCTGCTGCTTAAGAAATGATAGTTCAGACATCATTTGGTGCTTGGGGAGACAAGAGTCTGATAGTTATACAGTTTATCCATGCAAATGACTATAACATAGCACATTACATCCTTTCTGTTAGTCATGGTACTATCTGGAGAGTAAAGATGAGTAAAACCAAGTGGCACCCATCCTACTTGGGGGCATAAATAATCCATTCCCAAACACCAAATCTCCCTTCCGCTTTTATATATGCTTGCCATTATTCCACTTTTTTATATGCTTGCCATTATTTCCTGACAAATAAGAAAACAAAAACAAACAAGCAAACAAACAACTACACAAACTGTTGAATACAAGTCTGACCTAACTTCAGAATACCCATCCTGAGCCAAGCACAGTACACAGTGCCCATATTTCACTTCCCAAAATTAGCTTTCCCCTCCTTCAGCAAAGAATGTACCACTGTGTAGAGTACAAGTTACCTCATGGGAACAAACACAGAACAAAGCAGATGCTTTTGTGTATTCTGCTGTGTTATACCACTCCAAGGAGTTCGTGGCTACTAAAAGAAAAAGCACTTACACCCAGAGACATCTGAGAAATACACAAAACATTAATTTATGAGAAGATATTCTCCTGAGACAGAAAACTCTGGTTCTTTTGCATGTCCCTTACTTGAGAAGCTACTAATCTTAGGATGAGCCTGCACACTAAACTCTTTAGAGTCTCTACATTTTGAAAAAAATCAGATTAAAACCCAGATTTCAAACATCTCTCCAGTCAGACCAATACATAACTATGTTATAACATTTCCAGCTGAGAACTTCTAAGAGGCTATAAAATATTAACAATATGAAGTAGCATTTTCTGGGAGAAATTTTCTCAGCCTTTGTCACCTGGAATCTATTTGCTGAACCATTTTCTGGACAGGTTTCCTGATACTTTGACACACAGAAATTGTAGCCCAGAAATGTAGCTCCTGGCTGCCAAAAATAAAAACTTGTACCTATGACTTGCACTTTCCCTTACAGTAGGACAGTTATACAAAGCAAAGGAATTTTTATATGCAAAGGACTATTTTTCAAGGACTTCCTAATATTTGAAAACCCATAGAGACTTCTAAAATTCTTCCACTCATTACAATGCAGTACCACAAAGAGGCTGGATAAAGATAATATGCATAAACTTCAAAATAAAGGGAAAGAAAGCAATATAACCCACCATAAACATTGAGACTACAGAAAAGAAAAGGAAATTACACAAAAAGAAAATAACATCTTGGTCACAGTCCATTAAAGTGAATAATTAAGGAAATGTTCCAGTGGTATGTGCTTATATACTTAAAATGAGATTCATTCCAGACAAAAAATGGCCCAAATGTTTGCCTCCTATAGGTGGACTGTAATAAAGACACGAAAACAAAGCAAAACAAAACATTTTCAGAAGGGAGAATATTCATTTCAAATATCTGAAATACCAATGTCACTACAAAATTATGAATATTTCTTACCTAAAATTGATGTACGTGACTCAGTCCTACCCACATTTCTTTATGCACAACTGTGGGCTCTGAGAGCTTCCAGCTTCCAGATCCTGATGCACAGGTCTGTGTGGGCCACCATCCCATTCTTCTCTTCCATGCAAACCCAGGCATGGCAGGTCACCCTGTCTGGACAAAGAGACCACCCCAAGCACATGGAGAATGTTCAGTGTAGAGGAGTCTCTCCATGTGTGGTACAGTGTGAACCTTGATACTCAAGCGGTCAGTTTATATAAAGTCAGTACATATAAAGGGAGTGCTGTGACTGGGGAGAGCATCTTGCTTACCAAAGTTTTAAGATGACTTATCAGCTACTGCCTTTTCTTAGCTCTGCTCTTCAGAGGTCTCAGAGAAACAAACACCCTGAACCAACAGCCCATGCAAAAAATTCTGCAGTATAATTTGAGAGCAAATGTTCAGCAAAGATCTGATTGTATGGTGGCATTTTGACAGCGTGGCAGTTCTGCCAAAACAGCAAAGATGTGATAAAGTAACAAGCAAAAAATTAGCAAAAGATTTGCCTCATTAGAAGTATTTAAAATGCCATGCTTAAGAAAGGAAAATAAGAGTCAGGTATTAACTGTGTAAGAGAAAAAGGCACTTTCTCCTTTTAAAATAAAAAATGGGAAAGTATCAGGAAAGTATTGTTTCAAGCAATTAGCAATTGTCTTACAACTGGAAACCTGAAACAATGTATAGATGACTAGATACCAGCTGGACAAGCAGCTAAAGAAAATCTTTGCCCCTGCTTTGGAATGAGGATCTGGAAACTGGATGGTATCACTCCCAATATCAGAGCTGTTCCCTGCACGTCAGAATTGCATGAAGAAGATTTCAGAATCAGAATTCACCACAAGACATCATGAAACCATAATTTCTCTGGGATTTCAGTCACCACCGGGCACACTTTTATCAACTATGAAAAAGCACATGATACTTCCTAACATAACCAGACTTGGAGGAGGCTGGAGGGCTCAGTAACTACAAAAACATCTCTGTGACTTGGAAAAAAAAAAAAAGTCCCTATCATTAAAAAGGAGGTGTTAAATATCTTGCTGCTGACTCTAGGTAAGACCATAAATAAGAGCATTTTCTATCCACAGTCACACAGCAACACTGATGATCCCACATTAACAGAGCATCAACACAGTACCCTGACAATGAAAAACTGGTACTAACAACCAAAGCATGAATAAACAGCAAGGTACAAATCAATTCACTTGCCTGAGAATGACACAGAGCTGATCCAAACTAATAAATAGAAGCAACAAGTTCTGAATTATTTGCTAACTATTACATTTCAGGAAAACTGTGGACCTGCCAAACATAAATCGATTTAAATGATCAATATTTTTCCACAGTAAGTGTGGTTATAGATCACAGTAAATTCACATTACTGCCACAAGAAACAAAACCTTTGAGATATGATAGCAACAAAGATCTCTTAGAAAGGAACACTTATATCAGAAATATTATTGGGGGATAGCAGAACTTTGTCAGAATCAAACCAGCAGATTTATGGGCTGCAATTGCCTCAGAAACAGCAATGAGAAAACCATTAGTGATAAATGATAGCAAAGCTCTGTTGTGAAGTATTCAACTTACCCAGGGAAAAACTCAAAAAGAGCATTTGAAGTTGGCAATGAAAAGAGAAGAATATTAAGACATGAACAAGTAAACACAGCCCATAGTATGAGCTGCCTTAACAAGCTATTTAAAGATATTCTGGAAGATCTTAGTCAAGAAAAGACCCTGGAAGCTCAAAAAAACCCTCACTACTGAGCCTACACTGTGGGCCTAAAGCAGACTCCAGCTGATCCCAGGAACCAGGCATTAGATACACACAGAGAGCCTTCCCTCAGCACTTCGTGGGCATGTGGTGACACACTTAGAGGCCCTGATGACATGGACATTGCCCTTCCCCTCAGCCACAGTGTTGGCACTGGAATGACACTAAAAAACCCAGAGAATCAAGCAGTCTCAATGAAGTGTACAATGCCACTCTCTCCAGAAAGAAATTTCAACTGAATGTTGCATGGTGTCATCTTTCTTGCTCTTTAGCTTTCAATAAAGGCATAAGATGAAAATTCCTAATTTGAAAAATCAAAGCTTGTAATTACTGTCAAAACTAAGATACCTTTTTAGGTTCTTTTACACTTTTCAGTTTGATAATAGCTTTGTTTTGTCAGTACAGCTGCTGGTATTAGCTCATATTCATTACCTCTGGGAGGTAAGGTGTCCTCTTATGTTACTTGGATTCAATAAAAGCTATAAAGAAGAAAACTGTTACTGGAAATTATAAACTGCTGTACAACACTCTTGATAAATGTAGACTGACTGACTCATGAATTGGTTTGCTCCTGCATAATAAGTACTAGCATTGGTTTGGCTACAACACTAAAGTACATCAGCAAAGTGGTCTGAGGCTGAACAAGTTTCACTGGGTTTTTTGAGGGGCAATGGGAAACACTTGACTGTCCTCCCATCATTTGCCAGAGTCCTTTCCTGGTTTATCTTTCAAAACAACACTGACAGAAGATAAAACATCCAAAATCTGATTGTTTGAACACTTTTAAAAAGCAAAGCCTAATACAGTTTGTAATGGATTTACACTAGTTTTTGGAAGTTCAAAACTGCTATGTTTAGACTCTGACTATTCACAGTACTTGCTAGTACCTGCTAACAGACCTATCACTGCAGAAAAATGGACCAGTTCCACTCCAAATACATAATGAGGCATGAAATCCAGAGGATAAACAGTGTGTTTTTAGGTCAGCGATTTATCACAAGGCTAGAAAACTGATGGACAATGTAACTGTCTCTCATGCCTTAAGGAAAAAAAAATTAAAAAAAATCACTCCCTAATGCAAAAATAGAAAATATATAAATAAACTTGATTTCAATAAAGGTTTCATGGGATAACTGTCTTATTTCTCTAAGGTTTGCAAGGAACCATGGTAATTCCCATAGCTACAGCTGACAGAAAGTCTGATGCACAGTGAGTCATGGAGAGAAAGCTGCAGAACTCAAGACTTGCAGTTACAGAATTTTGTGAAGAGCTCAATCCTTGCAAGAGAGGAGGACTGAAAAAAACCTAAGCTCACAGATACACTTCTCTCTTGGTTTATGCATACACCCAGCTGCAGTGACCATTTTAATATCCACACTTTATGTTTGATAAGAAGTTGTGCAACACGCCTGATAGTCAAACGTAAGAGTCAGTTTCTGACATTCCTTGTCACAAGCAATTCAGGACTCGCTGTTCTGTGAGTGTAACTGAAGAAGTGTGGTAGAACTGATGTGTCAGGAAGAGAAAGCTTAGCAAGCAAAGATACTCTTGCAGCAGGGCCTCACTAAAGCAGCAAGCTATGCTAAAATATGTTTTCCACATGAATTATACCACTACAACTGCACCAACTAAACCTTGCCCTCAGGGCCATAAATCTGCACTGAGACTTGCAAGGTGCTATTCTTACTTTGCTACTGATCTGCTGCAGGATTTCAGCAAGTCATTCCTCTTCTCTAAGCGATATTGTTTAGGACCTTCTCAGTGAGAATACAAACTGATGAGTGTTAAGATAGACATGATTTTCCCTTTTAAAATATAGTATGCATCAGTTACCCAAAGTAGCAGAAACACTTTTATGCCAGTATAACCATGTCAACTGAATAAAAGTTTTCCTTGAATAAAAATATCACAGGAAATTTTCTCCCTTTACAGACAACATCATACAGTAGAGTTTCCAGAATATGGCTAATAATCACTGCTAGCTATTTGTGCTAGATAGGTTTTCCAAAACTAGGACTTAACTAGAGTGCTTTTCACTAGCTCGTGGCAGCTGTAGAACTGATACTTCTAGTCCTAAATGGTGATCTGTTCATTTCTGCTCCTCAGCTTTGGTGTTCAGTTAAAGACAGTCTTAGAGCTTGTATTCTGCAGCAAGCAGCATAAAAGAATTGCAGACTAACCATGAATCAATCCCTGCCAGTTAACAGGCAAAAATCATAGGAGTATTCCTGGAATGACCCATCAACACTTACATTCCAACATAATGCCTACTCACAGGCATGTATTCACTATCCATGCCCTTTGCTTCCCTGGACATAAAGGTGCCTTGGGAAGAAGTAACAGAGAAATAGACAAACTATTCAGCACACATCAAAAAACAGTAGTTTTCCCTTTTTGATTTACCAGCTGGCAGCTTAACAACCTTCATTTTCCATCAAGCCAAACACGGAGAGGACATTTTTCTCAGGAAAGGACAAATCCTAAATTCCTTGAACACCCTAGGCTGTTACCAGTGAGTAAGCATTAACTGTCTTAGGTCTGTGCAAGTATTAGTTGTTCTGTAAGACTAGAAAGAGATTGAATGAGATTGCTTTTAGTAACAGCAAAAATTAATGTCCCTGCTTTTTGAATCAGAACTAAATTCAAGATCTTTACACATGGGTAAAGAAAACTCCCAAACATCAGCACCATCTGAGACACAAATATTAGAATAAAATGCTGTCTACTGGGACTTTCTAATGAGATACAAACCTGGCAAAGAGTCTCTGCACCAGTTCCAGAGGGCAACAGACATCCATGTTTCTAAGCACGTTCTCTTCAGCCCCAAAGCAAAGAACACAGGATAGCAACAGGGTGATGCAACATCGTCTGTGAAGTTGCTCAAACAAGAGAAGCAGACAGGAAGCAGCAGCCAGAACACAAAATAACAAAGAAAGATCTCACTGAGCAGACAGACAGAATGTTCCAGGCAATAAATTTATAAAGACTATCAAGAAATCAGCCCCAAAAGGGCAAAAGATTCCCAAAGAGGCATCCCAAAGTCAGATGCCAGCAAACGAGATGATTCTCATTGTGACACAGTGAGATTCAAAGCACTGAAGGGAATTTTAAGCCTGACAGAATTTCAATTATTTCTGTTACTCAAAAACTGCAGCATGATATGAATCCAAATATTCCACAGTTGTGTGTCAAAATCTAAATGCAATTTTTTAAAATAGTCAATAATCCTCATAACACAGCCAAATTAAAATAAAAACAAACAACCACCAGGCTGGAAGATAAGTTAAGCCAGTATATGCTTGCTTATAAGCCAGTAAATGCAATGCTTTATTTTACAAAATAAAACTTATTAGAATACTACAAAATATCCCAAGGTACTTTTTAAGATTTTTTTTCTCTTAGTTTTATGGTGATATCCAGATTTTTGATGTCTTAAAGATTTGGTGAGAAATAAACAGTTCTGCTGGTGATATTAGTTCATGACTTTTAGATGAAATGCAGCATTTGACATCACATTTTCTCCAAGGAAAAGCTCATGTAGAGTACTTATTTACAACTTTGTGTTTTAGTGAATGTCTTTTTGCTTGTGCTTGAGCTTGTGTGGGCAAAGGCATGAAAGCAGCACTTACCCATATTCGTAATACAGTGTATTGATTTAGGAGTGATTCAAGTGAACCTGTGGGTCCTTGCAAAAGGTAAAGACAAGACAACAACTGTCAACAAGAAAGAAAAGATCAGTTGAACAAAATAAATATAATGGCAATATAATAAATTCTCTAAGGTCCTTTTATTTCACTCTTCTGGAAGCTTATGTTTTTGTTCCACAAGTACTATTTAAACAAGCTAATACCCTCAGAGTGTGTGTTCAGTCACAAAAGAAAGCAGTCTTCTGAGCTGGGGATTCCCACAGCATGGGGGAATATACAAGCTATGAAAGTGGCAGCTTCCAAACACATCTTAGGATTTCACCCGAATTTGTCACCTGTTTCTCCTATGAAACCTTTTTATTATTATTATTATTATCATCAATAGCCTGGTAATTCACAGTAACCCTTTCTAGTGACACAGCCCCCCTTCTGCTTTCAGTCTCCCCAGCTCTTATGTCTGAACCGCACCTTATACAGAATTTTGCTCCTTCTCACTGAATTTACTGGGATATTCCTTGGAAGGCTTTCTTTTTTCCATTTATGCCTAAATGCTCCCTATCAAAATTGCCAGCTCTTTTCTGCCTCTGTTCCTGCTACAATCATTCTCTATGTCTCTGACTTGATGTTTTTGAAAGAGTACATGACAATATTCTCTAAGAAAATAGTAGAAAACCCCAAAGAGTTCCAGCACATTTGTTAGGAGCTAGACACGGAGATGTTTGCCTGAAAACTTCGAAGAAAAGAAATAGGATCTTTGAAATATAACCTAAATTAGATGCTGTTTTTCTTATCAAATATGCACACTTTATTTCCATTTAATACTTAAGTCTCAAAGAGGCACTTCATGAGGAAGTGATTCTATACTAGTGAAGTATCTTACCTTGTTTCACTTTAATAAAAAACAATTTAAAAACATCCTCAAACTTGTTTAGACTGAAGAAGAAATTAATCAAATCTCTGACCCTTCCCAGAATTTTGCTGGTTTCTAGACCAGTCCACCTGGATTTTATGTAGATAAATTGAGTATCTGGAAGTTTTCTACAGATAAGGTGCAAGATCGTAAAACAATGTTGAAGAATGTTGTTCACACAACAGGCAAGATTATGAAAAATTTAAAAACCAGTGCTCTCGTTGGAAAAATTATCAAAATACTTTTTTGTTCTTTCTCTTGAAGTCCTCTCCTGTAAAATTTTATTGCTTGATTACCTTTGAAATTTGAGCTACCTGGACTTTGTACTGTATTTAATACAGCTCCAATATTATCTTTCTTTGGAATCTACCCCAATATTTTTTGCAGTTCAACAACAAACATGTCACTGCTTCAAACTCTGGAAATCAGGGCAACAGAAAGACATAGCAATTTTTAAGTGATGATGTATGTCAATAATACTTTATACAGTTTTTACACCTGAGTGAACTGAGGCACACACTAAGCCCTGAATCTTAGTGAGCAGACCAAAACTGTGTACAGACAGTACAACTTCAGCCTCTCTTCAAGAAAAAAATCCATTAAAAATTACCTTGACATACATAGTCCTCTGCAGCATAAGCTTTGGCAGGTTTCAGATGCACTTGTGAATGAAAATGGCATATGGAGTCAACCTGCTTTGGCAAAGAAACAAATTTAAATTGCTGCCCAGTATTATGTGAGAATATTTTTCCTACATCTAGTCTAGCTCATGATTCTGTTACTTTTCATCTGTCGCATCTAAAATCTAAACCCCAAAGTTCTCCCTCATTAAGGTACCATTCCATTTACACAGATAAAAGCTAATGTGATCAACCAAAACCTGTCGAAATCCATGGATGGCAGACTTGTTACAAGTTAATTCCCAGAAAACCTGAAGCCTGAACCTAGCCCTGTACAATCAGCCTCATAGATTGACACTAACACCCAAATAGTGAATACACACACCTCACTGCTCTTCCTATATTTATTTAATACAAATTGATGTCACAACCTGTATCTCAAATATCTCCTCTCATGAATTATTCTGCTTCATTAACGCCACACATTTCATCTTAAGCAACACCAGTCAGCAGAAGGAGCCTTACTGAAGCCTTATTGAATGATAACACTTTTCAGTATCTCTGTCATCACTGAGCCAAAGTATGATTTAAGCCATATATATAGAATTTATAATGGTTTTTTTTAATGGTCAGATGGAGAAACAGAAAATGGCACAGCCTACATACTGTTACTGGCACATTCCTATGAAAGCTTTATATTCCCGTGCTTTAGAATCCTGGGTGCCTCCTGAAGCAAATATAAAATAATTTCTTACCTCCACAGGCTTTTCAGACAACGATGCCACCAATTCTTCAACATTGTTGCAAAAGCTTAGATGAAAAGACATCCCAATTTACAGTCTTGCAGTTTAAAGGGATACAGACAATTTCAGTACCATATTTCTACATGAAAACGCCCTTTCACTGATCTCTGTACTATTACTGACAAAGGCTATTGTAAGTAACAGACTTAAAAAAAGAAAAAAATCCACTTTGCTGCTTTGCATCTTTTGTGATGTTTCTACCATTTGTGCTCAGTTGGCTTCAATACTGCATTATGCCAAGATTCTTTTTCTAATAGGAAAAAAATAGCAGAGTCATAAAAAGCTATCACTGGACTTCAAGAGAGTTGCATATTTTTAACATCTTAGCTTAAGCTGGCTACATATTTCAAGCGAGTTGGTTTGCCCTTTAAGGCAAATTTAGTTTCTTTTAGGCTTGGCTAGCACTTGCCAAATCCAAGATTCTGAGACAGCTTCATCTTAAAAGCATTTCCAACAAATGCCAGGCCCAAAAGCTGTTGGAATCACAGCTTTAAGCACCTGTATCTATACCCAAATCTTTATGGTTAAGAAAGCCAAGCTCCTATGACATTAATAGTTGCCCCATCTCAGTCCCTGGTTTGCTCAAGAAAGAGGGGTCAGCTGTCAGCACACTGTTGTTACTAACAGTGTTGTCATTATGGCCCACTGACATTATTTTTTTAGGTTCTTGCCATGACTTTCTGTACTTGCTTTGATGATAATTCAGCTTTCTTACTATCAATACACTGGAGATCTGTTGGAAAGACAGATAATAAATGATAAATTATTGGGGAGAGAATTTAAGCCTCTAGAATGACTGCCTGGATGGCCTTCATTTCTTGTTAGTGTTATGGGGCTGTGTTACACAGATGGACTGTGGGCAACAGCTCTGAGCTGGCAGCAACCTAGAGTAATTGATCTTACACATCTTTTGTGTCTCTTTATGTCATAATCAACAAAATGCAGGTATGGTCCAGGACAGGAGCAACACAAGTAAGGCAGCCCAGTGCCAAACAAGTCTTCACAACATGTCATTTATGAGAAGGGCAACACTTTCAAAAGGATTGGAAAGAACAGATGCTCAAAAGAACAGAACTCAAAAGCTCTGGATTGGATCCAGTCTGGAAAGAGAGCAACCTGACAGGAACAGAAGAAAAATAATCTCATCCAACACTTTTTTTCTAATAAGCTCTAAAATTCTAAACAGAAATAGATAAACCAACAAAAACTTTGTATGGACACTAAGTGGCAATTTAAGGCTTTCTTTTAGCTATCACTATCATAATTTGAAAGCAGTACCAGTATTACAAATTTGAGGTACTTACTAGGGCCCCTGTGTTCTGTTTATTATTATTATTATTGTTCTAAAAGCTCCAAGAATAAGTAGGGTGCAGTGTGGAACAAGTGAATACTAGCCAAAACTTCATACCTACTGCCTGAAGGCATTCATGGAATCATCAAGATTGGAAGAGACCTTCAAGACCACCCAGTCCAACCATCAACCTAACATCCAGGCGCTTCCTCAACACATTATAGAATTAAAATCCAACCAAACAAAAAAGGGTAACAGGCTTTTGAGTTACATTCCAGTGACCAAAGGACCACATAGGGGTTTTTTCCCTAAATGAAGTAACAGATCCGAGAGGGTTTTGTTTTATTTAAAACAATAGAGTGACTCAGCAGAGCTGATCTTGGGGCCCAGGAGGGGGATTGTGTGTGGAATAGTGTCTGTGGGAGCTGGGAATTGTTGTGGAATTGTCCTGAATTGTGTGGAATAGTGTCTGTGGGAGCCCGGAATGGGTCATTCCTGGGGAGAGGAATGGGTCATTCCTGGGAAGAACATTGGTCATTCCTCGGAAGGGGAATGGGTCATGACTGGGGAAGGGAATGGGGCATTCCTGGGGAGCGGAATGGGTTATTCCTGGGAAGAACATGGGTCATTCCTGGAATGGGCATGGGTCATTCCTGGGGAGGTGAATGGATCATTCCTGGGGAAGAACATGGGCCATTCCTGGAGAAGGCACTGGGTCATTCCTGGGATGGGCATGGGTCATTCCTGGAGAGGGAAATGGGTCATTCCCAAGGATGGCACAGGTTATTCCCGAGGCTGACACGGGTCATTCCCAAGGAAGACACAGACCCGTCTCGTCCGGCCCCGCCGGGTCCCCCGCACCGACAGGGGGCGCTGTGGCCGCTCCCGGCCGGAAGTGCCGCCCCGCGCGCCGCTCTGTGGGCTGGGCGGTTCATCCGGCCGGCAGCGGAGAGAGCCTGGGACAGGTATGGGGACATCGGGATAGAGCCTGGGACAGGTATGGGGACATCGGGATAGAGCCTGGGACAGGTATGGGGACATCGGGATAGAGCCTGGGAAAGGTACGGGGATATCGGGATAGAGCCTGGGAAAGGTACCGGGATATCGGGATAGAGCCTGGGGCAGGTACGGGGACATCGGGATAGAGCCTGGGAAAGGTACCGGGACATCGGGATAGAACCTGGAACAGGTACGGGGATATCGGGATAGAGCCTGGGACAGGTACCGGGATATTGGGATAGAGGGCAGGGACAGGTACCGGGATATCGGGATAGAGGGCAGGGACGGGCCCTGTGTTCGTTCCCCTGGGCTGCCCGCCAGGCCCGGGTATCGCCATTCCCACATCCCGTTTTCACCATTCCCACATCCCGTGTTTCCACCGTGCTGGATCCCTGCCCAGCACGGGTGCTCCCCTCTTCTGATCCTGGTCCAGCTTCAAGCTCTGGGGTGATTTCACAAATACAAACGTTCCTCTGAGCTCTCTCCTCTTTCCACCAGGGAGAATCCACGGGGAAAGCAGCTCTGTGCTCCTCCCAGGGGCAGGAGGGAAGAAAGACGCCGAGGCTTCCACCGGGAATTGTGCAGATGACGTGGATGGGATACGGAATTTGTACACCCAGCACAGGTTCACTTGAACAAGCCCAGGGGATGGAGCTGGTGTGCTGTCCCTCAGTTTAATATCGGGTATGTCATGGACTGTAGTCAGCTCTCCAAACAGATACCTGCCCAGGATAGCATTGTGAGAACTATTTGGGGTTTGTTTTTTCCTTAGAAAAAAAGTTGGCATCTTCCAAAAATTCTCACTTCTAATACATCTCCCAGTTTTGAAAATTGAGATCACTGCTTCTATATTTACCTAGTGTGTTTCAGCCACACACAAACCCCACCTTCCACAGCAGGAATCAGTCAAAAGTACATGTTAGCACTTGAAGCAAGCTTGGTGCCCAGCCTGTAACAGAGTTACAGTAAAATTTTCTTTGAGTAAAATTATCTGGTAATAGCTAAATTGCTGCTACAATGTTAGCTTCACTAAACTATGATTCCAGTTCCTCAGTTACAGTTACTTTGGTTTGAAAGACAAACTTTGTGTATCTAATAAAAAAATAGGTTAGTTCTCAGTAGAGGTGGTTCACTAAGATAGTAAAGTTTGATAGCTGATCTTTTAAAAAATATTTTAAAAAAAGTCATGCAAAGATCATTTGTTACTGCAGTAAAAGTACATGAATAGGCAAAGGCACTGGAACTTTTATGTAATAAAACATACCACAGGCAGGGCTCAGCAAACACTGAAAATAAGAAAATTTTAAATTTCATTGACATCTGCTGTTCTTATTTGTATTATTTCATGCAGATCTGAAAAGCTCAAAACTTCAGGAGTTAACTTAGCATACAGAAATTTGACTGAAGAAATGTTCAGATAGCCTAGCAATTTAGGACAGGATTAGTTGTAGCCCTGAAAATAAAGGATTTATGCTTTGACCTGAGAAATTAGTCTTAAGTATTAGAATACTTAAGTCTTTGTATTTCCAGATCACATGGAAAAAAACAGAACCAAGTTTACATCATTTTCAGAATGAAACCCACACCCTTTTCTGCAAACTCAGGAGTTTATAACATTGTGCCTCTACGTTTGGGACTCCTTCTGCCTCTATTATTCTTGCTTTCATTTAGATGCGAAAGCTGGAGCATTCTTAAGAGTAGGCTGAGAAAACTTGTTTAAAAATAATTGTTCAGTTGTACTCAATTCTGTCTTAGATTAGATATAAAATTACACTGTAAGACAACTTTACTAGCCCAAGTAGAACCCAACATATTTATATTTGCATGTTAAGTCACTAGACCATATTGTGTCCTATGCAAGACCTTTAAATTACTGTGCATACAGTTTAATAGATGGAAATGTGTTGTGTAATTGCTTCAGACATATACATGTTTCAGAAAAACTGAAGTATTAAAATCAAGAGGATTTCTACTGCAAAAAACAGTGGCTTTTCAGATTAATTTTAAAAATCCTATTAACTTATTATTCTCTTTTAAACTCTTGCACTGTTGTGTTCGTATTACTGTATATTGGCTAAACTTGCATAATTCATGTCATTAGATTGTGTGTGATGCTTTCTGCTTTTATGTTATTGAAAGTAGCATACCAGACTCTTTTCCATTAGACAACTGACTGATACTTTTATTGATTAAAAGGCCACATTACTCTGTTCAGTGGTTAGAAGAAATGTATGTGTTGTGGTTTAACCCCAGCTGGCAACTAAGCACCACACAGCCATTCACTCACTGCCCATCAGCTGGGGGAGGACCAGATGGGTAAAAGTGAGAAAGTTGTGCATTGACATAAAAACAGCTTAATAATTAAAAAAAAAAAAGTATTGTAAGGAAAATAAAAAGAAAACCAAAGGAGAGTGAAAGTAAAACCTGAGAAAAAACAAGCAATGCAAGTGGAAACAATTGCTCACCATAAACTGACCAGAGCTCAGCCATTCCCAGAACACTGACCCCTTGCCACCAAACTCCCCTTTACTGCAGAACACAAAGCCATATGTTCTGGAATATCCCTTGGGTCACTTGGGATCAGCTGTCCTGGCTCTGTCCCCTCTCAACTTCTTGTGCCCCCCTTCAGCCTCTCACTGGTGGGCTGGGAGGCAGTAAAGGCCGTGACCCTGTGTAAGCTCTGCTCAGCATTGACTGAAACATCAGCATGTTATCAACACTGTTGTGGTCACAAATCCAAAACACAGCCCCACACCAGCTCCTGTGAAGGATTACACTCTGTCCCAGGTAAAACCAGTACACTGCTTTTTCGTTTGTCTGGGTTTTGTCTTTGCAGAGTAGTGTCTAGGTGAACACTGACATCCCAGTTAGGCTGTACTCATTGTAATTAAGGTTCTTGGAGGATTGGAGAGCAAGGGTTTCCTTTCTTTTGGTAGAAATTTATGTTGCAGTGGAAAAGAGTACAAGATGGGCTCAAGCTCTTTTGTGTTAGGGCAGTATTGGATTAGCAAAACTTTGGCCAGGGTTTGATACCAGTCTGCACTGTATTTCTCTTTGTATTTCATGTAGTCTCTTTGTATTTAATACTTGCATTAGTGTTTAAATAACTGCTAAATATTTACATCAGGCACACAGGGCACTCAGCTGCAGAGAGCTGCACACAATGACCACATGACCACAAAAGCTGCACACATCCAGAACCACCAGTCTTTGTGCACGCCCCAGACTGGTTCTTGGAAAGGCTCAGGTCGATTCAGTGTGTTGACTTGCACCTGATACACAGAGGAAAAACACACAGGAAAGCACTGCAGGGTGGGAATTGCTAAGTGACATCAGCCAGCCTGTGCAGCCTGCCTTCAGCAGCTTCCTCCCGCCCTGCCCTTAGAAGCTACTTGGAAACAGGATGGGTGACTTGTTTAGCCATCAGCAGTCTCTTTCTGTGCACAATTTTAACATTTTAACAACTGGTCTTGACTAGCAGGGATTGTGCCAAGAGAGCTTGCCCCCGGAAAACTGATGACCAGAGCAGGCTGCTGTCTGAACAATTCATCCACCTCATGCCTTGCTCCCAGCTTGCTTTTGAGAAAGTAATGCTACTAAACATTTTGAATGGATGCTTCTTGTAGCTGGAAATAAGTTCCTCTGAAAGGAATATAAGATGCATGGTTTAATTCCAGAATAAATTTAGTGTCTTTTTAGCCTTATCTAGACTATAATTTCTTTACATGTTTTTTATATTAGTTAAACACGGTATGTCAAGCTTATGAATAAAGGTTTGCAGTGCAAATCTAATTGATTTTAATCCTTTCTCTAGGGTGATCTTCAGAGAAACTCCTAAAGGCTTCAAAGAACTCATTTTAGGCAAAATAAGTGAAATAAGTTGTTCTGATAGAGTGAAATGGATCCTTGTTCAGTCGGAGTTCAGCTTCAAGCTACCAATGAATGCCATAAGACCTATTACACCCGTCACACTGGCTTCAAGACTAAGCAAGATGTGTCTTCATCTGACCTGCTGTTGCTTCAGCTTAGGACTGGAATAACCCTTTCAGAGACCAACACAATCTGCTTCCACCATGCCAAAATTTACATTGAGAGATTTGAAGACTTACAAAAATCATGTTGTGATCCCTTTAACATACACAGAAAACTCTCAAAGAAAAACTTACGAGCAATTGACTTGGATGATGCAACTTTTCTCAGTGCCAAGTTTGGAAGGCAGTTTGTGCCTGGTTGGAAGCTTTGTCCCAAATGTATGCAGATAATAAATGGAAGTGTAGATGTTGAACCCGAAGAGAGACAAAGAAGAAAACTTGATCCAGATGTAAGTATATGGATCCGTTTTCCCACTCCCCCTAAGTTCTGCAAGCTATTAGAATATGCTTCATACAACTACTATGTAAATAAATTTTTTGTAGTAGAAATAAGAAAGGATGTAGTCTTTTAGATGTGCATGGGTTTACTATATTTAAACCTTTACTTGGAGGACCTTAAAAGTCCTCTAATTAAATATTATGGCCTTTAAAATTTGAAAAATTGTGTCTGCTAGGGTGACTTACAACTCATATGTTCATGTAAATACCAGACTGCTGCTGGTATTTTAAGCTGTTCTTCAAGCCTTGCAAACAACAAACTGGACACTGCAGTCATATATAAGGATGTCTCTTCAGTTTAGAAAAAAAATAAAAGGCAGTTTTTTCTAGCAGTTCATTTCCAAAGGAACCTGCATTGAGGTGAATTAAGTGTACTCTGGTTGTGGTGTCTGGGCTGTGAAGGCCATGGTGTTTGGTCAGTGGCAGTGAACTGGTGTGGGAGGATAATGCTCTTGAGTGTTTAGCTCAGAATACAGTTGGTACATTGCTGGATGTGTCATTCAAGATGAACACAGACCATCAATAGTGGTGGCAACCAAACCAGCAAGAACTCGTCCATATATACCCTTAGCACAGTGGAATTGCATTCTAGGAACTCTTGCCCAACTGTATTTTTCACTTACTTGTCAGTATGATTAGGAGGCTGATAGGAGTGAAATCTGAAAGCATTGATTAAAACTGCTGCTACAAAGCTTGTGTTGCTGGGTTCTGAGGCTGGGATAGTTCTCCAGCATAAATACTTTAAGACTTATGTTGTTTTTCCTGGGAAATCACAGAATCACAAGGTTATTACAATACCCTGGCTTGGCTGGACATTTTCTTAAGAATTTATGTTTGTATTTATAATTAAATGCCATTTTCTGTCTTTCTTCAGGGGCGTACAGCTAAGGCTCTAAAGTCTCTGCAGTTTGCTAATCCAGGACGACAGACCGAATTCACTCCCGAGACCAGTAAGAGGGAAAAAAGAAGGCTGCAAACAAAAATTGCAGCGTTTAATTCAGACAGGTAATCTGTTTGCTCTATTTACAGGTATCTTTAACTTTCATTTCAGAATAAAATATCCTCAATGGTCAGTGTCTCTGTAGCATGTAACATTCTCTATGTCAGTGTTCGTGTGTTTATGGATTGCTTTTTTGGTTTTGAGGATGCTAAAGCTCATTCTCATTCCTGAGATAATACAGAAGATAAAAGTTTGGCATACAGTCCATATTTCAGACAATTAGAATACAAGGAAGCATTTGTGAGGCATGACAATACTCCACAAATATTAGATGTAGCTAATCATTTATGCATAAGCTAAAATTCTGTTAATAGACTAATTCTGAATTGTAGTAAGATCAAACAGACTACACTTAAAATATTGGAGTTATATTTCAGTAAACTCATTATTTGGTAAACAGAAGTTCCTTTTGAAGAACAAAGTTAGTGTCCAAGTTGAACGGTACTAGATAGCAAGTTATAGCCTTCTAATGTGACATTAAAAAGAAAATCACATTTTCTGTAGAGGAAAGTTGAACTTTGTTATTTTTCACTAAAAGTTTGGTCCAGTCTTGTCCTAATAGAAGAGTGATAGAAGTCCCAGCTTTAACTAGGTCATACAGTATTGTGAAAACATGCAAGAAATATCCCATTGATGCCTTGCCCCTGCTCTCCACTGAAGTTTAAACTTAGAAACAGACACCAAATATGCTGTTCACCAACTACACATCTTTTTCCTTTCCATTTGTTTCTTCTGCTTAGTTTGGGCACATAGTGGAGATACAATTAGGACTGAGAAATGTTGTCAAATACAATTAGGTACATATATATATATATTAAATTAACAGTGCTAAAGTGAACACTCAAAGAAAGCAAACTTCCCTCCACAAATATTAACAGCTTGGCATCAAAATAAACAGATTTTGACACGGAAATAACTGTTTTTCATTATACAGGCAAGTCATACCAGCCAAGAGTAAAGTCTACGACAGCCAGGGACTGCTGCTTTACAGTGGCATGGACCTCTGTGACTGCCTGGATGAAGATTGCCTGGGCTGTTTCTACGCCTGTCCCAAGTGTGGCTCCAACAAGTGCGGGACAGAATGTCGCTGTGACCGCAAGTGGCTCTACGAGCAAATCGAGATAGAAGGAGGGGAAATAATCAGAAATAAGCACGTTGGTTAGTGTATATGTGCATTATTTAATCCTAAATATATGTCCCATACTTTGGTTAAACACAGCACATTCATCACTTAGTAATTTAATGAAAGCCATTGGAATTTGTTGCAATCCGCAAGATTAATCTGCTCACTTTCACAATCATTTTCAGTATGATTATGGAGATAATCGTACTGCTGTCTCTTCACACTTCTTTCTACATTGTACTCGGGCCTTTTACTCATCCAGGTCAGATCTCATTGAACAGTCTTTCACTGTATTTAAGTGTTAAATTTTAATGTCATCTATCCTGAGCCACTCACTATTGTTTCATATATTGTTTCATATATTGTTTTGTAGAACATACCATCTTCATATATCCCTCATTTTTCCTTCTCTAGTTCAAGATCTCATGGGTTTTATCTGTTTTATCGGAAACACTGAAAGTTCTCAAGGAGTTTACAGGCAGTATTAATAAAGCTCTCTACAGTATAATATAAGACAGCATTTCCTATTAGAGTATCCAGGTTACATCTGATAAATCCAACTCTGTCCACTTGAAAAGGATTCAAAATCATTTAGGTGTTAGATCTCATCCAAGTTACTGGGATTTGAGATCAAGTTATCCTCATCGATTCAAGCCTCACTGTTAAAATATTGAAATGAAACTCAAGGCATTGAAAAAAATAGATTAAAGTATTAACTATGACACAAAATCTATTACTTTGCTCATTTTTGTATAACAATTAAAATAATTTTGCTGTGTTCATTATCAGTCTGTAATTGGACAGAACTGGTATTTATGCAGCCCTCTCTTTTTTTCTATTTTTACTTGTTTTTAAGGTCAAGGTTTATAAGCAGCTGAAATAAATTTAAGTGTCTTTTCCCAAACCAAGGATAGTTAGACTATTAAAAAAACCACAAAACAAAACAAAACAAACCCACAAAAACCAAAACACAGTTGCATTGACATTATCTTTGGTTGATACATTATCTGCCCTCAGAATATTAAAATTTCTTCAATATAACAAGTTTGTGGGAAAGAAATAAGTGAAATCTTAGTAACATTGTCACTCTTAATGTTTTTGTTGTGTTTTGGATAAATTTCCTGTTTCTGTGTTAGACTTTGAAGATCTTCATCTTTATTGGGTCACATTTTTTAAAAAATACGGTTAATTATTGATTTCTGAAGACTTGGTAAAGTTGTATAATCTTCCTATTTCTTCAGCATATTGTTTTCTGATGTGTCATAAACATTGCATCACCAAAATCCAAGGTTACTTTGAGTTGTACTGACATCTGCTGGTCCTAGTGGAGTATAAGCACCAACTTATACTACGTTTTTATTAAATCTGGTCTAAAAATAAACAGACTTTCTTTTTATTGTCAGAGTACTGGCTGTTCTTCCAATGGATGTCTCCTTGGCCTTGGATTCCGGCCACGTCTATCACAAGAAACATGGTGTGAGTTTTAGGGAGGGCCACACACTGCAGTTTACTAGATAGCAGCCCCACAACTGAGTAATGGCCCTGGCTTCCCTTACATGCCAGTGGCATTTAACACATTTCACTTTGTTGGCTACAGAGCTTGCTTATCCTGACACAGCAATTGATCATGTGCACTTGATCCATGTTTGGAACTGTTTCATCTCTTGAGCAACCTTTTGAATTAGGTGAAAGTATAAATAGATAACCTCCATGAAAGTGAGAGGGCAAAAGCTGGTCCAGTCGTGTCATTTACATGTATATGTTATTGTTTTGAATTTGACCAGAGGCAGCAGTACCCATTGTTATTTGATTAAAAATTTGCATCAATTGAGTGCTGGGCACTGTTGATCACTGTAGAGGCAACAGGACACTTAGGGGATTTTTTCCTAGTCAAAACCCCAACTTCAACATTAGTGTTGTCTGTTCTCATATCCTCAACATATTTAGG
Source organism: Campylorhamphus procurvoides (assembly GCA_013396655.1). Lineage (NCBI taxonomy): Eukaryota > Metazoa > Chordata > Aves > Passeriformes > Dendrocolaptidae > Campylorhamphus > Campylorhamphus procurvoides. The sequence continues at coordinate 495,481 of WBMV01001675.1, read as the reverse complement.
GCATTTCCATGTAGCTGCATTTCTTTAACATGCCTAGGCTGTGCTGTGTTATGAAGTTCAACAGTATGTTTTTATACAGTTCCATGTGCCCTTCATCTATTTTTTTGTTAAAAGACACTGTTGCAAGTCAAACTTTGCCACCTTGCTAGATTTAAAATGCTTACAGCTACGGCTTTCTCCAGGTTTTTTCTCTCTGTTTTTATAAACACCACACCAGCTATCATCATGATCTATAGTGATTGCATATGGCTCCCAGTAGCATATGTACTTCCCCATCTAGCAGAATTACTCTACAACTAAGCCTGTTAAACAGGACATTCTTTTAGTACAGCCAGAGGAAACAACTGCTTTCCATACAATCCAAAGGTCGTGAATCAGATCTCACAGCCACTTTAAACTCTGCATGCACAAAGAGAAGGAAACCTGCAGATACACCTCAGTGGCCATATTAAATCTTTCCTTTTGGTATTAATTGCAAAAATTAATGCCTAGACAAAGTTTACATATTTAAAAGACAAAAGTCAATGACAATAAAGACTCTGGTTTATGAATAATACATATCCTGTGGATCAATTTGAGTTTATTGAAGAGAAGCTCCAGAACTGTGATCTCATAAGTACAATGTTAAGGACTGGTTTGCTTTCTCAAACAGAGCAAACTTCAGGTTTAGAACACAGTCAAATTTAACATCTTCTAAAGCCAGTGAGGGTTCCTCTGGGAACTTGGGAGTTACCACACAGCCCTGTGAGCACACCCATGACACGATGTGCCCCTATGTGGAGCTGAAAGCTTAAAGCCAATTAAATACCCCCTGGAATTATTTGCTAAATAAATAACTAGTGTAAATACTCAAATATAGTACAGTCAGGTAATTAATTCATGTTATATTAACATTTTCAGGATCATTTCAAAAAGGCATTTCTCTGTGGGAGATACATTATAACCTTAGACAAAGCATGAATTTTGTTTTCTTTTAATCAATTAAAATCATAACTTCACTAACCTAACACAAGACAACTAAATTTTCAGTCTCTGGGCTGACCATTCAAGACATCAGAAAGAGCAAGAAGTGGACAAACCTACACAAAAAAATGTGATTATATAAATCCAGGAGTCAGAATTAAAGCTTCCAAGGGAAAAAGAAGAAAACAGTTAAGGTGACTAAATAGATTTTACTTATTTTAAACCTGGTTTAATGTTCTTTTTAGCCTTTTCATATAGGCAATACCCATATTAGCCAGAATGGGCCAATAGACAGTGTACAAAAACTCTCTCTGAAACCCAGCAGTGACAATGGTACACAGAGGTGAAGTGTTCAGGTGACATCTCTTACTCCATATCTGACAGAAACATCTCAGCTTAGAGGAATCAGCATTAAGGCCTTGGAGTTCTCAGTCTCATGGCAAAGTATAAACAATTTCCAATTTTAATTTGTTTTCCCCTAAGATTAGAGTTATATTTCTGGTCGTATTGATGTCAGAATAAATGCAGTTTCAGCCTCTTTCCAGTGATCTCTCAGTGGAATATAGGATGTACTGACATGCAGTAGCATGTCCCTCACGATCAGATATTTTCCCCAATAATTCTTTAGCAAACATTCTGAAAGTTTTATTCACCTTTATACTGACTTCTAACCAGTCAATATCATACTATTGACAACTTTGTTCAAACAGACTAAACACTTTTCTCCACCTTCAAGTTATACATGCTTTTAAGTCCTACTAATTGTAGAGGAACAGTTTATTGAAATTAAATTTAAAGATCTTTATTTACAAGAGACATCTAATATTCCCCAAAGTGGAAGCCATAACCAGAACTACTGTTATTCATTACCTGCAATTAGAGCTCAAATCATCATCTGTCCTCCAAACACATATTAAGAAATATTGTAGGGAGGTGTGAACAGCTGCAATTAAACTGTCCAGTTCACTCTTTGCAGGAGTTGTGTCCACAACTCCTTATCCTGCTCTGAAATAAGGGATTTACATCGTTCCGAGTTCCTTGTACCCAGCAGAGGGCATCAGCTTGCTGCAAACCTAGTCTGAGCTTCTCCGTGGAGCAGCTCTGAGAGATGCAGCCCCAGAGCCAGGGGATTCCACAGAGAGGGATTCACTGACAGTCAGGAATTGAGCTCAGGATAAAAGAATTATCACCCATATCCATATAGCAGACTCAAGTACAAGATTAGCACTTAAGAGAGAATTATTTGCTTTACTGTCTTTATAAGAGTGTCACAGCACCCCTCTAAACACCTCGATGATTGCTAGTTCTTTAAGAGGAGAGCAGCACGATTTTTGTAGGTACATTTACATTTTGCTGTGAGACCGTGATTAGGAACTCCTGCCTGAACATTCCCTTAGAAATTCAGCATTGAGTAGCTGAGAAATCCACTCACAGCAGGACCCTGCACTCATCAGCAGAGCAGGAAACTTTCTGCCATCCACAGAGGTGCCACTGCCAGTGTGCTGAGTAACTACACGTGTCCTGTTTCCCAGACAAACAGATAAATATTCCGACAGTATTTTAGCAGAGTAACTATAATAGTAGCCAGAAGCAGCCTAGCATAAGGTGTGTTGGGTGGGGAAAGTCAAAGGAGGCAGCTGGGGATGAGAAGTTTCCCTGGTTCTCCTGCCATGACTAAGTGGTGAAAAAATTGCCCTAATTCTTCTCTTCTTCCCCCAGCTTCCTTTGGTAGCCCTTCACATTTACTTGCCAGCAAATTAAATCTGTATCACACACTAAATTACTTGCCTTTCCAAGCTCTGGTTTGGACCATATCAACTAGATTGCAATAAGCTCAGTTCTCCATCTCACCCACAGGTGTCACCATTATCTACTACAACCTCCTGATTGTAAACTCTGAGTCCATGCAGAGTCCCCGACTGCAACCAGAAGTAAGAGCAATTATCTTCTAACACCTTCGGATTTTCCTCTTGTTATTCTTCCATTTGTTCTTGCATTTTAACTCGTAGCTCTACCTTCTTTAAATTCATCATTTTAGCTACTGAATTAGTACCACAGACAACATTAGTTAATGTATTAAATATATATATATATATCAGCAAGCATCAGCTGTGCAACCAAGGTAAACTGCTTACCAGGACCATCGGAACTGAATTTCTCAAAGAGAAACCACCGGGAATTCAAAGATCCTACTCCCTTCACAGCTTTTAGGGCCTCACAAGTCATCTGAGAAACTGAAACTAAAGAACTCATTAACACCACTACTTTGCTTAAAGGAAGAAATTCAGATTTTATCAGCTTTCAGTAGCATAAATTCTCTTAATTCAGTATTCTTTTTCTAGTTAATCCTTTATAAGAGCACCTGATAATCCAGATGAGAAAGAGCTTTCTTCTAACTTCAACCATTTTTATTGTAATTTGTAGCAAAAAAACCCCAAAACAACAAACAAACAAGCAAAAAATAAAAAAGGGATCCCCACTATCAAGCCTCCAAGCTGCTCCTTTCCTTCTGTTTTATAACAGGTACTGCTCTCTCAGATGACTTCTTTGTCAGTTTTCAATGAGGTGGGTTGGATCCTGCCAGCTGATTTCAATGTTCCTGAAACTTTTCTCCTGACAGCCCAGCTCTTCTTAATAGTTACTAATGAGAGTGATTATATTTTGGCTTGGTTTTTATATGTTATCTTTGTTCTGCTTCCTGGGATTTTCAGTTCAACGTCTAAGAAAAGGGAGGGAGTACTCTGCTAAATACACTCGTGTAGGATGCCTAACCTCCAGCAGGCTCCTTAAAATTGTACAGGCTACTCAGAGCAGCACTGAGGGAGTCCCAAATGTTCCATATCTCAGCAGTGAGCTCCTCCCGACAGCCCCAGGGACCTGAGTGAAATGGGTTAGCAAGCCAAGCCAATAGGTGGTTCTGCCCAGGTGAAATGTGTCATGATAAGGTGCCGATACTGGCAGAAGTGTTTGGACAAAGACACCCTTCACTTCACTGATTATGTGTGAAACAGGAGGGGGGATTGTGCCCGAGATCTTATGGTCCTAAGAAGCCACTGCAGAAGGCAGCTGTGGAGAAACCATCAGTGTGCACCTAAAATAAAAAAAGAAATCCTGTTTTTGGGTTCCTGAAATAAAATGTTGGGTAACCCTTACAGGATTGTCCCCTAAAGACCCAGAGAAACCTATGTAACATTATGTGCCAAATGCCTAGATCTGAACTTGAATATTTGGGTTTCCCTTTGGGGTTCAGATTCAGGGCAGGGGACAGGGCAGCTGGACATGCAGAAGCAGAAGAGATGAATTTCCATGTACTTTCTGTTGGATGTGGTCAGTTTAAATGAACTGGGTAGAAAGCACAGCAACTTATATTAATGAAAGTTGGTTATACCTCTAGGCAAACCCAGAATTTTACTTTTTTAAGAGGTTTTCTTCCTGCTGTGTTGTGGGTTTGGTTTTGCTTTTATCAAAACCCTCAGAAAGGCCAAATTTATCCAGCCTAGTCTGTGCCAGCTACCTTGTGACTCCCCCGTGTTAATTCCTTGTCTGTGAACTGCTGACTTTTTGAAGTAAAAGATTGGGCTAGATCTGATTTGGAGCAAATGAGGATGCAGAGCCACAGACAAAGGACATCCATCACAGGAGTTGCTGCAGGAGATGTCTGTAATTTCTTCTCCTCCAGTGTGAGCGAGCTGCAACATCCAGCTCTACATGCACACACTCCATCCCAACCAGGCATCTCTGACCCAAACTGGGCTAACAGGGTTTTCTTTTTGTACCCTCTAGAATGTACTGATTCTTTAGTTTGAGGTAATATTTTTTTGCTGCAGAGTGGCAGAACTGAACTCACTAACATTGTACCTGTAACTTACTCAATTTTAATCTGCACAGTGCTCTAAATGGTCCAAGGTTGCTTCAGGTCCTGGGAACGTACATTTGTAGGACTGTAAATGCAGTGGATCCAGGCAAACTAGTTGGAGCTCACCTCTCAGAAATACCAGGTGCAAGAGATGTGGTCTAAGTTGCTACTGATCCAACTGGATTTGTTTGAATCTGCCCAAGCATGAAGAAATAAAACTGCTTGTCCCCTTAAGTGTGTGTTCTGTCCTGTAGGGTGTGAGCAAAGGGGACCTGCATTTCATTGACTTGCATTGGCCTCAGCAATTATTCAATAGTTAACTGGAAGGCTGGAAATTATCCTTCTACATCTTCTGCTTCAATGTAATTTGAAAGGCCCATTCATCACTCAGTTACAGCTGGTACCCAGCTCAGTATTTAGACACTACCATGTGCAACAGAGAGAGCTTCTGGAGGAGTGGAGCTTTACATCTCTCCTTTCCTCTGACTCCGCTAATTTCACTATTTTATTTTTTCCATCCAGCACTAGTTGGTGATGCTTCTCACATGTCAGAAATTGCTACTGACATTTCAATTTTGCTTTATTTTTCTTCTGTCTTTGATAGCATTATAAAGAACATTTATATTTGAATAAAAAGCAAATAATGCATGTCAGAGTATGCATCAGGGAACATCAAATTGTTTTTTTTCCAATTACAACTCTATTTCAAATAGAGTAATGCAATTAAAGGATAATTGCTAGAAGTGCAAAGCCAAGGTTATGATCAGAAATGGTTACCCTTTCACTTCAAAGGCCTGTCTTACTAAATAAAACATTCCTGTGGGGCAAGTTACTCCACATACCTGCAGGTATCCAGAAGCAACTATATGTCTGGCACTACAAGTAGAGTGGATCTTCCTGTATATATTACCATGTTAGGAAAGGGGAAAAATATAGGTGGCTTTATCACTGATTAATAATGGCATAAATTCACTTCAGGATAGGATATTAATTAATAGTGTATTAGTAGTGTTTAAGAAGCAGTATCATAACATGCCTTTAAACAGCAGTCATGGAAAACTGCTAATATTTCCTTAGCACTGAGCTGTAGTTTGAGTTCTCATTTCTTTGATAAACTACCAGCAACAAAATAAAGAAGAAATAAAACAAAATTCAGGGCTTTCTCAGTGGTTTGTTTGCTGAGCGCTCCAGGATAGCCTTGCATGGGGCCAGGGGGTGTTTTGCCCCAGCAGGAGGGGTTTGATGTGGTGGGGGAGCTGCAGAGCAAAGCTGTGGGTCCCTGGGTGGACACTCAGCCAGCAGGTACAGCAATCTCCTGCTGTCACAGGTGGGTCCAGTGACCCAAACAGCCTGGCTCTGGTGACATGGCTCTGGGTTTTCATCCCTCCCACCCGGACCAAAACTGACCTCAACAAATACATATGTGTACTGCATCCCAAGGGACCCTTCAGCTGCCTGCAAGAACACATTTCCTGTCCTTTCAAATGCCAAAGACACACCTCAGCCTGAAACCCGGCCAGAAGGACCTCCCACCTTCCTGCATCCTCCTGTCCTCAGTCACCACAGAGATGGAGCCATCGGGGCCAGCCCAAACACAGATTTTAGGGCATCCCTTCCCCTTTGGAAGGGTTTCCCTCTGCAGTTTGGCTCTCATACATAAGGAGTGTTGTGGTGAGCCAAAGTTTTTCGGAAGTGTAGGGTTCCTTTTTCAGAGGTGCCTTTGCCCCTGTGTGGAGCAGCAATGCTGTACCCCAGCTCTTCTCAGGAGACATTCAGTGAGAAGCCACACACAGGAGGAGTCAAGTTGTGTCAGCTCCATATGGAGCTAAAAATTATTTTCCTGTGACATGAGCATACATCACTCATTAGCACGAAGCACTAATTGGCACTGCCCTTCATCAGCCCCTGTGTCACTGCCAGAACCCTGGGGAATGGGGCTTTCTTCTTCAGTCGGGCTCAGAGAAGGCTAAAGGGGGAACCAAAGGTAGCTGATAACTCTGGGAGGGGTAGTTATAAAGGTGAGGGTGCTATTCAAACTTCATTCAGATGAAGCCATGGACTTCTACCCTTTAAAAGTCCGAAACTGCTGGAAAAACCTGCCTTTCTTCAGCAGGCTGTCTGCTGAAATAATGCTTCAGTGTCACAAACCATTAGTAAGGGTTTGCCATCCTGTTTTATTTAAGTGCATGAAATAAACTAGCAATCCTTTATTATTAACTGCTTTATTGGACTGGTAATAGTGCCTAAAATGGGCCAGGGCTCCAATTTGCTCCACTTGGAACTGCTATTTTCTGTGAGAGCACACATTCTCATTTTCTGCCAGAGTTTCAGTGGGATGGTGGCTGAGTCTTGATCCTGTTTTGTTTTTCTTCAGCTCCTTTATGGAGGTGGTTGACAGGCAATGCAAACTACCTGTTAAGTGCATCATGGGAGCAAGCCTTATTTTAGCAAATGTTCCAAGGCAGTGACAACACTTGGGTTAAAATGCAGTGTTTGACTGAGCTCACTGGTTTTCCTCTGCTGGGCCCACAGACTCACGATGTCTCCTCAGGAACCAGCTGAGCCCCATGGAGCTACACACCTGAGATAGCCCTGGGTGGGGGTTAGGGTTTGTGCTCTTAATCCACTTTTGCTCCTCTAATGAGAAACCAGAAGGTGATGCTGGACATACAGAGAATTTGTTCCATAACAGTAACATTTTAAACAAATATAATAATGCTTCCAGAATGCCACTATACCTGGGGAAGTCAGAACTGCTCCTCTGTGTACAAACTAGAGAAATGGGGCAGAATAGCAGGCCAGGAAATACTCATCCCTAAGGAGCAAACAAACAGTGGAAAAGCAGCTGAGTTAAAGCATTTCCATCATTCCCTGGAGATATTTCCTTATTTCAGTAATTGGAGGAATAATAAGTAAATAAATACAATGTCTTATTTAGCTGTGCTGTCGTTGTTGGAGTCCTTTGTTTGTAGTGTAGTTAGAAAAAAACTTTTGGATTGATCTGGAGTGCACAAGCCTATTTTCTATTAAAGTGTATTAATGCCAGCTTCTGTGCAATTAGTGAAAAGTCAATTCCCATTACTAGTTAACGCTATTGAGTATCTGCTTTCTTCAATAAAAAGCTATGTCCAGCATAAAGACAATAAATCGATAAGCAGCCACTTTCGAAATCTATTCTGTCTCCTCCAAAAATGCAGAGAGTGCTGTCATTTAGAAGTCAGAATGGATTCAGAAGAAGAGCTCCCCTGCAACTCTGTCCTTCTTTGAAAAAGCCTTTGCTCCTTTCTAAGAGCTGTACATGTACAAACTGGCATTAAAATCTTTACGTTCATTTAGCAGCATCAAAGCCTGGGCTGGCAGAAATCCTCCATGGAACTGAACAGCCTCACATGTTTGAATCATAACCATGCATTATGATTTTCTTTACTGTGAGGGTGGTGAGGCCCTGGCACAGCTGCCCATAGAAATTGCAGCTGCCCCACCTCTGGAAGTGTTTAAGGCCAGGTTGGAAAGGGCTCGGAGCAAAGTGATCTAGTGGAAGATGGCCCTGCCCATGGTAGCAGGGTTGGAACTGTATGATCTTTAAGGTCCCTTTCAGCCCAAACCAATCCATGATTCTGTGATCCAGCAGCTCCTGAAAATTCCAAGCCAAGCCTGGGACAGACCTTGGAGAGGTTTGACAGATCCCACCAACAATCCTTTTGGCTGGGCAGCTCCATCAGGCTGCAGAGTCACACCTCACTCTTATGAAAGGCAACCATTTCTGCTTTAGCAGTGGAAGATCTGCAATTCCTTACAAGTGACACCTGCTATTGAGTATTCACCATGCTAATTCCACAAGTAATAATTGCTTTTTGGTAGAACTTCATGTCTTGTTGTAGGACCTGCCTCCCATGATAGCAGAGACTTCTGAGTGCAAGGAGCACTTGAATGCTTAGCTAAAGTGAGAAGTGACAAAGGTCTGTTTGGTGCCTTTTTGAGCTTCTGTGTGCATGTTTCATGTCTGGTTAACCTCCCAATACATGAGAAATATGATTTGAAATTAACAACAAAATAACCAAAAATGCCATGAATAAACTTATTATTCTTCTTGGGTAAGAAAAATGAAAGCAAAACAAGAATTGAGGGTAAGGGTGAAAGAAGATTTATTGTTCTGCTCCTGAACTTTCTTTGGTTTAGTATTGGTTTTCACTTTCACCATGGATGTGCAAAAGCCCAAAGGCTGCTGCTCAAAAGCAGATAAAAGGCAACTAAAAGGCAGCTGCTGCTGGTGGCCTTTTTTTGTTGTTAATGGCACCTGCAGAACCAGGGGGAAAGGAATGACTGGTGGCAGAAGAAGCTAAAGATTGCTAAAGAAAATAAGATGTTTTCCTTCTTTCTTTACAGAGAAGCAAGGAAATAAAGCTGCTCTGCCTGTTTTAATGATCATTTGCTAAACATCTAAGCAGCTGAGTTGTTAGTCAGAATGAATGTAAATGAAATTCAGACATAGACAAGGCTATTTGTAGGAATTTGATTTTTATAGACACATTGGCAGTACTTTTTCCCCAGAAGTATTACATTTTGATTTAGCTGAGGAAAAGAAATTATATTATGTGATTTAATTACATGATTGTGACTCACACTTTGTTACAAATCCTGCGCGGTGAAAATGGAAGCAAAATGCAAGCTATCTGGTAGGTAAATATGTTCTTTTAAACTGTTGACTGAATTTGAATAATGAATAAATTGGAGGAAATGGCAATCTGCTTGTGGAAGCTCCAGAAAAACAAAAAAGGGCTAAGGTAAATTATTAATGTTGGTATATTCGCTTTGCTCCAGTTATTTGTAACATAGGAAATGTGATTTGGGTGTGTATGTCATTTTAATATTAACTCAGTTGCCAGCTCAGATCTAAAATAATGAGACAGAGCCAAGTCTCTCATTTCCAGAGAAGCATTTTTAATGCAAGTGAAATCAATACGGTAAAACATTCTGCCCAAAGAAAGGCTAAAAACTGCATTGGGGGAGGTTTTAGACCCTCCCTTTTCCTCACCTGGGGTGTGACAGACACATACACACATGGAAGTTGCTCAGTAAGAGGATGACAACACGTGCTTCTCCTTCTGAGCCCAAATGCACGCTGTGATCTTATCTGCAGCAAGTTTGATCAGGAGCAACTGCAGCAGTATAAACAAGAGGACAAAACCCAGTGGGTACTTAGACACAGCTGCATACAGCTGCAGGGCCTGGGAGCTAGTGAGTAAGAGCTAACATCCTTGGTGGGATGCTCTGGGGGAAGCCTACATGTCAGCAGGAATGTTGCCCAACCACTCTTTCCATTTCCAGCCCTTCCTTACTAGTCATAAATACACATTTCCTTCCCCCCACCCCCTTTTTTTTTTTTTACACTCTCTATAAATATCTTCGATTTCAAGTACAGGAATAAAATTCTATTATGGGAGTTATAAATTATAGCTGTATTTTTAGATTTGAGTGTTTTGTTAATTTCAGATTTGAGTGTTTCTTTAATTTGGTTGCAGAGTTTCTCAGAAACACTGTGATTTTAGTACTTGCAGATGGTAACTGTGGGACAACTCGGGGCTCTGAAGCCTTGTATTTTACCCCAGCTCTCAGACAGACCCACTGTCACTTTCCAGGCTTTGCTTTGCCAACACACCTCAGGTGAGAAGGACCTAAAAGGGTGTTTCCATGTAAGCACTCACTGAAATTTTCTTGGGGCTCAAAGGGAAATGGCAGACTGGGGCTCATCCTGCTTTGAAGCTGCTTAAAACAAGGAGGGAACCCCTTATTTTAAAAGGAGGGCAGAACTTCTTTTGAAGGGAATGCCCTAGCAAGCTGGGGAGATCCCTCAAGACAGCAGATCTCCTCTGGAGGCTCCCCCTGCATCCTTGTACAGCTGCAGTTCCCTCTCCCCCATCTCTGCTCATTTGTGCCTGGTGTATTTCTATCAGAAAGAGAAGACTGAGCAGGTGAGCAGGCTCAGCCCCACGGGCTGGCTGAACCCCCCACGCCCCTGTGGAGCAGCATCCCTGTGAACAGGAAAGGTCATCGTTCCTTCAGCCCTTCTGTGCTCAGCCCACTGAAGGAGAAACTTGAGCCTTGGTGAGGTCAAGTTCACTTATAGCCTTTTCAGAGACCTCTGCAGTGTGGCCTTGCTCCAGGTATGAATGAGCGTAATGCACAGGGGAGGTAAATTTGGTGGTAGGAAAAGCTTGGATCTTTCCCTTTCCACTGCAGACGTGAGCAGGGCTTTTGGCTTTTGAGACACAGGAAATACAAAGCATTGAGTATGACTGTGCACCTTGCCATAGATTATTATTTTAGACCAGTATGGTCTTGTGATGAGTGGTAATAGCATGGGAGTGAAATAATACTCATCTGCTCCAAAATCTGCTTTCCCAGCGACATATATAGCAGAAACAATAGCAGGAGTTGGCTTTTTTTTTTTCTTTTCAACTTGTTCAAAACTTGTGCCAAGTTCCCCGGAAGGATCATCTACAAGTTTCAATGTGTAAAAATAATAGTGCTGTCAGGCAAAATTCAGGTCTCATTTTCATACCACAGACGGATAGCAGCTTAGGTGGGGTTACATCCAGATAAAAATCCCTCTTTATTTAACTCGAAGGGTGCTGGACCAGGGATGAAATCACTGTGGAGTTTGGTCCAGCATCTTTCTTCTTTGTAAGACTGTCCATGCTTTACGATATACAGCTTGTGTTGTCTTGGGGTGGATCCAACTCTCACACTGAGCTGATGCTGCTGAGTTGCTCTGCACAGGGGCCAGGGCTATGCTGGGTTCTTGGAGGCTTACAAGTTTCCTCACTTCTTATTTTGCACTGACTGATTCTGTGTTCCCCAGAGGCTGCTTGTTAACAGCACAGACCATGGCCAAAAATTAAAAATAAAAAAGGAGGAGAGGGTGGAGGGGAGGAGAAGAGGAAGGATGAGAAAACAAGACATACCTGCAGCAGTCCTTGCTGTATATTCCCTCTGTCCCACCGACAGTGCCATGTGGAAGGAAAATTGTTCTATCAGTGACTATGTTAGATTCATGACCCCACCACAACCTTGAATTGGCCTTTAGTTGTCGCTGATGGGAACTGAAGAACAGCTCCTGTCGACATGATTGCTGCTCTCCAATGAATCAGAACACGCAGGGCACAGAGCAGCACATTAAACTAGCAACAGAAATATATCACTGTACTTTTATATAGATGTATTGCTTTTGCCCAGGCATATAAATGATTGGGCTATCCACTTATTTTTTTTCCAAGGACTATAAATTAAAAATAAGCTAAGGGTTTGGAAATTATGTTCTCTCTCTTTTCCCCCCTCCCCTTCTCTCTCTCTTTTTTTTTCTTTTTCAAAGCTGGGCAGCTATTTTAGGTCTACAGTAAAACATTTTAAAGGTAATCTTACTGCCTATGTCTACTTGATCATCCTTTTTTTCTAAAAGAAATCTACTACTGCAATTCTTGCTTAGGTAATTTAACACTTTGGTGTGATCACACCAACTGTATGTGTGGATCTCTCTGCTGCTTCTGCTGCTAATGAACACTTACAAGGCTGTTTTTTTTTAATTTAGTAAGGCAGGTCACTGAAATTACAAAATCTATGTATACCAGTTGTTCAGATTTTTCCTCCTAACAAATATTTTATCAAGTAAGATTATTTCAATATACCTGAACCAAAGGTCACTTTGACTTGAAAGTTAGTTTGATGCACTGCTGCATAATTTGATGTACTGCCTCAAAAATGGAAATATTTCACCATTAAATTGCATATAATTTTTGCAACTTTCTCTGCTCACTGATTGAATCATCTGTTTAAAACATCCCTTTAATTCAGAGATTGTATCACCAGATCTGCAGAAATTGGAATACATTTTGTCCACTTCACATTTCCAGCTCTTTTTCACTCTTTGCAAACAATTTATCACTCACCAGCTTTGCAGCCACATGTGAAAGAATAAGTGAGCCACATAACTTGCATTCCTTCCCCAGTTTAGGGGGATTTTGGGGATGAAATGTAGGACAAGAGCATAGGAACCCATTTTTTGTGGTCTGAGGCCAAGGCAGGCAGGTATCACAGTGTTTGTTCCAGCCCTGGAAACCCTTGGCCAGGTGAGCAGCCCCAGTCGTGCTAGTGGAACAACTGACTCCACGAGGCAAATTTTTCCTACAAGAATCTGTGAGACTGAGCCTGCCAGATTGTCTTCTGGTAGCTTTTTGAATATGTTATAAGATCATTTTAACTTTACATTTCTTGGACTGTCTGCTAAAGGAGTTTGGTGGTAACCACATGTCTATGTGTCAGATGAAATGATTTTGCCAGCCACCAACATATGACTGGTCAAAGAAAATAAATGAGCTGGTCACAGCTCTTTTCCCTCAACAGTCATAAACACCATAATAGTGTTTCCTCTGTATCTTTTTGGGTGATTGAATCTTTACCAGATACCTCTTTCTAGCAAAACTAGCAAGCCATAAATGAAAACCTGGCTGCATTATTATCTTTTTAAAAGACCAGTAATTTGCAGATCTAACAATAGCGTGATCTCAAGGCCCACAATTAACCCAGGGGTCACTGGCAGATAGGTGAAGGGGAGCAGTCCCTCTTTGCTGTGTTTTCTCAGGAAAGGGACCCACAGCTGTAAGAGAAGTGATTTATGGCCATCACCCACCTGGAGACCAACACTTTGCTTGCTTTGAAGACATGGAGACCAATGCTTTGCTTGCCCGGAGCTTTTCCTGGAGAGGCCAGATGCCAGGCTTGGATTCTGCTCTCACACAGGCACCAGCCAGCCAGGGCCATCTCCCTGTAGATTCAATCCCTTTCAGAGCCCACCTGAAGTTCCGCCCATGTTGGTGTTCTTAGCGTAATGGGTGCTGATAACCTGCTTTCCAGATATTAAAGAAAAAATAAATATATATATATCTATATATATAATTCCATTTAAAGACAAAATATACTTGATTTGTGGCTAAAGAGCTGTCCCAAAGCTCTCTCCCCAGTATATGTGCAATTTGTCACATGCCCTTGAAAACCCAATTAGCTCTTACTTAATTTTTGAGCTGAGGAATTTGGAAATTTGGGGCTTTTTTTCCTTTTTACATAGTTCTTTTGAGTCTTGACTTTCTAATAGCTTTAACGTATGCTAATTGTTTACAGACTATCTTTGGAGCATGACTGGTGCTAAATTCTAGACCTAATGAAGTCAGCTGTCGGAGGGTGCACCCCTAAGCTGCTTTGGGCTGTGAGGATGAGTCTTATTTTCATTGCCCTCCTGTCAGGCTCTAAGGGATCTGCTGGTTGCAAAGACATTTCTCCCTCTCTGTGCCCACCAGAGGAGAGCAGAGGGGGCACAGCCACAGCTTGGCTTTTGCCCTCCATCCAGAAAGCACTAAGACTGGGGCCAGTGAGCTCCTGCCAGCTCTGGGGGGAGCGTGCCCCAGTGTTGTTTCCTATAAAATACTATGTAATTCTCTTATCTTCTCTTAAAAGGCAGAAAAAAGCTCTCGTGAGCAGCCATAGGAAGGAAATCAAGAAACTCTCAGAAATTGTCTCAAAGTGGGACAGCACAGGTCCCTAGCAAGGTGTTCCATGCCCTGAACTATTTGCATCTGATGGTATCTCAGTCTTACCCCTGACTCAAGCAAGGTGAGGCTTAAGTTATCAACAGCCTTTTAACCACCACTCCTCAAAATAGCCCACCCAGTAAGTATCACTGGCACTTGAAGGGCACATGGAAAGTCATTACTGAAAGGTGCTAACTTTTCTGAAGATAATAAATTAGTTTTGTGACTCCTTGAATGTTTTCTCAGGCCAGTCAGGAGATTGTTTTATAGCACAGGTCTGGCATGCTGCTTGCTTATTGATGTTATGAATGTCCATGATTTTATATAGGGTCTAGGTTATCACCAGATGTTGAGATTGTACAGGGTGGGGAAAAAAACTTGCAATGTCCTCGCCTGATCTACTCTGCTGTTTCTCCAGCAGCTCATGTGAAGGGGAAGGTTGACAAATTTCTGATATCAAACCCAGCTGTCAGAACAACACGGGGTAATAGCTGTCCTTGTCAAACGCGCCAATTAATTCACCGGCGTGTCAATGTAGGTGTAATTGATAGACTCCACAATCTGGCTGAGTAATGAAAGTCTCCAGCATTACTAAGGCCATTTCACCTCCGAAGAGATCCCATAATCTAACCTGAGCTGTCAGCACTGTGGTGAGGGGCACTGGAAAAGAAAAAAGAACCAAACCAAAACAACAGTTTGCTGCAATAGCAAGTGGAGGTTTTGTATGAATCTTCATTTTAAGGGGAGAAAAGGAAAGACTATGAAAGAATATTGTGAAGTGACAGTTTTATTCAAACACTCTGTAAAGTCAAACAGAAAATATAATTAGAGGAATTGTTTCTCTCTGAGAATCTGTGTGTTCTGGTGTCTTCCTGTTAATGAGGGAGTTGCTTTTAGAAGAAAATACGGCCATTGTCTTAAAAGCTGCGGCTGCAGAAAGGCAGTGTCAGCTCAGCAGGCTCATTAGCATAATCCTTTGTCTGACTTAGAAATATTTGTTAAGAACTTCTAAAACAACAACAAAAAATTGCTGTTAGGGTTCTCTGTCTACTGTGCTAACTCATCCACTTCCAGTGTAGAATTTGTTTTAATAAATGATTTGAGGTCCTCTGGCTTTAGAGCATGGTTTTTATATTAGTCAATTATTGAAAAAAAAAAAAAAGAAAGAAAGAAAAGAAAAAGGCTTTATTCTTTATCACCACAGCATGGTTGTTGGACCAACAACCAGACATGTGCAAGCCAGTGGCATGTGCAAGCCAGAATAGTTCTGTTAAGTCAGCTCTGCCACCAGATGAATACTGATCCATGGACTCAACAGCATCATAATAAATAGATAAACAGAATAAACTCTTCAGGGAGACATCCAAAGGCCGTGCACACCAGTGAGGAAATAGCATGAAAAAGGAGGACTGACCAAAAACCTGAGTAGAGTGGGTGCTGCCCTGTCATGTGTTTGAAGCAGCCCTCTGCTCCTGCTCACAGGGATAGGGAGGTAGGGATGGCAGCATCCCATCTCACAGCCACTGCTAACGTACAGCCAGCTGCTCTGTGCAGGAATGTGTGATATACTCAGCTCCCCAGGGAAGGTGCAGTCCTATATTGACCCATGAAATGTGTCTCACCTTCTTCCTGCACGCTGCATTGGCTCAGCTGGGATTTCACTGCAAGACTCATTGGCATCGTTTAAATGCACTTGAGAAATACCTGCTTGCTAGAAAGAGCACAGGGCAAGGCCAGCCTGCCTCTCTGGGGTGGCACAAAGCATGGCCAGGAGCCCCAGGGAGGGAACTAAGCCACCTGGGATTTTAATGGATGCTCTGAGAGAGTCTGAAATAAGAAAATGTAGCTTCTGAGATAATTTAGGACAGCTTTTTTATGGGGAGGGACTCCCATATTGGTTCTATATACAGCTCAGGAGATGATTGAGAGACATTACAACCACTGACAATGATGAGAAAAGCAGATGAATAAGGACCAGAAATGCAGGGTAGCTCTGCTTTCCTGCTTCCTGGGATTTATGTACTTATGGATGAATTTAATACTTGGTGATCAAAAGAGTTCAAATAGTGGTTGCATTAATGATTTCTGCATAACCTCTAAATCCCGGGATGGCAGTAGAAATCTTCAGCTTGGTCTTAATCTTCTGACTTTTTCTATTAAGAACAAAATTAAGTGCTGTTGCCTTACGACAAAGCCGCTTACAGAGGTGTGAACTGTGGTATTGTCACTGCCCTGTAGGTACCCTCTCTGTGCTGAGCTCAAGTCCTAGTCAGACCAGTAAGATCTTTCACAAAAAATGAATTAATGAAGAAAAATATCCTCTTTGGTATTCTTTTGGACTTTTTGCTGATATTTGGTTAATTCTTGCCTTATCTTTTTGTCTGTAGCTCTGACTATGAAGAATGATAGACACTATTGTCTACTGTTATTGTGGTGTGTTATTGTTGCAGGGGTCCCTGAAAAGGAGAAGAGCCCACATCCTCTGTCCATGCAAACTGTTTGGGCTCTAAATTAGCACTCTTTGTTTTCCCAATAAATGTTTGGTACCCACTAAAGACACCTGCATTGCTCCTAGCTTATATGAGTATTATTCATCTTGCAGCGAAGACCTACCATACTGTGGAGTTTTGCACACCTGTGATATGCTTTGTGGCCAAGGAAATATTAATATGCCTCAAAGAAACATGAGAATCATCTCGCCATTACTCTTCTTCCCTTCCTCCCACACATTCCCTAAAGCATATTGATCTTTGATGTGCTTGCTTTCTTGAGGCAATATGAAGACAAAGTGTCTGAATCAGGGATGGAAATAAGTGATATTTGAAACTGTTCTCAAACCTCAAGACAGTTTATTCTGGCTTTGCTGTGTCAATCGCAAAGACTACTCAGTTTCTTCGTTAGGGGTAGCATTATCTGCTAATTAAAGGTAACGACATCCCCAAAGATGAAAACTGTCAGCCCTAGTCTTCATTTTGGAGCTGTAAGGTATGGCAAGATCTGATCCCAAGGGCCTTGAATGAAGAATAGGGATGTTGGGGTTGACATGCTATTGTACTCCCTCCGATTGCAGTGGGACTGTTATGGACACTCCTACCACAGAATTGGATGGTATTGCAGAAGCCAGATAAAACAGTTATTGTAGCTCCTAATTTCCTCACCTTCCTTACATCAGGGGCCCATGAACTCACAGTATTACAGATGTAGCCGAACAAGTGCTGAGGATAGGGGTCTGATCACTTCATCTACAGGCTGTGCTCCTTCTAGCACAGCCCCAGTGCTGCTGGCCACCTTAGCTGCTATGGCACGCTGCTGGCTTGGGTTCAGCTCACTGGTCCCATCACACACTGCTTTTTCCCAGTATGGCTGCTTCCCAGTACTGGGTTAGTCCCTCCAAAGGGCAGGACTTGTGTTTGTCCTTGTTGAATTTTGTCAGGTTCCCATTGGTCTGTTACTCCACTCTGCTCCTGTCCGTCTGATACACTCCAAGATCTTTGGATCAAAAGGGAAATGCTATGCTGGTGTTGTTTTACTGTTCCCACACACACTGTGAAGAAGGAAAGATGTTATGCTGGCAGATCCTATTTATTAAAATGCATCAAGGATACATCCAGATGAAAAAAAACAGGGGTAGGACACAGCAATAGTATCTCTCCATGTGTCCATGCCCCTCCGACTCCCCTGACCTGAGGTTAGTTGAGTCCCTGCTTGGTATAAGATATGTGGCAATAATATCTCAGTGTTGTGGCCTTCAGTGAATGCAAGGTTTAAGATGTGAGGGAAAGACATACATAAATTCCATGAGTGATGAATGGTTGGCAGTTTCATTTGAGTACTTTCTGCTACAGATGTTTAGCATTTTTTCCAAGGTGTTGAGGTTTAACCCCAGCTGGCAACTGAGCTCCACACAGCTGCTCACTCACTCCCCCACGCTGGGAGGGGGGAGAGAATTAGAAGGGTGAAAGTGGGAAAACTCCTGGGCTGAGACAAAGGCAGCTTAATAGGTAAAGCAAAAGCCACATGCACAAGCAAAGCAAAGAATTCATTTGCCCGCTTCCCCTGGGCAGGCAGGTGTTCAGTCATGCCCAGGAAAGCAGGACTCCATCTCCCATAACGGTGACTTGGGAAGACAATCACTACTGCTGAACATCCCCCCTTCTTCTTCCCCAGCTTTATATGCTGAGCATGATACCATATGGTCTGCAATATTGCTTGGGCCAGCTGGGGTCTGCTGTCCTGGCTCTGTCCCCTCCCAATTTCTTGTGCACCCCCTGCCCCTCACTGGTGGGGTGGGGCAAGAGGCAGAAAAAGCTTTGGCTCTATGCAAGCACTGCTCAGCATTACCTAAACACCCCTGTATTACTGAGACCATTTCCAGCACAAATCCAAAACACAGCTCCACAGCAGCACCCAGGGAGAAAGTTAACCCTTCCCCAGCCAAAACCAGCACACAAGGGCATATGCCATGGAACAGAACGAGGAGACAGTTTCATTTGCACACTCAGATCCCTAGGACACAGTCACTGTGGCCAGCAAAGCCAGAGCAGTAGCACATGGAGCACCCAAGTCTAGAGGAATTAGACGAGGAACACAAGTGGGTTACGGACTTGGCAGAGTCCTGACAATAATGTGATGTGCTTTGCTGGGCAAGGTGGAAGATGTGACGTTCCCAGCTGGCAACTGCTGGTAACTTAATACTCCCAGCTGGAGGCTGGGGGTGATCTGATATTCCCAGCTGGTGGCCATGGCCTGCCTCAGTGCGCTCCCGCTCCTACATGTGCCTCCTCCACACAATGGGAAGGGCTGGGCAAAGCGTAATAAAGCAGCTGGTCTATTAGAAGATAAGCTTTGCGGAGAATAGCACAAACATGCAGAATCCCCTTAATCTTAAACTTTATTACCCCAGATAATAGGCTTTGGTAGCGACAACAATCCGTTGAAATGCAGAATTGTCTTGGCTCCTGCAGCACCTGCCATGTCAGTCAGTCACAAGCCATCTCCTGCTGCACAAAAAGGTGGCTGTGTGGGACTAGCAAGCTCAAAGTTTTGTTGGTTTATTTTGAAAAGGCCAGGGAAAGCTGGGCACCCTCCCTTTGCAGACTTAAGCGTGCCCTCTGAACCTGCCGGGGGAGGAAAGGCTAACGGGCTATGAAAGCCTGCTTTCTTTACCTCCAAGGACTGGGAGCAAGGCTTCTTTTGTCCACTGAAGCCCACTTGAAGGAGCAGGGGATGTTATTCCTACTCTGAATTACATCAAGTTTCCCAATATTTAGCCAGCAATTAGAAAGGGAAAAGCCATTAAATCAGTTTGAGAAACCTTTATCAGTGTCATTTTCGGTATTTCTGACATAAATTCCATTTAGTTATCTGAGGCACAACTCAGAAAAGCATCTCATATTCTCCTTACATTGAAACAATCCCATCCACGAAGCTCAATGCCTGTAAGTGGGAAGGAACAGAAAGCTTTCAAATGAAAAGGCATTTTACTTTATAATTGGTCTCACCCTTATTAATTTTTAAGCTTTTTTTCAAGTTAAAGTTTTTCCACAGTCCTGATCAAAATATGAGGCAAAAGAAAAAGAAATAAAAATCTGCTTACCACTAGCTGTTCTTTTGTTTAGAAATATTTCAACATGAATGTTGGTTAATAGAATAACTACAAAGTGACAGAGGATAATTTTTAAATCATGAGAGATAATAGTTCTAACAAAAATTTGTGCCAATTATTTCAACTTTTCTGTGCCCTCTGACAATAGTTGCTACCACGAGTGTAACAGAAGCTCCCAGTGAAAAGGGCTGATTTAGAGCCGAGGTGTTCATACATGTGCTGGTTTTGGCTGGGATAGAGTTAATTTTCTCCATAGTAGCTGGTATGGGCTCTGCTTTGGATTTAGGCTGGAAACAATGTTGATAATACAGGCATATTTTCCTTGCTGCTGAACTGTGCTTACACAGCACAGAGGTATTTTCTGTGTCTCACTCCACCCCACCAGCAATCAGACTTGGGTGGACAAGGAGCTGGGAAGGGACAGTGCCAGGACAGCTGACCCCAAGTGACCCAAGGGGCATTCCAGACCATATGACATCATGCTCAGCTTGTAAAGCTGGGGGAAGAAGGAGGGAACGGTGTTCAGTGATGGCATTTGCCTACCCAAGTCACTGTTACCTGGGATGGATTCCTGCTTTCCTGGGCATGGCTGAGCACCTGCCTGCCCATGGGAAGTGGGGAGTCAATTCCTTGTTTTGCTTTGCTTGCATGTACAGCTTTTGCTTTACCTATTAAACTGTCTTAATCTCAACCCAGGGTTTTTTTCACTTTTACCCTTCCAATTCTCTCCCCCATCTGGACATGGAGGGATTGTGTGAGCAGCTGTGTGGAGCTCAGTTGCTGGCTGGAGTTGAACCATGATAGTAGAGGTCCAGGCAGTATAGTTAACTAAATATAGTTAACTAAGTCTAAACGTTATGAATATTAAAGCCTATGCAGTGGGTTAGATTTCTAGTCTTAGTTTTGCCCACAGATTATTCCCTTTAAATGCCCAGTATTTCACTCTCTCCTCTGAAGAAAGTGTGAGATTTAAAAACCAGTAGACCAAAACCAGCAGTGTATACATAACTTGCAGAACTATAAACAGAGAGGGAACAGAAGGTGCACTGAAACCTGCATCACTCTCTACCTGTCTCTGAAGACAGAAGTCAAAGCAGAGGCACAGCGACCACCCCAGCATCCTCCAGCTGCTCCAAGCAGGAGCTGGAAAAGCATCCTCACAGCAGAGCAGATGCCATTATCAAACTGGCTGGGTAAGAGCAGGAAGACAATGAAACCTAAAAGAGGAGCTTAACACCACTTCGGTGAAGCTTTAGAAGAAATGCTGCTTTGAGCCTGATTTGCCTCAGCTTGGTTGTCTTCAAAACTCATTGTGTGGTTTGCCTGATTCAAGGACTCCTGACCAGTTCACAAGCTCCATGGCCCTTGGGCAAGACCAGACAACCTCCCTCCTTAGACAGCCCCACTCTCTCTGGCAGACACAACCAAGACACCTCAGCTTCCTCTGCAATGCCATATTGATTTTTGTAGTCTCTGCTTCCCTAAGGAATTGACTGCACTAGATCAAATTAAGAACAATCTGAGCATTTAATGGGGCTCCTTCAATACGATGAAGTTTGATTGCTCGAAGTTGAAGTTCATGATAATTATTTATGCTGACAGCACCCTCACAGGCAATAAAGCCTGACCCTTTCCTGAAGGCCTCCGTCTCTCCATCAGGGAATTATTTTAATCTTGCTGTGCTTACCTAGTATACTTACTTCTCATTATTAAATATGAGAATAATGACCAGAGAACAAAACTGTATTTCCACCAAAAGTGGTATCAGAATTCTGATTCTGTTCTCAGTTACCAAACAAACCCCTTGTGCCTGACCAGCACCAGCAGCACCAGAGCTCACCTGCAGTTTGGAAATTAGCAGCAAAACCTTTGGCTCTACTGGGTGCTCATCTGCAGTTGCACAGCACCTATAAAATCTGTTTGTGATGCAAATTGCAGCATTTCTGTGTTGTCTAAGAGGTCTGTCCTGAGGATTGTCTGAGTTAATTAACAGATTTATTTGTAAGCAGGCACTTTCATGAATGACAGAGAAGTTGAAAATAAATCTCACTTGCAACTTCTTGAGTTCTGTTATTAAAACTCCTCCTAGCTGAGTATAATGAAAACAGTACTCAAAGTCTGTGTGCGTGTGTATCCCATAAACCCAGCTGTCTTAACACCTGACAGTGTTTGTCAATGCAAAAGCATCAACAGGTTTTCATTTGTGGTGTGTATACACACGCACATATAAAAGTGAAAACATTATGATGTTGTACGTATAAACACACACATAAAAACACACAGTTGTGTAAAGTAGCCCTCCACAGTGTAACTCCTCAGCCCTCAAAAAAGTGAAAAGAGCACCAGCTAGGGAAGGACACATGGCAGTTTTCTGAATTTTTATTACTTTTTTTAAACTTTCCTCCCCACCCCCCAGAACAACAGCTCCATCCATCCTGCTTTTCTCTGGAGCATAACTGTCAAAATAGAACACATTTTGGGAGAGCCCTTCATGTATCCTGCTTTTTTATGCCAGGGAGGAAAACAATGAATATGGCTTTCTCACAAGGAATGCAGTACTTACCTGGGTTGAGTCCTCCTTCTGTGGTGGAGAGAATGGCTACAGTGCCCTGATGCAGACTCATAAAATCCTCCTTGTGGTTCCTTTGAGCAGCCAGCCCCGGGTCCCTGCTGTTTCTGTCACACTCCTTCTCCCTAGTGCAGGTTTCTTTCACTATGCAAGGTCTTGGTATTAGAGCTTTCAGATGCAGGAACAGCTGCCTTGCATTACACGGTAATCCCCCAGCCAAGGGACTGAGTAGAAAAATCAGTCTCTTAACTCATCTAAATGTAAAAATGATGTTATTGGAGAAAAGTTAGAAAATGTGAGAATGGAAATGAAGCTGCATGGAGGCAGCAGAGCTTCCCTGTGACAGCACTGGCTTTCCTGCAGCAGTGACACACGTGCTGGAGCAGCCCAAATCCATACCCACCATTTGGGCCGGACAGAGAAGGAGCAGAGAGGGACTAGCAGCTGATCAAGGGGGAAAGGCACATTGGAGGGGTTCCCTTAGATGGCTCTGTTTATTCCTTGCTTTGGCTTTCATTTGCTCTTTGTCACATCTCAGTTCATCCATTTTAGACTGTGTGTCAGAACAGATCTTGTCTCAGTGGATTGCTCTGAAAACTAATGATGGCTTGGCTTTTTCGATACCCTCGAGGGGCCAGGCAAAAGGAGGCTGGAGCTGCCCTCCAGTACAGGTCAGGGTTTGCATTTGGGGAGGGAGATGGCTACTTGGAGCAAGGGAGGGTTTTTTTGGCAGTATGGCTCGATGAAATTAAAGAAAAGGGNAAAAAAAAAGAAAAAAAAGGAAGGCAGGGAGGCAAGAAAGGGGCTGCTCTGTTTCTTCAAGTGAGTCTGTGTTGGCCACTGTGCTGAGCATCTCCTGCCATTCATTGCCCCACTCTTAAGTTTCTAAGTGATACTGAACTCCTGGTGACCCTCACAGACAGTAATTGCTTTAGCATAGGTTTGACAACAACAGCCCACGCTGTTATTTTAAGCACAAGCTCAAAATAAATTTCAACCCTGCACATCCACTCACGTGAAGAATCCAGTACATCACCCAGGTTTTTCCTTGGTGGGTGTCACAGTTCTTGGCAGTTGTTAAAAATGACAGTTTTCGAGGAATTGCCAGTGCCTCCTGCTCCAGTTTCTAACCTGGCAGGGAGTCAGCCAGGAAAGAAAGCAGGTGGCCTTTAAAGGAATCTCATGGGGCAGCTCCAGGCCAGCATTCCTGCTCATTTACACCAATAGGCACCTCTTATTTAAAGGTGGGATTTGGAGAAACCCAAATTAACTGCTATTCCTTGCCCTGGAGCCGTAACATAGTTCATTTAAAATGGGTTCATCACACCTGGCAATGCAGAGCATCCAAAAGCTGCCCATCACATTCTCATTTAGTCACCCTTGCACTGAGAGAATGAAACAACTTTCTGCTCCTGAGCAGGAAAAGGGGAAATTTTGGCTGCAAGAGCTGTGGGAATTGTTTGATCATGAAGAGGTGCCCACAGAACATTCACAGAGCAGAGGCACATCCGCAATTCCAGAGCACTCTTTGAGCATTTCCCATTTTAACAAACCACCTGCAAATTAGCCCCAATCCTGCCAAGGTTTTAAGGAGGTACACGTACCTTGCTGCTGCACTCAACCTGGGGTGCAAATTTTCACTGAATTTGATGGAAAGTAACTCTTCTTTCAATAGGGGAAAGTGTCTTACTTGAAGAGGATGAAGTTTCCTTTTCTGGCCCACACAGCGGTGGCAAACACAGGATGGATTTTGATTCAATGAGTAATGAAGAAGAGAACCAAACTATTTTTCCCTGGCTCTTTTTAAAGACATTTTTCTCAGTTTGCCAGGCTGACTTCCTGCAGGCAGCTGTCCCACAATACGAACTATTGAAAGTTAAAATGTACCTGTCCAGCTGGCATAGGCTCCTCTTGTTCATGTTTTAGTGGATGGTGTGTTAGAAAAAGGCCGTTAGGACACTGGAGAAGAATAATAGGCACGTGCATTATACAAGGCAGTAATCCAGGCTCCCATGTTTTATCCTCCTAGGAAGACTTCAAGTATTTCAAGAAATGAATTTGTATCAAGTTTCAATCCCCTATAGCAAACATAAAGAAAATAAGTGTTTAAAAATTTAAATACCAGCGGGTTCCAGGATGTGGTGTGCAAGGCAGAGGGGACGTAATTTCTCTGCACACTGTTGTCTGGAAACTGGCTTCTTTTTCTTTTCCCTCCCCCTCTCCAGTAAAAGCCAGAGTTAAATCCTAATTGCAAACTGAAATATTCACCTGACAGCAAACACTGAGATATTCCAGGCATTTCTAAGCAGCACCTTCGCCTATTATAAATCAGAGATCTGAATTCTGAGAAATATATACGGACTCTATATCCTTTGTTTGTTTTCTGATTAAATACACTTCTGATCTCTTTTCACTGATGAGGTCAGCTTGGTCCAATAACTTTTGATGAGACAAAGTGGTGGACTTGCTGTTGGCTTTTTGTAAATGCCTACATTTTAGGAAAAATTGTCTGTATCAGCTTGCTAACTAACAAAACTGATGAAATTGCTTATTTTAGTCATCATTTGAACTAGTAGTAATTATGCCTGTAATAGTAAAATGAGGCTTTAATGCTGATTAATGAAACTGCCAAATTGTCAAGACTGGTAGTCACAGTTATCAGTCTCTGGAGACTGTCCCCTAAAGTAGTTGCCATCGTATGTGTAATATGGCTTTTTCTGTAGGACCAGATGTGAAGCATATGGTGACCTGTTACAGTAGGGATGAGCTGTAAGTCCTGGCTGAAATTACATTGGACAAACTACCCAAATGGAAAGATAATGTCCAGTGATTATTATAGGACCATAGCAGCTTTCTAGAGGGTAAGGGATGATGAAGGGCTTGGGAAACTGCCTAGCTCTGTTAATCATTGCTGCTTGAGAGAGCACTATTGATATTCTGTTCTGCATATTTCCATCCTAGAAGCATGCCATGCTGCCCTGCATGCAAACATACTGTAAAACACACTGCTACTGCTTTACCACTCATTCTCTCTCCTGCCTGATCAGGTACCCATTCCCACTGCTGGAGGGAAGTCCCAAGGAGTGCTGGGTGCTGGCAAGAGGAACCTGTGGAGTTTGACCTGGCAGGAGCAAACCTCAGAGGTGCTGCTGCAGAGGAGGAAATGTGCTGTGTGATAGAAGGGATACTGGGCTGTCCAGTCCACAAAGAGCTAGGCAGGAAAATGAGACTAATTATGTAATGAAACTCACTGCTCTCTTATGCAGAGACACAATTGTAGTGAAATTGGGCACATTTTACTTCTTTTTGGCTGTTTAGTGGTTGGGGGAGAGTTCTGGCTCACAGGAAAGCAGTGAATGGCTGCACTGAGCTTGGGAGGGCCATCGTGAGATCAGTTGTGCCCCCTGGTAAGAGGAACGAGAGTAAACCTCTTCTCTGGATAACCAAATTTCCCCTTACCCATTAACTTGATCTTCATCCAATACTGTACTCAGTCTTCAGTACCCAGGCAGGTACAACCCAGAGCAAAATATAATGGACTGCCACTCTGTGTTACTCCTTGTATGATTCTATCATTTTATGAACAGTTTAACCTATTTACTCATGTGTGAATGGACAATGGTTGAAAATTAGAGAGGCTTCATTTGCTGTGAAGAGCTACTATCTTGTCTCAAAGGAAAAAGAACCAGCTGACCTAGATGGCAGCTCATGTACTTCTTACTGCAGATGTATATCAAATTGTCATCACAGTGTCAGCCTATGTGCATAACACAACACAACAGCATAGACACAAACTGATTTTTCGAGGCAGGAAAGTTTAAGCAGCTATTTCAGTAACTAAACAGACAAGTCAGTATGCAGGATGATTCAGATGATTCATAGGCACATGCATTTTGCTTCATATTAATGTCTAACATCAGTGCTATAACTGCTGATGGTCAAACTTACTTCAGGCAAGATGTTCCTGTCTGAAGTATGTTTGGAGGAGGGATTAAACTTTGTGTTGTCTCCTAAGCTGACTTCCAGTATTTCCTCCGTTGCCCTATTCTTGGTCTTTAGGATGTTTTGTCAGATAGAAGTGTTCTTACAGCTTGTCCCTAACCCACATGAGCAGTATCACCAACTTCACCAAATCAGGTTCCCAGAACTGCTGAAACTATGCACTACAATTCTGTAATCATGCAATGCTGGTTTGTTGCAGCAAAAGTCCTTTTCCAATTGTCTGGCAAGAGAAACTGAGGTATTTTCATTATATGGCCAGGATTTCTGTGACAAGTAATGCTACCACAGTTTAATTGGCATTTATACAAATATTCAGGTCTGTAAACGACAGGAGTGGAAGCCAGAACTACAGCTGGGGTTGTCTGCATACGGCTACTGGGCTCTGGATGGATAATTTGTTCCTTGGAAAAGTCTGTTTTCATAGTAACGTGGTTACAAAGCAGCCTCTCAAGTGCCACTGTGTCGGGAAAGCACATCACAGACAGAAGGTAATGACTGCTGACAGCAGACCAGCTTTCCTCTTGTTCCATATAAAAGCCAGCAAACTCTAAATCATCAGTGCAGCCCTGCCATGTACCTGCCCCCATTGTTCGAGCGCGGCTTTAAGCTGGGAACAAAATCTATCAAAACGCAGTTTACAGAAAAAAATAATTTACTGTACAACATGTACAAGTCTGACTGGCTGGCCTGAACAAAAGTGAACTGGGATTAAGATCTCAACACAAGGAATAGTGCCTTGGTAACTACTTCACACACACAAAAATCCCATCCAAAACTCCACTTCCCCGGACCAAACAACAACAACAAAAAAATAAATCTGGAGTGGGATGGTCTTAGAATTGTTCCTGCTCTGGCACTTTGGCACACACCCTTGCAAACTGTATGAGAAGAAGGAAGATTACAATAAACAAGTAATAAAATACTGTTGGCTAACATTTGCTGTAACTACAGCCTATGTACTTTAGCCTGGAAATCCAGTTTGTCTCTTGAATGCCCGTTCTGGGACCTATTGGTCATCAGTGGTTCAAATGATAGCTCTAATGTGAAATCTTTTGTGGGCTTTTAAGTGATTTTGCTTCTCCAAGTTAGGATTAGGAAGCTGGCTCATTCTCATTGTATGATCTTTCCAAATAAAAAGCTGGGGGGAACTGAACAGCAGCAGAGTCAGATCAGAAAATGAGGATTCCATCCCCAGTTTGGCCACAGGCCACTGGTGTAACTGGAGCTGATCAGCTTAATTTTTGTCCCACAGCTGCTCCAACAGTAAAAATAGCATTGTTAGTGGCTTTTTCCTTTCCCTGATTCTTGCTTGGCTTGGGCTTCACAGTAAAGGGACTCTGACCATGCTGGATGTGGAACACCAAGTCAGGAAGGTCTTTGCCTGGAGTGCAGCTGAGAGCTCCAGCTTTTATTCACATTGCCAGTAGTTTGCTGTAGGGCATTATACCAAGAACAGTAAATTTTATCTGTGACTATCCACTCTGTTTAAGTCTAACTGGAAATTGCAGTAGATCCAGAGAAATCTTGGAACAACAGGTAAGATTTTTTTTGTATGACATGTCACAAAACTGGAAATTTTTTACACACTTCTAAGTACAATAACTGATAGGGTGTCCAATAGGATTTTTCAAATGTTCCTGGCAAGATAAACATATCTGAAAACCTGGCCTCAGTCTGGTAATGGAAACCCAAATCACAAATAAAAATAAACCACTTGAATTTCATTTTAAGCTGATATAGCTCTTTGATGTCAAAGTTTTGTATCCAGTATAATTGATTATGAATAAGCCTCTGTATTTGGTAGTTTTAAGTCTACAGAAAATTCAATAGCACTTTGTACAAGTTGTTCTGTTGATTAGGAGACTTTAATCAATACAATTTAGCTTCTCTTAGGAGCTGCCCCTCTGCCAGCCAGAGCTGGGCTTGAGCCAGATGCCTTACAGTGTCAATACGATGTTCAAACACATCGTCTCCAAAATTCTCCAGATAGCTCATAACACAAAGCCAATAACAATGTGGTGTTACAGACAGAGCTGCAGTTTGTGCCTCACAATAATGCAAAGATTTTGTACCTGCTTCAGACCTCTTAAAGAATTTATGATAGTGATGGTAAAAAAGAGAAGTGACATTCTTCCTCCAATTGTGGTAACTCTCAGCGAGAAAAGAGAAAATATTTTGCTGAAGTACTCCCACAACAATGAATCTTGAAAATGCCTGCGCACAGCATGCAAAAACCTTACATTTGTGGTGCTGTTCCTTTTGTAACTGAGAGCCCTTGGCAACAGACTGGCACATTTGAGCCACAACAATAACAGTAATACAAAAATACATTTTAATGGAACTTGAGGAAGACTAAGCCTTTTATTTTATACTTCTAAGTCTATGCTTTCTAGTCTACTTTTGAATACTTTGTCATTTATCTAAATTCCTTGGATTTTGCAGTCCAAACTCCTCAGTTCATACAGCTGACAAGTCCTACTGTACCACTGAACCATCTACCTGGAGAAGCACTACCCACTGTCTGAGGAAGAGATGAATGCAGGATGCTCATCCAGTTATCCTAAACTCAGGGACAGGTTTTCTGTCACACCCCCTTTCATGAATGTAAACCTTAGTTACAAATAAGCAACTAAAGAGTGTTATAACAATTGCAGGGAAATGTTGTCTGGAAGAAATGAAGGACTCCTCTGATTCTATTCTATAATCGACAAAAAGTAAATTAAGCCTGAGGAAAACAAGAGGTAAAACAAAATGAGATGTATCCTTGTGGCCACATCCTAATAGAATCATTACAAAACTGGCTGGCTCCTGACAGAGGTGGAGGTACGGAAAGGGATAACTAGATGGGGAAGAAATAAATCAATAGGGATGACTGAAAACCGATTTAGAGCACTAAGCTCACTCAGACTTCTCTTGCATTTTCTCTTGATTAGGCTGACAGGAACTGAAGATGAAAATGCTAAAACCCAACTTTAGTCTCCCATGTTGCACTTAGGCTGCAATCATTTGTTAGAGCCCCTTTCTCTGCAGCTCAGGCAGTGCTCCATTGGCTGGGACCTGCCCCAGAAGTGCAGAGGGTGTCCTCTGGCAGCTGTCCAAGGCTGATCATCACATCATTTTACCCGAGTAGGTAAATTAGCTGATGACAGTGCACAGCAGACTGACTACTGCAAATGAGGAACCTGCAAGGAAGTTAGCATCAGTACCTCAAAACAGAGGAAAGAAAATACACTGCTTTTACAATGCATTTTTCTTCCCAATAAGAAGCTATCATGTCAGGCAGAGAAAATCGGGATCCCTGCCTGTCTATAACTGCTAGAGAATTCCAAGTTTAAAAAAGAAGGGGGGTGGGGGTGAGAGAGAGAAGGGGTGCAAACAAAATTCCAGAAACTTAATTCAAACACATGTGGTCAAAAAGCAAGGCCTCAAAGAAAGCCCTTGGGTCAATGTAACACAGAATGGAAGGACTAGAGAGCTTGGAAGCCTCCCTGTGACTTGAATTACAGATGGTTTCCAGGAGTTTCCTTAATAAAATTTGTCTAGGGAGAAAATATTGGTGTCAGTGAGGGGAAAAACTCTGATTCACGGAAAATGGAAAAGAGAAAGGCAGCTTCAACCAGGAGTCAGTCATCAATCTATTTCTTAGACAGAGTCTTGGCAAAACCCATTCTCCTGGTAGAACTTGCCTGGAGTAGACCGGATTGATTTGACAGTCTCTTAGCCTAATAAATGCTTGACCTCAAGGTCTGCTGAATTCACTAAATTCACTATGCAGAGAGAATTGGGAACCAATCACCTCTGGGGAACATCCTGTTCCACAGCCCTCCCCTGATAAAGGCCTTGACTGCTTTCAGCCTTATCGAGATGACTAGATGAAAGCTGCTCTCAGAAGAAGAAAGGTTAATCGACTACACTGCTGTTAATCAATCACTTGGAAAGATTCAGCACTTACAATAGGTAGGTCCCTCTTCCTGCCAAGAGGTTCTTGCATGTTAACCAGGGACCATCTCCTCCAGTTTGAAGGATGAGTAATAGACAGAAACACAATCCAGATAGATGCCAGGTGTCTGATCCAGAGCCAGCTGAAGTCAATAGAAAGACTCCTGGTGAGTTCAATGGGCTTGGACCAGACCCCAAAGAAAGACTTATTATCCAAGGTTTATTCTGCATACATGTATTGAGCTACTTTTAGTAGTGAAAGATCCTTGAAAAGAAGCAGATTCATCACACACTTCTGCCTCCCTGTGAACTCAAACTTCTTCAAATCATACTGTGTCCCATTTACCCTGATTGTCAGATATGGCTGACATCCAGCAAAGGAAAATTACCTGCCTGTGACAGCACAGACAGACATTTCAAAACCTCTAAGGAGTACAAAAGGAAAAAATGCCAAGCCGCTAATATTTTCCTGGCCTTTTTGTAATTGCTGCTAGCCAAAATGATAGCTTTCTCAGAAGAGGGAAAGCGAGATCAATTTCTGAAAGGACAAAGGAAAATCGAGTGAATGAAATTTAAAAGATCCTGGCCTGGAGAAGAACAAGCTCAGTCCTGAATCACCAGTGGTAGTCAAGGTGAAGCTGATAGAACCAGAGAGAGAAAAAGTACCAAGAGAAAACACAGTTAGAAAGTTAAGATTTACTTCTGCAAATTAGCAGCTGTATTCAGCACCAACATCAGCTGATGACAAAGCAGTGACGACCCTTGACGAGTTCCAAATGGAAGTAGGAAGCCTTAGCCTGTTGTTACAAATCCAGGCCCTTTTATCCCACTGCAGAACCACTTGGTAGCGCACCTGCCACACCATACAGCCCAAAAGCCACATGGCAAAGAGCTGAAACCAAAAGATACACACACCTTTAGGACACTGATGGCTATTGGTACCAGCCTATAGTTCATTACAGAGCCTGGTACAGACTTGCTTCTCTACAGCGTTGCCTGTGTTATTTTCTCACTACCAGTCTTACCTAAGGCAGACTCCTGGCTGAACTCACACTACCATTTCCTCATGTCTGCTGCCAGAAGGCTTCATGCTGCTCAAATCCTGGAACAAAGCTACTGGCTTGAAAATTTTGCTTTTGGAATAACCCAGTTTTCATTAGTGGCAGATACATCAGAGACTGGTGCCACAGACTATACCTGTTATAGCTAACGAAGAGGGGTCCTTCAGAAGTCTGGAGAGCAATACAGGTGCAGTGACTATTCTCTGCTTGTCTGAAAGTTGATGGCACTACAAAACATCCTAGGCTATGGATATTGCCTCCCTGTGCAGTGACAACAAGCAACAGATCAGTGAAAGAGAATAATCGAAGGTGTGCTACAAATATGATTTCTGTGCACTCCAAGAAAATGCTTTTTCCAGGGAAGGACAGCCAACTCAAATTTAGCCATGCTCTTTGCCAGCAAACAGCTGTGGTTGCCAAACCCAAATCCCCAATCTTCCCACTGCTGGCTGAAAAAAAAGCCCACAAGACAGATCCTGCATCTACATCCAGAAGTAAGGACTTATATATAAAGGACCTTTCTTCCTTTGGCTCAGCTGATAAAATAACCAGCACTGCAAGCAAAGCAAGGCACATATCACTGAAGAGTGAAGGTACCTATCTATTTCATAAGGAAATCTGACAAGATGTTCCACATGCAAAACAAGAACTAGATTTAAGAGGTACAGCAGCTTCTTCCCCAGAAAACTTTGGTATAGCAGCCTTATAAATCTGAAAATTTCAGCCAACTCCACACCTATGTGTAATACACATTGCATCAAAATACACAGACAGCAGCACTCTAGGTTGTACGCTGCTTTAAGAGCCTGGAATTTGTTTTTCTATAACCTTTGTATCAAAATAATGTCAAAAGTTAACAACCTTCAACCGTGAATTCTCTGTCTCTCCAGGTCTCGTTGATGTTACTGCAGATGCAGATTCATGAAAACTGTGCCTTCTTTTCTCGTGTTTGAAACTGGATTTTCACAGCCATAATTCTAGTTTGGAGCGAGATCCTGCCATTTTATATGTAAGTGCATGCAGCAATACCAGCAGGTTCTGTTGTGTTTGTCATTCTGCTGGCATACATCGAACCCCACTCCCCTGCGATTCTCCTGCCGGAGGTGGATCCCGCTGCAGCCACAAAACTGACAAGAGACCCAGATAAAAAGTGATATATTTCACCTATTGACTATTCATTTCTTATCCCCGAGTGGATGAGCGTAAGACACCTGCAGGTTGGTACTAATGACCAAGTGAGGAAGTACAAAGGTTACTGCCTAATCAATTCTTCCTCGTGTCATTTGGAACAGTGTGCTACAAGGCTTGAAGCACAAACTTGGTGGCACTGAACTACAACATCTAAAGACAAAATCCCCTCTGTCTAAAAGGGATGGAGAGATGGATGGATGGCGGAGAAACGGAAGGAAAAGTCTGAGTGCTTTATCGACCCAAATGACACCCTCTGAATGGCACGCAATAAAAATTTATTGAGAAATAGAAAACTTCTTACTTACCCTTATCATCACTCCCCCAAATTGTTCATGCCACAGAAAGACACAAAATTCCCTTAAGCCACATATTTAAAAATCTTGCAATTTTATTTGCATATAAAGGCCGCTAGATATAATATCACAATAAATTTAAAGAAACAACCGCTTTTCTAAATTCCATTAACAAGGTAACATAAAACAGAACAAAGCTCAATAGCATTTACAGTGGTGGAACAGAAATAACTATCTGCAACAATATTTTGTGCTAGCGAGATTGCATTTACACACAGTGCAAAATAAGAGAAAGGAAATAAAAAAGACAAGAAGAATATTTAAATATAAAGGACAACTAAGCCTTATTTTATTTAGGCTTGATTGTATCCATTTGACTCTATACATGCCTGAACTACAACAAAGATTTAACTCGGGCTCTTGAAGGCCTTGAGCACTTGGAAAAATGTGTCACATCCTTCATAATTTAGATGTGCTGTACAGCATAATTTTGCAGATGCTATACTGGCAATATTAAATCCTAGCTTAGTTATAATGCACAAAAAATACATATATATATAAATTCATATTTAAAAGGAGTCCGCATTTACATTTTTTTTTTTTTACTGCATGAAATACCTGCTCTTTGCAGCTTTCACCCTCAGTCTTTTAAAGCTAAAATAATTTAAAAAAGAAACAATAGAAGGTAGATATCACATACAGGCTGTGGCTATCTAGATCAGTCTTTATAAAGCAGGTAGAGACAAACAACTGAGAAGTCTATTCTCCCCTTGCTGCATCCTACTGCGAATAGAAACAAGTTTAAGTACATGCACATACATCAAGAGGTAAATGGACCCCAAAATATTGTTTGTGCTACTAAAAAAAATTGATACAAATGGAGATAAAAAGCTAACATTTAGACCTAGGGAAAAAGAAGACACTTAAAAAAGCCTCGACAATAACATAAGTTGTGCAAATTTGGGTGTTTTTAAATGCTGCCTATTTTTTAGCTTATAATATAATATTAAAATAAGGTCTCTCACTTATTAAAAGAAAGCTTGGCTGTCCTTTTGAGAACACTATAACAATTTACAATGGCAAATTTATTGAAAAACAAAATTCATTTTACAAATTCACAATGCTTTATCAATTTAAAATGAATGCTGCATTTCCAAAAAGCACAACCTCTAACTTTTCTTCTTGTTTGTTTTGCACCAGCAATTTACAAAAAAAAACCAAAAAAAACAAAAAAAAAACCCCAAAACAAATCCCCAAAGCCCACCCCAAAACAAAAACCCCGCACTGTTCCCCCAAAATCCCCCATCCCCGGCCCCTATTTTGAAATAAACATGTAACTGAATGTAAGGTTTATAATTAGAAAATGGCAGTTTATGGACCTTCCCCAGCTCCAAATGTGCAGTAGTGCTTCAGGATCCTTGAGGGGTTGGAAGGTCGAATATAATGGGCGGGTTGGTGGGCTGGAAGCTGACTGTACACGTTGAAGCGTTGATGTACGTCGTGTAACCGTCTGTCATGATGCCATAACCTGTGGGGAGAGCGTGTCACACTCACTGCACCGCCCCCAAACCCTCCTGCCCCTGGGCAGCGGCGCTCAAGGCTTGGTGGGGGATCGATGCTTTGGGGGAAAATTCAATTAATCCCTTCAAAATGATACAAGCTCTTGAGAGCTGCCACGAAGGCTTGATTGGAAAAAGAAAATAGAAAAGAATACAGTGTACTGTGTTTGAAATAAGAACGGATGCTTTTGTTTTATGTACAAACTTCCCCCCCCCAATGGAAAATTCCTCTGTTGCAACTGGACGCAGCAGAGACAAAACCACACATGTTCTTTTTCTAATTACTTAATTAGTGAGCTATAGTTTGCATGCCTGTCATGTCTGTCAGAAGAAAAAGATTTAGAAGTAACTTTGGCTTAGCCTGTAACAC
Organism: Campylorhamphus procurvoides; assembly: GCA_013396655.1. Taxonomy (NCBI): domain Eukaryota; kingdom Metazoa; phylum Chordata; class Aves; order Passeriformes; family Dendrocolaptidae; genus Campylorhamphus; species Campylorhamphus procurvoides. The sequence goes on along the minus strand of WBMV01001675.1, from coordinate 460,492 downwards.
GCCCCTCTGTGGGCAATGACCTCGTAAGCTCTCTGTGTGCCAGCCCTTATCACCCAGTTCCTCACCACAGGACTGCCAAGCTGGTGTTCATGTTGGCTTCTGACATCTCAAACTCATCAGCAGGTTAAAAATACACACAAACACACTCAGGCTGCCCAGAGCTGTTGCTGCCCCATCCCTGGAAGTGTTCAAGGCCAGGTTGGATGGGGCTTGGACCAAGCTGGTGTAGTAGAAGGTCCCCCTGTGCCTGGCAGGGGGTTTGGAATGAGATGATGTTTAAAGTCTCCTAAAATCCAAACCATTCTATGACTCCATGATTAACTTTATATACATATATATTTTTTTTTAATAAAAATGTGTGTGTTTTCAGCTGACATCCTCAGAAAGTTAACAAAGAAGTTTAAAAAAATCTTGAAAGAGTATTTGGCACCAAATGTAGTTAAAAAAAAATAATTTAAACCCCCCCCAGAGTTTCAGGGAGGAAGAGAGCTTCCCATCACAAACCCATAGAGAAAAAATGTTTTTCTTTTAAACCATTATGATACAGTACAGAACACTGCTGTCTGAAAGCTAAGATAAATACAGCTACCCACAGTGCCTATCAGAAAGAATAATCACTTCAGAATTGCTGCACTGTCCACCTGTATCACTTTATTTATTTAGACTGGCAATTTTGATTTAGATCATCTCATGGTGGGAAAAACCTTGTTTGGGGTTGTTCTTGCTTATCAACCAGGGAAAAAGCCTGGATCACCAAAATGTGTGTATAGCCTCTGCTGATTTAGGGGAATGTGGTGCATGTTCTTCTCAGCTGGAGTTGGATGAGAATTAATTGCACTGCAAGATAATGCTTTTAACACTTTGTTATTTCTTCCTGTACTGAAACAAGCTGTTCTTACATCTTCTGTGTGAGCACTAAACAGGATTTTAACGTTTTCTTGGTGTTCTTGTAAGAATTTATTTGAACATTCACTTTTCGTATGTGCTGCCACCTTTGCTATGGAATTTAAATGGAAGGTGCTGCACATGGTTCCTTGGTGCTTTCCCATAGTAATGGCCTTGTACATTAAAACACCTTCCTCTCCCACTCCTTAATGCTATTACAACCAGAAGTTTCAGCACTTAATGTGCCTACAAAGGCTGTAGACAATTGGCATATTTTAACTGGAAGTCTTGCTATATTCACTTATTATTCATATGCAAGGACTAATATTTATACAAAATATCCAATCTATTCCTGAGTGCATTAAAAGACTGTTATTTGTGCCTCTATACTTAAGGTCATGTCAGCATTCCCAGAACAAACTCTTAATTACAGATGCCAGCCATGAAATTCATCGTATGAAGCCACGAGGGCTTCAGAAAAACCAACACCACTAGTTGAGAAAGCTATCCTTTTTTTTATTTTTCTTTTATGAAGTCCTCCAAATTTTCAAGCCTATGGAGAACCTAGTTATAGACAATGCAGAAACCTCCAGGGGGAGAATATAAAGCATTTAATGTGTAATTTTGAGTTCTAAGGTCACAGAGTCTTACACTCTCTCTCAGGCAGAACTCCTAGTGTTCGTCTCAGCCACATGAAAGCTACAAAACTGTATTAAATATTTAAGTATCTCCAGAATGTATTTAATCTCTCAGTCTCTTCCACTGCCACAAAATGAGCTCATTGTTTCTGGAGCTTCACACCCTGCCTGTCCTGGCACTGACAGTGAGGAAATATCTCTCCTAAAACATGGGACTCCTGGAGGGCAACACACACAGCTACAGGCTGAATTACAGGGTGCTTTTCTGCAGAGTGAGTTCTGGCAATGTCTCCTGATGCCTGACTCAAGATGCCCTCCTTTCTGCTGGTCCTTATACACCGAGGGAGGTGAGCTGAGATGGTAAATTGTCTTTGATTTTCTTTTTTCTCTAGCACCTTTTTTGGCTCCTGTATTTAGAGTAATGGGGATAATTTTCATTTTGGCTTGCAAGTGTGTGGAATCTCATCTGTTTCTCTGACCAAGTTTGTCAAAATTTGAATTGCTTTCAAATAACCTGTATAGAACCACCTTTGCACTGTGAAAGATGTAGGTGGCTAAATGTAGCACACAGTCCTGAAACAGTCTGTTTTAATTCTGGCATAAATTTACAAAAGTGCTGTGCGCTCAACCACTTCCCTCAACTCCCTCCATACTTTAGTCCAAAATGCCATTATCCTTCCACTGCAATACACCAGGAAAATGTGTTTCTTGAAGTCTGTCTGGGATCGAAGTGGGGAGTAGTGCTGCTCCTTACCTTCATGAATCCCACCAAAGACATGGAGTTTGGGCCTTACTCGCCTCTGCACTGTGTTCAACAGCTCCACACAACCCACTCTCTGCAGCTCCTTTGGAACCCAGTCTCGAAAACCTGAAAGCAAAATGCAATCGATACTATTAATTTTCTCTGTTCAGGTAAGGTTTCACGTAGTCTTTCAGGAAGCCATAATTCACAGAAGGTTTATTACATTATCTCTAGTCATAACCTCTCCATTAAAGCACGCAATGGCTTTTAAGAAATGTTTCATTGTCACTTTGTCTTCCTTAAGATTTCCTCCCTGCAGCTGCATTAATATTTTTCTGGATGTGATTTGGTTTTTTAAACTATAGGTTTAAACTCATCTTCCACCTTGAAACCCTTATTCCTGGCACTGCTGCAGATTTTTCTTCCCTTTCCCCTTGCTCTTGGATCAGTCAGCTTCCCAACCCAGCTGTGTGGCTACTCCAGAAATGAAACAGCTCAGGAAGCATCAGCTCCTCAATACAGCCACCACCCCAAAGATAAATAAAGTCTCCCACAACTTCCAGAGGACCGTGGTCTGCAAGCATCAGGTTCCTCCTAGGCCCATGTCACCAACCTCAAGCAATGCAGCAAAACAAATTCCAAAAGTCAGTGCTAATTGACTACATTCCCACTCTGTCCTACAGGTAATATGGAAAAATGTACAAGACTTGACATCCATCCTTACAGAAGTTTGCTGCCTGGACTAGCACAGAGAAACACCAGCAGGGCAGGATGAACGAGGAGGAGTAAAAGGGAAATTGGGAGCCACATCCGACTGTAGCACCTTTCTCCTGACTTTAGTGTGATTATACCCCGTGCCAATTTCATCCCAGGTGGCAAAAACATGTTGTGATGTGAACCTGGCTAAATTTTAGAGTGCACAGAGTCCAATTACAGCTCTACCTCCCTTAATGTTTACTTAATATGAATAAGTAAATAGGTAAACAAGTAAATATTTATTTTTAAAGCATTTTGCCAATATTATCATACAGGCTGAGACCTAGAGCCCCTCATTTTAGGCACAGTACTAACACCTAATCTGTGTCTGTAGTTAAGACACAGTGCCAACCTTTTGAAATTGAACTTCATTATCTCCATCAAACACAAAATTTAAGTACGCTTATTCAATTAAAGCACTCATTAGTGTCTGCAGCGTCCCAGTATTTCCATATGAACCCAATTCAGAGCAGATGGATTAGCAGCCCATTTAAAACAGCACCCAGGAAACATTATAAACATGCTTGCGGGGTTGTTTTTGCTTCTTTGGGAAAATAAACTGATGAAGAGAATGCTGTTCAAAGTGCTGGTTTGCAACATCCAGCGGCTCCACTGTATCCCTGCCTTAGCACAGCAGCACACTGGGAGCTCCAGAAAGGTTACAGAGTTTGCAGAGCACCTTCCAGTGTTCTCTAAGTAGTGTTAAAAATAGTATATAAATAGAATATATAGAATAATAGAATAGAAAAGGAGCACTAAGTACATTGGTCAAAAAACTTTCTGGACCTCTTTTTTTCCTTAGCTTTGCTCAGATTGCTGACTCTTAACTGTGGTACAACACATAAGCATGCATTAATTCCTGACTCCACAGTCACCAGGAAGCTCTGTGAGAGCACTGAGCCAGCCTGGAAGCACTTAAAATGCTGCTTTAGAGTGACACCATGCAATTCTTAGAAGGTTTTACTATATTTCCAACCAGCTCAAAAGTCAGTGACTTTGTGTGATGATCTGACCCCTTGGATTGCAAGAGCTTACTAAAACCCTGACAAAACCACAGTCTACTCACAGCGAGAGTAATGAAGAGACTGCCACACTTCCTTATCCTAAAGTCATATTTATAAAAGACAGATGCTCAGTTGTAAATCCCTCTGAAATACTTAAAATACAGTCCTAGGCTGCTTCCCACATGTGTCTGATAGAAAAGCAGTAAATAATATGTAATATTATCTTGTGGGGTACAGGAGAGAAGAAAAATAGAGGGACTTTTCAAATGGTTTTAGTCTGGGCTTTAATGACTTCAGTTAGGCCAAAACTGAGTACTCCTGCCTCTGCTAAAAGAGTATCCTAGTGTCTTTTGGAGACCATCAAAATTTAGCTTAGATCTTAAGAGTTAAAATGGAGATCAGCGAATTACTCCATTGACAAGCTGAGAAAAATTCAACTAAATTAGAGACTTTTAGCTACCTAATGAAAAAACAAATTATGCAGGATGCTCACCCATCATTAGTTCAAGTAAGGAACAATTACCTAAGAACATAATTTTATTCCTTCACAGATTTTTTTAGAAGCAAATTAATACCTTTAAAACTACTGTTACATATTAGAAGTTTACAAGGACTATCAAGGAGAATATGTGGCTACATACTCCTGAACTGCTGCCTGCTTACTCTCAAAACTGAAAGTAACATGTCATAGTGGGAAAAGGTTTTAAAAGTTTTAGTAAATGTCTAAAAAAACCATATGGGATTTGGAACTGTTTGTCAGATGAATATTGCTCTTAAATAAAATGTGAAACTATAATGCTCCTTGACTCAGATATTTGATCTTCCTTAGCTTGAATTTAACAAAAAAAAAAGTTTTTAATTGAAACTCAACAGATCAGCTAAGCCTAATCATAATTTTCCACTTCTTCCAAAAAGGTTTTTAATACACAGTTTTGAGTTTGGGTGCAATTACAGTATAGCTTGTAGCATTATAAATTTTGCTTATTTTGAAAGTAAAATTCTCATGCAAAAAATCACACAGAGCTTTTGTTTCACTTACCCAGGGGAGGTCCATGTGTCATTAGTATATCAATTCCCTCAGGAATAAGGTTCCACTTGTCTAGCAAAGACTGACCTCTGGGTAGATTAAAGCCCCATCCATTAAACCATGGTGTCCTTTGGGGGAAAATAAGACAAACTGCATCAGTGTAAAATAAAAATCTCTTCCTTTTTCCAATTTTTCTGAATTAAAACAATTTATGTGTTTCAGATTACCTGCAGACAGCCTTTTTGAGGGGGATGCCTCTAAAATACAGTGATTCAAATACATACATACATTAATGTATACATTTGAATTTAGATTAATATCTGATGTTATTTTTGTGCTTCAAGAGTATTCAGCCCTGGGGCCATTTACTCATTAAAGAGAAAGGGTAAACCTTAAAATAACACAGTCTAAATATAAAGCTTTTTTCCAAAGTTTGAGGATGTTTGAACATAAGAACTCTCTCCCTACACTGACTACCAAAACAAGGAAAAAATTTTCAAAGCTTTTTGGAGGCAAAAATCAATTTCTCACAGCACAGGGCAGCAGCAAGTAACAGTTCAACAGGATGCACGACGTGGCAGATAAAAGCACCATCTGTGCCACGGTATTTCACAAAACTCAAACTCACTCCTTTTAGCACTTTTAATACCAGAATACTGTCACCCAACTTGGTTTTGAACTCCTGAGCCTCCTAGAAGTCTCCAGCACACAATGTTTAGCCTCGAAACGACTTTTTAAAGAGATCTTATAATTTAAAATTCATTTACTTTTTCTTCAGGAAAACTGATACCCTCAGTCTTCTTTATCACAGCAAAGCGTTTTTCTGAGATACTGGTTTATCCATCAATCCAAGCACATAGCAGTGACAAGTGGACATTATAGGAGCACTTTTTCAGAGTATAATAGCCAAAATGAACAATTTTTATGCAGGTATATCATAGCAAAGCCTTTCCTTATCAGATAGGTACACAAAGCAATTGTTCTCAAGAGATACTGTAATATTTACAACTTTTTATACAGCTGTTAGCATTGTACTAATTTTAAGGGTTTCATCTATGTGTTTCCTAGAGCTCAGGCAGCAGGTTTAGACTGAATTTTCTTGGTAGGATACTCTTGTCCCAGCCCCAGTCATTTAGGGGCATCTTTCTGAGAGTTCAAGCTACTCCTGAAGTCTTCTGGGTACTGCAGTTCTGAAAACAGGAAACAAAAACTGGGGCCGAAAAACAACCACAACCCAACCTTAAAGAAAACTGTACCTGTTAAAAAGAGAGATCGCTGGAGTCCTACGTAATTTCATTATGTAACCTGCCTCCTCTACCCTCTAAATTATTCATTTTTCCAGCCTCGAACATGCATTCAAGCAGGAATGTCCTGCTGGGATGACATCTCTAATTTTTATTTTTCATAATTAAAGCACTTTGTTTCCCTGAGACAATAATTTGCCCGATGAAGATTATACCCCGTTAGAGGGACGATGTGCATTCCTGACAATCGGCAGTATGGAAAAACAGCGGGTGCTGCTAATATAGGGGCAGGAAGGTCACTGGTGCCTTAGTAACAAATAATAGACATATCCCATGTAGTCCTACTGAACTAATACTTGTACTACACACACACAGGAACTCATTCAAGCCAGCAGACTTCCTGAATGAACACTAACAAAAGATAGGGAAATTAGACGTTAGTCAAACATTTTATGTGAGCTATGGGTTCCTCGTGTGCACAGCCATGAAACTTCACCTCTCACAGCTGCCTGACTTTGCACCCACTGCAACGCCTGAAAACCTTGCAAAGGAAGGTCAGTGTACGCCACAGGAGGTTTGTATGGAGCCAAATTCAAACTGAAGGTTGTGTCTTAGCTTTTTAACACAGCAAGATTATTGTAACCAGTTAGAAGTTAAAATATTTGGCTAAACATTCAGCTGCTGAAAAAACACACACAAACACACAGAGGAGGGGTGGAACTTTTCACTGTCAATGATTCTTTCCCCACTTGCATTTCTGCTGAAGATAAGACTGTAGTTATTACACCATAGTTAAACCTGAAACATGAAACCACATCTGTGATTTCTCTGGAGCTCTTTGGAGACTACAACCACAGAAAACGCTGGATTTGTCTGCAGCTTTTTTATTTTATTTTCTTCTGAAGCGCTGTGGAAGGAGGAGGGGAACCTGAGCTCAAATATATTCCTCATTCACCAACCTCTGTAATTAGCTGTGACTAACAGGCCCCACATGGGAATCCACTTGCAAGAAAACTTTCAAGAAACCTTCCTCATTATGCAGCATGTGCACAAAAAAAGATGGTCAAGTACTTATTTAATATACTAAAGATTTTCTTACAAAATGAATAAAGGAAGAAGAGCAGGCATGACTGGAACAACACCTGGGTTACAGATTTAGGCTTCAGGCATTTAAAACACAAAACATTGCATACTCAATGACAGCACTGCACAGACCAGGCAGACTGAGGGACTCTCTGCCTTTCGGGGGGATTCAGACCTTGCCAGAAAAGCAAGAGGATGTGTTCAGAAGAAAAACAGCTTTATGGCACAGGCTGAGGTTTAGATGAGATCACAAGGAAGGTCACCCAATGTTTGCACTCGGCTGTGTTGCAGTGCAGACGAAATGGAGTTGATGTGCTGTGAATCCCACAGCACATCCCGTGTCACAATCCCAGGAGCGAACAGCAACTGGCTGGTTACTTCCAGCAAACTTTAAATGCATGCAGGAAAGACAAACCCTGCACTGTAGGTAGGTAGCATCCTACCACAGGGGATTGGATAGGGATATTTTACTCCTATCAATGCCTTTTTTGCATGAGTTATATAGAGTCACTCTCAACTTCTAAATCATTTAGAAGAAAAAAATGTGCACATAGGTACCTTCTGCAACATATTTTCAAGCTGATTACTCACTGGGAGAAACCACCTCTACCTAGGAAGAAATGCCTATCATGAACTTTGGCTGCACTGTCCTGGTTTAACCCCAGCTGGCAACCAAGCACCACACACCCTCTGGCTCAGTCCCCACCTCCCCGAGGGATGGGAAAGGTAAAAAAAGCACATACACACACCTGTGGTAAGTTGCAACCAGGTGCAAATAATTAGTGAAGGATACTTGGTCATTAATAGCCATGTTTCAGATCTGACCTATTTTTCTTTCCTGTGGAGCTGTAAGTAAAAGACTGCAGGTAAGTCCTAAAACTGTTCACCATATACTTCATTTTTAAGTATAGCTGGCCAGAGCAGAAAGATATCAGCTGCGGAATAATGCCTCAAGGGAGGTGTAGATGGAAAACCCACAGGGGTTGGTAATGAGAGATTACAAATGATTTTGTCCTTTTACATTTGATGGACCAGAACACTTCCTCACACCCGATGCCCAGAGAGTCAGCCCGTATGCAGGGCAACCTAATTGAGGCTCTGCCCATCAGAACCACACCACACTTCACAGCTTCCTTCACATGCCATCAAACCGTCAGGATAATTCATTCCTGATCCCTGGCTCACCTGACAGCTCAGCCCTCGCCTGACTGCAAAGCTTCCTTGTCGTTTAGGGATGGCAGCTATGCTGGCACCAGATGTGACACAGGGAATATCCTCATGCAAGGCAGACACCTGGCCCATCCTTACTCTCCTCAGTTCTTCATTTCCATGCAAGAATCCCCACAGATCCCCCTCCACCTGGCATTTTGGAAGCTACATTTTCTGCAATTAAAAGAGTGCCTGTGCAGGAGGCTGCAAATTATCTTCGCACCTTGTGCTGCAAGAGATGCAGACGTTACTTGACATAATGCCAGGTAGGAGGGAATCTTAAGCTTCACAATAAGGCTCACCCTCCTTGTACAGGTGCATTGGGAGAAACCCTGGGCAAGACACACAAATCCATCTGCTTTTATCAGCAGGGGCAGCTGCCTCTTCAGCAGGTGAGGGGATTGCCCTTTTCCCAAGTAAACACTGTATGGTTTTATCAAAACCCCAAATGAACCAAAACCAACCCACAACAAAAGCACAATGATGGAGCATTATTCCATGACACAAAATCACAACCACTCCTTGGTGTGTACATCTCAGAAGCAACACTGTGACATGAGAAAACGCGAGACACAAGGCCATTGCCAAGTTCATCCAGGTCATACAGAAATTTCAACTCCTGCAAATTCCATAGTTTTAGAGGATGGTATCTCCTACAACCTATTTTCATCTCTTCACTGGCTCCTGAATTTAATTACTTGATCCTCAGAGTTCAACAACTCAAAAGGTAAATGTACAATGTGATCTTCTAGATTCGGATTCTCCTCTTAATTCCACCAGTAAATCCATTTATTTCAATAGTTACTTCTAAACAGGATTAGAAAAAAAATAAATTATCTCATGGTTCTTTAATCCTGTGTATTCCATTCATTTTTAAGGCTACCCAGTCTTTTAGGAAAGCTTCAATTTTATCCTTAATCCAATGAGTAAAATGCACACCAGGCAAAAATCTCCTTCTGTCTCCTTGCACAGGATAACAGCCAGGGTAGCGTCTAAAAGGCATCGCAGCGGGAAGTGCTTCCACACAACCAGTCACAATAAAGAAATGCTCTTTATTTTTGCCAGCATTCAAACTGACACAGACCTGGCTTAGGAGAGAGAGAGACAGTTCTAGGTAGGATACAAAAACAGTGGCACAGGACATGGACATGCACTCCTAGACTTGCTCAGTGGCAGGACTGTCCCACAAACACGTCCCTGAAGTGTCTGCTCCCATCCTGGCTGAACGCTGTGGCCGTGCAGTGGAGCAGCAGAGACCAAACCACAAAGGGGGGAAAACAGTGACCTTTGTGCACAGAGAAGAAAAGCCTTTCAATCCCCTCCCTCCACCACGCACAAGTGTTTGCCAGGGCCGGGAGCCCACACGTGCCGGGTGCTGTTCAGTCAATGGACAGAGCGTGCCTACTGGGAATACACAAACAGGGACTGCCAGGGAGAAGGGAAGGAGGAGAGCATGTGTGATCACAGGGACAAAAGGCTGAGCAGGGCAAGTGCACAGTGTACTGAGGAAGCACAGTTTACAAGAGCTTCTGTAGAGGCTCTGAAACCTGTCTTCGGTGCCTCAAAAGTACTTTCTCAGTTAAGCTATTTCTTATAGTGACTATTCAAATGCTTTTTGCACAATGTAACACCTGCCAGGAAATGGTGAAGGCTAAATTATTTCCTAAATGTGCTCATTATACGTAATGTTGTGGCATCAGTAAGAAGCCCAGCCCGGGGGCTCGAGCTGTGTGTCATTCCCACTGGCACTTACCTGCTGTGCCTCAGTGTCCCATTTATAAAGTGAGGACAATAATACACAACCCAAAGAAGCATCACAGGGTCTGGTTCCTTGGGATTTTGCTCACCCTGCCTTTTTAAACAGCTGAAGCTCTCACAAAAGTGGATTATCAGTACTGCAATTATGGTAGCCATGTTACTAAACGTATCTCCTTATTACTGACCTGTACTCAAGTCAGGAAGTCTCTAAAACATGGTCCTGCTACTTTTACAATGTTAGAAAAACCTGGAGCCTCAACAGCTGCTGTTAATTTGTGTTCTGCTTTGTTTTGCAGTTTTTCTCTCACACAGTCTACAATCTCTAAACCCTGGTTATTGAATTGATGAGGTATTTGAGAAGCACAACCCCCTGTCATCCACTGTGTTTGGAGGGTAAGAGCCCACACAGTGCCTTTCCTCTCAAAAGCAGTACTCCACAACGAGAAGCAGCAGCAGCAATCACCTCATCACCACCAGCCAACATGACATGGCACAGTCCTTGCACCAGGTCGTTCTCAGTTTCTATCTCAGACTACAGAAACCCATCCATGAAGTTTCAGCTTAAACTCCTGTCAGACAGAGATCTCTGAGAGCTATGAAAAGAAAGAAAAATCCAGGACCTTTCTTCTGCCATCCAGCACGTTCCATGGATGTGCTGTTCTGGACCAGATTATTGCATAAAACAGGAGCTGTACAGAAGTGCTGCTGTAGCCATCTGTAGAGCTGGAAAACAGTATATGAAGAGAATTCCCCCCTGCATCTTGCAGTTCTCCCCTCTCTTAATGCCTCCATATCTCTGCCTTTGCTGCCTCCAGGCTGCCCCAGCTTTTATTGACAGGTAACTGAGCTCTGGTTCCCAAATCTAAAGCCTGCTACCTCTCTGGATACCTTTCAGTTATTTTGCTTCTCTGATGGTCCACACCAACCACTGGCATCTTCTACCCTGTGTCTTGAATGGCTAGTGATCCTTTTTGGCAGAGGATTGGCCCTGCAGTTCACATGTTTTGTGTTAACCATACCAGAGTAGCACAGACAGTATTTAAGAAAACTCATCTGTGGAGAAGATGTGTTTTAACAAAAATAAAATTGAAAGAAGTCGAGTAAAGAAACATCAGGGTTTAAGAAACTTGAGAACAAAGGAGCAGGCAGGCAGGAGGTTGAAATGCCAGTAAAGCCACAGAGGATCACAAGACATTGAGGACAGCAGGAGGCAGAGCACAGGGCTCCCAGAGGTATAAAGAAGACACAGGGAAGCAGAGGAGTGGACACCACCAGGTGTGGATACTGAAAAAAAGAAGGGAGCAGATGAATTTCTCAAGTTTGTGATCCAGACAACCTTTGCTTAACTATCTGAATTGCTCATCAAAGAGGAAATTTCCTCCAAACCTTCTGAGGCTTTCCAATCCCTAACTGTATTGCAATTATTTTATTTAGGGCTTTACTTAATGAGATCTGGGAGATATTTTAATATCCCAAAATATGAAAATAATTCAAACTTGACTCAAGGGCTAATTTCATTCTACTTTTAAAAAGAACAGAATTACAAAGGCCTACTAATAGAAGCAAGTATTAGACCTCATATGTTTCTGTGCTGCATGTAGTTGAGGATGGCTTGAAGGATAAACCTGGTCTAAGCTAGGAGCAGCCTCAAATGGATCCATACATTAAGTACACTGTGTTTTCCCATGTGGCAGTGGAAGAAGCACTGTGGCACCAGCTCAGACCTATAGAATTCCATCCTAGATCAACATGTAAAAACTGTTTTTCAAGCCACAGTGGGCACATTCTCCCCTTCATTCCCATATTGTATGGGGATGTGCAGAGTACAAGCACAAGAACCTTTAAAGTGTCAAAGGGTGCTGCAGAAAGCTCTGAAAAGAGCTTGAATACCTCACATTCTAATGGTAGAATTTTCTGGTCTTTGTAGAAACACAGAGAATCCTATAATATCTGCCTAAAGGAAGGACCTCTCTGGTCCTGAAGCTCATCACAACATAAACTGAATGTCTGTTCTGAGGACAAGCCAGGGGAGAAAGAGAAAACAAAAGGAAAAAAAAAAACCCAGCTCTCTGAAACTTTGATTCAATTTTGCTTAACAACTGTGCATGTTAAAGAATGATGCTGGGAGTCTGGATTTCTTATAGCAAATGTGATCACAATATGCTGGTTGTATTGCATTTATTTTCTACATTCCTCTTATTAGCCATGCAGGAAATGTACATTGACAAAGCTTCTACCTCAGGTCAGTCTCGAAAAGGCTTTTACGAACAGCCCTGCTTCTGTGATGACAACACAAATTAAAGTAGAGCCAAAAAAAAAAATATTAAAGACTTTTCCCCCAATACACATTTCATGGTGCATATTTTCAATCCACTGGGGTAGTCTGTGCACTTGACACATAAAAAAAAGCAAAATCCGCACAGGTGTAATCACATCCAGTAGCTTCTGTTGAATATTTTATATATTTATAAAAGCAGCATTTGGAAAACATTAATAGAAACGTGTCTGCCTTTAAAAAAGTAAGTTACATTTCAGTGAATTATAAAACAATTGTTGCCAGATATATGTTAGTATAACAAATAAAATATTCCAAAGTAGTTACGCCTGCCTGCCCTATTAGTTGATTTGGTTCTTGCTCCTAAGAAACAGCCTCTAGCTATTTAATTATTTGGAAAGCTCCTTAAAACAGAATTCTTTAGCATCACCAGTCTCTGTAGTTCCTCCAAAAGGTTATGCTGGTCAGTGAACATAATTGCTTGTTCATGAATTAATGCCACAAACCAGAGGAATTCCAGATACATATTTTTATATAATATTTTGGCACCTTTAGGTAGGTTTACATCTGCAGCCTGTACTATATAACGTTAATGACACCAAAACGAAAGGTGTATCTTCCCCCAGATGATGAATTTTGGCTGGGGACTCCCTAAAACCCGCTGAACCCATGTACCAGTTCATTGCTGCTCTCAGAGGCCACAGCTCCCCAGGCATCTGTCACAGATATTCTGAGTTGGAAGGGACCCACAAGGATCATCAAAGTCCAGCTCCTGGCCCTGCATGGGACACCCCAAAAGTCACATCATGTGCCTGAGAGCATTGCCCAAACACTTGTGCTCTGTCAGCCTTGGTACTGGGACCAGAGCCCTGGGGAGCCTGTTCAGTGCCCAAACACCCTCTGGGGGAAGAAACTTCTTCTAATATCCAACCTAAACCTCCCCTGACACAACTTCTGGCCATTCCCTCAGGTCCTGTCCCTGGTCACCACAGAGCAGAGATCAGTGCCTGCCCCTCCTCTGCCCCTCACAAGGATGTTGTGACTGCAGTGAGGTCTCCCCTCAGTCTCCTCTTCTCCAGCTGAACACACCAAGTGCCCTCAGCTGCTCCTCACACACTTGAACCCTGACTAACAAATCAGGGAGAACACTCAGTGATGTCACTGCTTCTGTAAGCAGTGGCACAAACCCAGCCTCAGACAATGGAGTTAACAGCAATAGCTGGGCTACCTGAAAGGAAGTCACTTCTCTCACTGCTGTTCTCTGAGGATAATCCTGTGAAAATAAGAGACTTGTTGGTTTATGCTCCAGCAATCACCTCTGTTTAGAGACACCTTAAGAGTGCAACCCATCACCACTACTCTTAGCTCTCACAGTAAAGCTGTGCTTAGTACCTAAAAAAGACTCTGAGTTATAAAGCTTCTCGAAGAGTGGACTTAAATCAGAGCCAAATTTTGCTCTTGTTCTTGCACTGCTTTAGAACTTTCCATATAACACACTTCCATGCTCTAGCACACAGCATCAAGAAGAAAAGGGTTCTGGTCTTTGTGCCTGCATGCTGTGGATGTCTTAGTTGACCAGGCTTTTCCTAGTCCAATTTCCAGAGGCAACAAATTGGTTTGTTGTTTCTGAGAAGTAAAAAAAAAAAACCAACAAAAAACCCACATAAGCACAAGCCTACATCACAAGCACAGGAACTTGAAGGCTTTCAAAAACTCTTTCAAGTGGTTTACAAGTAATAAATAATTCAGGCTCAAAACAGTCTAGATAGAGCACTGTTTATAGAGGTGCTTTGTAGAACTAGGTTGGCTACACCAAGAATAAATTTGCCTGAGTTGCTTGCTTAGTGACTCAGATGCCAGACACAGAACGCTGCCCTCCATGATTTTCACTATTAGTCTTTACTAATAAGTCAATTATTCTTATCTACTCTGATGACTTAAAATCAGACACTGAGGTTGCTTATTGTCAGATGGTGCTGTTTACCTGTAAATACCATCACTATTTTTATTTATGTTTTGCTCACAATGCTGCCCAGCATTCCTCAAGAAGAAACTGAAACTTTCTGTAATGCCAGGTAGGAAAACTAAACCAGGCTCACAAGTATTAAATCTTCCAGGCATACATAGCCCACAATACTTAACTGTAGGAACTTGTAACATAATCTGCTGAATATTTACAGAAAAGAATGGAAACAGTTAGTCATAATTAGGTCACAGGATACTCCCAGCATTTCTTGTTTGTTTGAAGTCTCTGCTACCTTCCGTTCCAGCCTGTTCTTGAACCTGGATGTAAAGTTGCTTACCCTCACTAACCATACGAAAACTAAGAGTTTCCAGTGTCACAACAAGTGCTTAGTTGGCATTTAGGTTCAGTATAAAATATCATGGCTGGACCTTAAGCCATAATACTGGTTTACTATTTAATTATAAGTTTTAGGAAATGTCATTTATTTAAAAGCTATGCAGATTTTGTTAATTTTCTCTATTTATTACAGCCCTTCCTTTGTGCAGAAATTTAACATCTGGTGTACTCAAAGTTTCACCTTTATCAAAAACTATGATCTTACTTGGGAGTCTGCAGGAAGTAAAAGTTAGTAACTTCTGCCCAGTCTTCATCAAAAAACACTGCTACTTTTTTGTCAAATTCTGTCAAACAAGAACCTTTTTTTTAAACTCATCTGGGGAAAAGGATGATTATGGATATCAAAATGCATATTATAACTCCTTCTCTGCCCAGGAAACCTCAGGAGACTTGTATGCAAGCAAGGTTCACACACACACACAAAATCCTATACATAATATATGCATAAAACATGTGCACATGTGTGAATATATATGTATAAATATACATTTGTCTCCTGTTGCTCTGCTTGTATCAAGGAATTTGACAAATAACTTGCAGAAATGGTCCAATGCACTCCCACAACAGTGAGAACTCCAACTGCTGCAGCACTCACACATGGCCCCAGTAATGTGAGTGAACATTTTCAGGTTATTACCTGGAGGAGCTGTCTTATGTATGAGCCAATTTGGCAAATCAATTAAAGTAATGCAGTTACTTGATCAACAGATGAACACAAAGGGGGAAAATGACAGAGGAGATTGAGGGAAAAACATGAGGGTCATAAAAAAAAGCAGAAGCTACTGAAAAGACTGGAGAGATAATTTGGTATCGCAGAGGTAAACAGAGCATTAATTTAATTGGAAAGGATCTGTTTAAGCAGTAGGTCACTTGCTTTTGTTGCCTTCAAAGTGATTAAACAAGGAACTCAGATTACATGTGGGTCACTTGCATAACACTTAATTTTAGGCTCTCCCACATTCGTGCTGTCCTTTCAATAAAGTTTGTGGGAGATGCAGATTACCACAGACTGAATTAAGAGTTATTTTGACTCTTCTGGTGGAAAAAATAAATAGTTATAGAACAATATTTCTAATAATAGAATAATTAGAAACCAAAGTAGCAAAACGTTTACTTCTGTGTCAGTTACATCACCTGAACAACAAAACACCGTTCATGTTCTTTACAGTTCTCACCTCGAGGGAGAGAGGATTTGACCCCCACATCTCTCTGAGGCCACTTGCAACATCTAATTCCTCTCAAGAGAGTGTTAATGGCACACAATTAAGTGGAAGCAAACAGCAGAGGAAAAAGAGGTAGGGAAGGTGTGTTTTCTCAGTGACCACCAATCAAAGCTGCAGGTTTTATGAAAAGCCCGAGTCACCTCCTGGTGTGTTGCAGTTCAAAAGCCTCCCCACAGCTGGTTGACAAAACCACTTTTCCTGGAACCGCAAAGCAGCAGCCCAGCCAGAGGCACCATCCAGTGGGCAGCAACCAGCGTTTCTGGTGCTACAAGACACAGGGTGCTTTGGGTTGGAAGGGATCTTAAAAACCATCTAGTTCCAAGCCCCTGCCATGGGCAGGGACACCTTCCACAAGACAAGGTTGCTCAAAGCCCCATCCAGCCTGGAACTGAACCCTACCAGTGAGGGGATTCACAGCTTCTCTGGGCAATCTGTGCCAGTGTCTCATCACCCTCACAGTGATGAACTTCTTCCTTGTATCTAATCTAAACTTGCCCGTTGTCAATTTTGAAGCCATTCCCCCTTGTCCTGTCACTGCATGCTCTTGCATAAAATCCCTCTCCAACTCCCTTGTAGCCCTTTAGGCACTGAAAGCTGCTGGAAGGTTACCCTGGAGCCTTCTCCTCCCCAAGCTGAACAACCCCAACTCTCTCAGCCTGTCTGCACAGGAGAGGTGTTCCAGTCATGCTGCAGTTTCACAGTTACATATTTGTCCCTTAGGATCATATACAACTCATAGTTTTAAAAAATATGCTTTCAAAGAAAAGTTGTGAGCTCATATTATGAGTTCTCACCTGAAGTAAATTTTTTACTGAGGAGTTACCAGCCTATGAACTGGTGGTTTATAATAGAAAGGCAGACTGACATTTAAATAGAGTGGCACTAGAATAATGGCTTTACATTAGTATTTTATGGGAGGCTGAATAACCACAGAGTTAACATACTGTATTTTCTGGCAATAAAAAATCCTTTGAAAACAAAAGGTCATTTTATTTGATAATGTAAATGAATTAGATTTGTATTGTATGGCCAAAAGAGTAAGGGAAAGATTAATTCTTAGAGGAGAAGTCAATATATCAGGATGGCTAGGATTGGTTTGGTTTTAATTCTTTAAGCATGTTGTAAAGCCTGTGGTTCATAACCCACAGCCATATATTGCTGTACGCCGGAGGTTTTAATATGGGCCCTGGACTTCAGTCTGATCTGATAAAAATCTGAAACTTGCAGTAGGCCATTATGTGGGCAAACTATTAATTTTATATTCACCTCCTTGTCGTGTCAGTGCAGAGGTCATCTAAAGAGGGGGCCTAATTAATCAAACTGTCAGAGCCGATGAGGAGGAGCATGTTAATGGGACTTTTATTTCACCCAGGAAAGCAGTGGTCTGACAGGAACCAGAAAATATGGCCTTGATGTTGCTGTTTATTAGCAATGCTGAGATCAGTGGTAATAGGTGCCAAGCAGCCTATGTTTGATAAAGCACTGGATGTCAAGAACCTGCACCAACTAGAAATGAGACTGACAAGAGGCAGGAATCGCCGCATATTGATGGCTACTGAGAGCAGGTACGGCTCGGGTGCGACCACAAAGCCTGCACCTGCACACATTCATTTCTTCAAAAGTAAATAAAAAAAACCCAAAACCCAAACCAAAATACCAAAACCCACCAGCTATTTTCCTGCACTTAAAGGTGAGGCTTTGCTATGTTTAGCTCATGTTTGTTTTGCCTAATAGGCAAGCACAGCAGCACTACCATAGAAAAATCCCTAAAATACTGAACTTGAAGGATTGCCTTGGTGGGAGCCCATGGTGGTGTAAGGCCAGCACACCGGTGTGGTCCAAGACCTCTGATACCCTCTGAGAGAGCTGTCAGGGTTATAAATGGTCTAAGACTAGCATAAGGGCTGAGACTAACTGATCCAGACTGATGCAGGAGCCGCACCAGATCAAAGAAGCAGAAATTGGGTCTGTTCACCTCTGGCCTGTGCTAGACTGGGCACTCAATGAGATCAACCCTGGCCCCAAAATACAGTGATGATGCCAAAATAAACACAGTGAACATTTCATTTCTTACCCAAAGCCTTTCTCTAAAATTGATGTTCTTAAAACAAAGTGCATGCCCATAGTAAAGAAGAAAACAAGCATGTCTAAAAGGGAGTGAGTGGGAGATATAAGAGATGCTCACAGTTTTTGAAGGGCACTGGACTCATTTTAGCAGCATCCATAGCATTTGCTGTGTGGGTGATATATGCAAAATTTTAAATTAATTATTTTAGTAATGCACCCCTACATGATTTCTCAGTCTGCAATGTATTTTATACTTTAGGCCATGGTAGGCTTTATAATTAACTACTTTCTGAAGCCATTTTAATTAATTTTTCCCCCCAACACTATTATTTCCAAATGAACAGAGAGCTAACATTAAATAGCCTTCAAAATAGAGAGCTGCAGGAATCTACTCTTGTAGGGTAAAGCACTTGGAATCACACCCCTAGCAATGCCCCCAGAAAGGTTTAAGCAGCTCAAAGGAAATGTGCCTGACGGGGCATGCAACTCCCTCACTAAGTCAAAATTCTTCTTGGTGGAAGAGGAAAGCTATTGTGTTTATGGCTGCTGCCATGGATCCAAATATCCTCATCCTGAATTATCTCTTTTTGTTGTTTGTCCAAGAACACTCTATTGTTTGGATCTTCCTCTTAAAGCCAGCAATGCTAAAATTGGAATTAGAGAGAGAGATATGCTGGCAGTAAGGTATTTTTCTCGGTTAGCCAAATGACTCAGAAAACCTCCTGCCTCTCTCCTGAGCCTTCCCTGTTGCCCCCTGGCACAGCCACCACTCTCTTCTTGTGGTACTGATGAGCCCGAGATGAAATCTCTGACAACATCCCTGTCTAAAAAAAAAAAATTGGAAGATCTTTTTGGTTATTTGGTTTTACAGGATTCAAGTCTTCAAGCAGCCCAAATATGGGACTGGAGAACAGTAGCACCAAGCTCAGGACTGGTTGTTCAGGGCAGGAACTGCTTCTCTGATGGCAAAACTCAGTTTTACATTAAATGACACCTTTAAAAAGAACAATGCACCCCTACCATAAAAGAAATATATGAAGAATAATAAAGACACTTTTCCTGTCCTAATTTTCTGCTGCTGACGATGCCCTTTTGAACAGTTAAAATGATATTTATTTTCCCTTATAGTTTCATACTTTCTAATTTAAACATAAGGCACACCTCCTATACTTGACAGAAAATACATTAGATTGAAAAGGATTGCAGAAAACTAAAATGTGGTTCAAATAACTACCTTGTGGAGCTTTAGATGGCTGTTTTCACAGAAAGATAAAAGTTGATGGGTAAAATTTTAATCATTATGAGACTCATTTTTACATTTCTGAGTAGCAGTGGTGTTAAAAACATTAAAGTCCGTTCACCATTAGCAAATGAAGTAGCACACAAATTTAGAACTATGTTGAGTATATTTCAAAAGAGTATTAAAGAGAGTTTTCTGTCATTGACAGTGGCCATCACTATAGAGTTTTATTAGTGTTAAGATTTTATTGCCTATATTGTACTATTAGTTGATGGGAGGGGAGGTCTGGATTTTTGTAACATCACACCTTCATTTACAATCATTGTGCAGTCAGAGTATGACCACACAACTATTGCTTCAAAGGCTTTGTAAGGGTGCATTCTTTAAACTGCCTGCCTAACTTCATGGGAGATATCGCTCTTATTTTGAAACAAAAGAAAATCTGCACGTTAATCTCAATGACATTGCTACAGGAACCTTATTTACAGTATGATTAAAAAATGGTCCTTTCTTACAGCCTCATTAAATCTAAGCCTCATTTAACTACTAGGACATTTTTACAATGGGTTTACTGACATACCATGATAAATGTCTGTACAACATCCTTCAACAATAGCCCCGACTACAGCCATAACCACAATGTGTATAAACACTGCATCAGTTCTAACAATGTGCTGTCCTGAATAGTAGGAAGTGAAGTAACACTACACACATTTTTACTAACCCCCACGTCTAAAAACCTGTGTTTTGCTTTAGGCTTTCTCACTGGTTTCCCTTTTGGTTTTGGGGGGGGCTGCTTTGTTTTGTCTTCTCAGTGGGAAAAGAAACGTTCCCCTTAAAATTATGAGAATTAAGATGTTAAACTTTTAAAATATTACAGGACCCTTTGAAATTTTTAACCTAGGCAGAAAGGTTTCCTGAAATTTGATTCTTTAGAGATAAAAGGGTTGGCAGCTGGATGAAAGCAGCCCTACCCTTTTTTTCCATGACAGAGAAATGAATGGAAGGGCTTATGAATACACGTAACTCACCCATTCAGGAGC
Source organism: Campylorhamphus procurvoides (assembly GCA_013396655.1). Lineage (NCBI taxonomy): Eukaryota > Metazoa > Chordata > Aves > Passeriformes > Dendrocolaptidae > Campylorhamphus > Campylorhamphus procurvoides. Next base: position 439,936 of record WBMV01001675.1, on the reverse strand, counting down.
CACGCTGGTGCCTATTTGTCCTGAAATATCGGTGTTAGGTTACTGTGCAAAGCAACGTAACTGTGAGCCAGCATCGACTCCATCCACGAGAACAATGAGGGCCAGAATAAGGGGTTTGGAGATTTAACAAATCTTTCAAACTTCAAGGTAATGCAAGGAATTAAAAGACTTTTCTATGGGAATCACGCTTTCAGAACACCTTTATAAATGGTTAGCCACTGTAACTTACTTTTGCAAGGCACAGAGATCAGGAGTACCAGAATCATGCAACAAACTCAAACTGAACAGGCTCAAACACTTTCCTGTTCGTGGTTAGCCTCTGATTTAATTTCACATCAAATGGTATCACAAAGCTGGACATGGTAAACCTACAGTATTTTCACTGGAGACTAGGGTCTGACATTCTGTCTAAATGAAATTTCCCAGTTGTCCCAAACACTTTTTATCTTATTTCCATGCTAGCAGTTCGAAATGTCACTATGTATTGCCACAATGACAGATGAGCAAAGGCACAAGAAAGCAACAGAGCTGCTTTCTCCAATGAACCATGCCTGGCAAATGTGAAAATTCACTTGTGTCCCTGGCTCCTGGCCCACTCCCAGGTACTGATGGTAACAAAGGGGTAAGCTCTGCAACGCAGGCTGAAATACGGAGCATGAGTTAAAAAAACTTTGCATGCATGTCTATACATACATTATTAAAAAATTCCACTAAGGGTCAAATCTTGCAGATATTTTTTACTTTACTACCATGGGTTATATCACACTGACAGCAATAAACACCCTGAAATACATAAGATCGAGGCATGTGGCCATAATACATATTTTATGTGAATTAATAGACAGAGGCTTAGATGGTACTGGTAAAAGAAAAAAGAAAATATCCTTCAGAAAACATATGCTTAAGAGGTGATGCCTCATGCTCACTGGAATTTCAAGAACCTGCAGACTTTCTTTCAGTGACAATGGGGAGAAGAGCACAGTAACATTTCTCATTGCCATAACTTATGCGTTTCTATTAACAACAATGAATTGTTCTAAGGACAACTTCAAGACCAAACTGTGAGCTAGGTTTTTTCTTCTCTAAATCTCTTTTTCTTGCTCTAGTGAAATAATCATCTTCTGCCTCTAAAAGGCAACTCCTTTACATAGGCTTGCTCACGTCATTGATCTGGCAAGCACTGGAATTAAAATAGATGGGGTTAAATTAAAAATTAACACCTAAATATTGCTTACTCTCTCCCATCTCAGTAACTGCTCACTCTGAGTAACTCCTGCTCCCCTCACTTCAATGACAGGCAGAGTTGCTGCTCCCAGCAGCGACTCCTGAGTGATGCTAAAACAGAGCCATGAGCATTTCTGTGCAGCAACGTCCACCTGGAAATACCCAGCACCGGTACCAGTGGCTGTGAAATGCTGCTCTCACTGAAGTCAATGTTCAAAATTTCACCCATTATTTAGTTTTCAATAAGTCATCCCTTGCTGTTCTGCTCTTTGATATTACTTTGCTTCTGAGAGCACAGAAGATATGAAAAGGTGCATTTTTAGTAGCAACATCCACTTTAAAACTTCATGTGCTACCCTCTTCATAAGGCCCTGCTGCTCTCCACTCTCTGACACAAGCTGTTGCTCAGCCTTCACCTGCCTCTATCATCAAAGAAGTCATTTTGACTAGCACAACAAAACCCAGAGGTCACCATGGTCTGTCTTATATAAACATTAGGAAACAATTTTTTTAGTAAGAGGCAGGGTTAAAGTTGAGTTCTGCACCACATCTGGGCTAGATTCCCCTGAATATGTAAATCTATGCAACTATTTTCTTTTCAAGGACAAAACTGAGGCCCCAAACAGCCAGAATCTTCCACGACTGCAATGATCCAAATGAATCACACCATATTTTGGTGATATATTTTCAGAGCTCATTAGTGAGATCCATCTGAAACCTTCCTCTTCCAGGGATGCAGGAGATTACACCTGCCCCCAGGAGAGCCAGAGCCATTTCCTCAGCTTACCATTGCACTGCCACAGCTGGGAGAAAGGAGGGGAAAGGGAAGCAGAAGACTGCGGGGATGGTGACTTCAGTCTATACAATACTCCAGTGGTTAAAAAGACTTCCTCAGAAAGTTCTCATTCAAGAGGTATCAACTAAATACTCTTCAAAAACTGAACGACAAAAAAATAGAGGAATAACTTCCATCTCTACTACATACAAGGCCAGTAACTCTATGTATGCACACACACACACACATGTAACCTAGTCCATATATTTTTTCATATATACCTATATATACATATAAAAAAAAGAGGCGATATTACATGTTACACAGTTATGAATGAGCAAAAAGCTGCATAAAAATGAGCATGATTTGGCACATTCAGGTAATTTAACAAACTTGCATGTCAAAACATACAAGTCCTTATTAAACTTCATTTATCCAGTGTTAGAGCAACTCAACTTCTGCCCATAAATACAAATTTACAAAAGGCAGAGCAGATATTTAATTTTCTATTTCTGCTTAGGTGCTTAATTGTGACTTGTATTTGGCTGGATCAATTAGCAAACTGTTTAAAACACAAGTCAAGGCTGGCTGTCATCGGGAAAGAGTTTTCCACAATGCTTAACACCTTTCAGTGATTAAACCACTGTCACAATACCCCTGCAGAGGTAGCTTTATTTCTTACAATGCATCAGGAACAAATATGACCAGTTTTTATTAGCTACAGTACTAACAGAAGAGTCCCTGTCCGCTGAATTTAAGTGTTCAGTAGTCAAATGTTTGGTACAAGCTATTTTCCCTGGCATCTTTATGAGCAATGGGGAGAGGGTACAACTAGTCCACAGGCTAATGTTTAAAGCAGCTGGGATGCTGCTTTCTGTCCCCTTTAATGAAAAAAGGGAACTGAGGAACTCTTGCTCAGATTCAACTTGTAACTTTAAAATAAAAAAAAAAAGCCATCAAAATTCCAACCCCAAACACAAAAATTTAGTGCACCTTCGGGGACATCATACATTACATAAAATAAAGCTTCTGCAAAAATGTGATGAGATAGGTGTTTGTTCACATGAGCATGCTTGTATATATACAGCATATAAAATCTGACACCTAAAAAATATATATATATCAACTTCTGGCAATATTGAAAACCTTTCAGCATGTTTCTTCTTTGAAAGTGTGCAATGCTTATAAGAAGGCAACTGTGATACTGCTTTTAAGCTATTTTAGTAAGGGCCCTTGACAAGCTTCACATAAAATATTCAGCATCGATGCTTTCAAGTCCACACAATTTAACGTAAAAAGCTCTCCTTCTTCAGCCCACATTATAAATAGGTTTATTATAAAGGTGGCATGTGGATTAGATGCTTTCCCTTACCCTTCCCATCTGCCTTCCTAAAGGGTGATTGTATTGGCCTGCATCACAAACCCAAGCAAAAACTGAAAAAAAATAGAATTAGAATTATTTATTTAAAGTTGTAATAGTTTTTAAGAAATTTGGAACAGCTTCACATACTGTTTCAAATTGTTATGTTTACATCTCCACCAAGTAACTGTACAGCTGAAAAGCAATTGGAATTAAAAGAGTCCTGTATTTTATTTAGTTGACTAGTATGAAACTTTATTGGTCATGCCTTATTGGGAAGAATTTGTTTTCTAAACTTACTTTTGAAATCACATCTTGGCTTTACACAACTAAGGAGCCAATGCTACTGATTTCAGAGGGAGCTGACTTTCGTCCCTAATCTTTTATTTTTACCTTATGAACACACCAATAACCTGCTCAATGTAAGGAAGTTCTTAAAATATTATACTGAAACACTGGAAAACATCTATGCTGTGGAAAACACAGCATACACATAACTTTTCAGACTGGAGCTGCAACAAAGGGCCCTTTGCAGGCATAAAGCAAAAGCCATTTTCAAATTCTTCCAGGCCTAGAGACTTCAATATGTTTTTCTAAACTATTTAGATGCCCAAGCTGGCATCAAGATGGAGACATGGTTGAGCCTACATGCTGCACTTCATAATGTAAATCTGCAGTCCTGAATCAGGCAGAATTCCAAGTACAGTATTTAAATTTTTCTCATCTGTTGCCTAAGAACTTCAGGATCAAATACATGATTTAAAGCCTACTGAGATCAGTGGGAAAATCCTATTGACTTCAATAAGCTTGGGAGGAGACCCAGAGGACCACAGTCAGAAAGTTATCGAGGGACCAAAAATGCACTGAGTTCTATACCAATTTTTGTAGCTCAGGATCAAAACTCCTAGTTATCTCAGTTTCCCTCTCAACTTTCTAGGTTCCAATCCCAAGCTATACTTGAAAATCTGCTGTCTCTTTTTTGCTCTCCTTCCCCCCACCTTCTCTGGTACATTTGGGAATTTTGGGAATTGTATCCTTGACAATAGAACTTCATGCTAAAATAGAAACATATAACACTTTTAACTTCTACTTGTGTTATGCAAAGATATTTTAACTGCTGTTGAACTCAAGCTATAGGAAATGGTGAGTTCAAACTGGGCTTGATAGAGTCATTGAGATATTTCCTATAAATATTTTAGATGGTAATTCTATCCTTCCCAAAGAGAAAATGACTTAATTATCAGAGCCTTCTGCTCATGCTATTCATGGGAAGAGATATACTTTTTAGCATATTTAAAGATATTAAATTATGAAAACCAGTTCACATAGGGTAACTATCAGAGATAATTATTTGATAGTTCATTATGATGACTACAGTACATCTATTTATAACAAGTGCCATGTTTTACACCCTGATGCCAAAATCAGATACTACTTCACAGCCAAAAAAGTCTCCTTTGGCACTGGCAGATGGAAAATCACTGCAGCCTGTTGTTCCAATCCAGACCCCTCCTCTTTGCTGCATCACTGCAAGCAGCTTCCTTGTCCAAAGCCTCCTGGGCCAGGCTGCTGTCTCATGGGAGCTATGAGGGCTGTGCACGTGGGCAAAGATGATTTGCCATTCTCTATGGTTTATAATCCACCATTTAACCTTTAAGCATGTGTTTACCAAAACCTTTACAAGCACCACGTCTTTCTTTAGCTGCAGAATGCCAGGCATACAACAAAAGGTTTGTACAGTAACTTCTGCCTGACTGCAAAATATATCAAAACAGAGTGAGCCTCTGTTTATCCTGGAGGGGGAACAACGATCCTCTGTCTTCTCATCCCATATCTGATAGTCATTTGCAGTCCGAAACTTCATCTCCCACTGGAATGAGGAGAGGTCTGCCCGATGATTTAACATGCATCAAGATTTAATTGAGATGAATATTGGCAACACATTTACTGCAGATTTATAGCAAAACACATTTCATTAATGATAATGATACTAAAATATTGGAAATCCATGAAGGCAGAATCAGAAAAGACCCGATTAAATGCTCACTGGAGTCAATGGACAGATGGAAGCAAGCTCTGGATCTTACTTGGCTTACAAAGCACCATCTTCTTTAGAGCTACTAAAATTTTACAGCAAGTAGTAGAGGCACATTACTGATTATTTACATAAAATCCTCATAGAATAAAATGCAAAAGAGTAAATATGAGTGGGGAAAACACAGTGAGGACGGGGGAAGGGACCCAAGCTCATTTTTTCCACAAACACACACAATTACTGACACTCACTCAGGGGAGCTGCTTGTAACACATGACATTTTTCGCACCAAAACTTGCAGGGTGGACTCCTTTCCTTTCTTTCAGCAAAGTCACACCAGTTTGAGAAATCAAGCACAGGCTGCAAACTTTACTTCAGCTGTAACATCAGCCTTTCCCCACGTGCATCCAAGCAGTAGCCACAGAGCAGCAGCACCCAGTGACCCGCTGAGAGCCCAGGGAGCTCCCTGTGCTGCTTGGCCACCACAGGGCAGCTGTTTCAAGGAATCACCACGCTAATAAAAACAGCCTGGTTTCTGGGACAGAATATCAAGAATAAGCAGTTTCTGTCCCTTTGCAACATTTGCCCTTTTTCTTGTCAGCTTTTGCCGAGGTAAAATGGATTCACCTGAAATATAACCATCAGAGTGAGGTGAGAGGAAAGTGCAATATTATTAGGACCAAAGTATTACATGAAATCCGTGATATGAAAGTCACAACCCCCTCCACCCCCACTATTTATTCCAACTAGAATAACATCTGTGCTCACACTGATATTCACCTCCTTGTCATTTAAAGAGGAAAAAAACCAGTCAGACCAACTTTTAAATTAACTTACATACCACGCCTCCAGAAATGATGAATGCTTCTTGAAAGGATAGCTAAGAACAGCAAAAAAGAAATAAACCTACACTACTGTAACTGGGCAGAATTTATTCCTGAACTAACCCCAAACAGAAAGAATTAATTGCTGATGTTGTAAGGTCAGCTGCTACAAAGTTATGATTATCTAAGGTTTTTTAATGCACAATTCAGCATGATGCTTCTGTGTGAAAGGCCAGTGCCTGCGACAGGTAGGCTCAAAACCACATTTCCATTACAGAAATAAAAGAGGCAAACAAGGAAATCTGTGAGGGATCCCTGGGGAAGACTTAAGTGCAGTGATGCCTTGCTATCAGCCCCAGTGGATGGAATTCATCAGCACAAGCACCACCCATGGCCAGGAGCTCCTTGGGACTCTGTCAAGAGCACTATGGCTTTCCAGAAGATGCAGCTGGACACAAACTCACCAAATTAATCTCAGTTTGCATTAGCTGTGCTCCAGAAAGAACTGCAGAGCTCCAGAAGCAGAGAAATAGTGAGGTTTAGCTTGCTATGCATGCAGCTTTTGTTTGCAATGAGTGGGATGGCTCCTTATTATTTGTTGCTCGTTTTCCCTGTTCACGATGGAAGAATGCTGACGCCTTCACTCTTTTATCACTTGCAAAAGGCATTCAGTCTCCAGAAATATTTTAGACTTTACTGATTGGTTGCTTTCTTGTGCAATTAATTTTAAATAAGTTTCCATGGAAAAGGATATTTTGGAATACACAATTAGAAGAATAATTAACAACTTAGATTAAAATAAAAACACAGTAGAATGCCATTCAAAATCTTCAGCACATTGTTAGCACCATCTTCTCACACTGTGTAACTAAACAGAAACCCAAGTGTCATAAACAGCTGTACTATAAGAGAAAAAAAGACTCTGCACTAAGTAAAAGAGTACCTTGATGTGCAGCTGCTCTTCACAGACTTGTAGAAGAAATTAAGGTTCAAAAACCAAATTGTAGTGGGGTTGCAAACTTACATGTCTTATTTAATTAACATGGATTTTTATTTTGAGTTTTTACATAGTAAATTCTAATTTGTATTAAGCACCTTATTACTGTTTTGGACAGTTAGTTATTTTTAACATTCACCCTGAAGATGTAACTACCCACATGAAGCCTACACTTACAGTAATATATTAAAATCATTAATATCCTAAAAAATAATATTTAATTGTTCCTAAAGCCACTTAACTGACAGAAGTCCCCAAATAAGCTGTTAGAATCCTGGTTTGCTGGAGAAAGATTTTGACAGGATTCACTTCTGCTTTTCCAGAAGATAATGTATTTTTTATTTCAGTCCATATGAAAAGTTCACATTAATGTTTGATTCAAATAGAAAAGAAAAATCACCAAAAAATTGGCAATCAGAAAAGCAAAGGTACCACCTGCAATTTATGAATAAAAATTAAGTATAAAACACTATGTCAATTATCTCTGCAATCTTGAAAGACTGGCTTGACCAGGAACAATACATCAGTCTAACAACTGACACAAAGGTAATACTTTGTCTAATAAGATAAAATCCACTGTAATGAACTTTTCCTTTATGCATTTAGAAGTTCTAAGGTAGTTTTATTCTGTTAAGAGAACGCATTTTAAACCATTCTCTGTGTTCATTTATAAGTTAATTCCAATAATTTGCATCAAAAAGCTTGAATTCAGGGGGGAAAAAAAGAGAAGATATTAAAAAGCATAATTCATCACTTTATAATCAGAATTTTTTCAAAGTGTATATATTTTTAAAAAAATAATGTTAATGTGTAGTAAGCTACACTGTTATTTAAATAAGTACCATACCATCCCAAGTTAAAAACAATGAAAGGTTGCCAATTAGTGACAATCAACTTTCTTCAAATAAATACTCGCTCATAGGTTTTTACTAAGTAAAATAGCAAAAGCAAGAGGAAAGCTGACTACAAAAACCACTTCAGACTTAAACCAGCCCACTCTGTAAGAAAAATAAACTCTGTTACAAATGCGTAACTCGCCAAACGGCAACATTTATTTTCTCTCTGTTCCTGAGTTTTTCTCTAATAACACTGTGTGCCTCATCTTTCTGCAGCTCCTTCCCGCTGCCATCCAAGGCTGTGCTCCCCACGGCGTGCCCTCACCCTGCACCTCAGCCCTGTTTATCCACCTTATCAGCTCAGGAAGAAATTTCGGCAAAACTCTTCCTCTGGTCACTGATATCTCTGGGAACCAAAGCCATTAAGATATTTGTGACCCCTACTCATGCTATTTTGACTGTCTGTTGTACAGGAAGGAACTGATAAAAATAGGATTACAATGCCCTTACAGATGAACTAGCAGGAGGCTTGATTGTGATTGATGCCTGAATAAATATACAATAACAGCCCCTACATTTCAACACCCCTTTTGTTAAAAGGTAAGAAGCAGTGTCGGTTTTCACTGCCTCGACTGCAGGACTCTTTTCTCAAATACCTGGGAAGTGCCTTTCATTGAAGATTGAATCTTCTGCTCTTAGGCTGATTTTAAATAGAGAGCAGGAGGTGTGTTATTAGTAGAGAAGAATGAATATTAGTATTATTTTGTGAGGTACAAAGATGCATTTCTTCTCACAGGTGCTTCTGTGTGGCCCCACTCCCAAGTTCAAGTGAAGGTCTAAATTCCTTTGAAGTCTTAATATCTCCCCCACAGTTAATCAGTGCCAAGGTGTGTGTATTGCAAAAATAAGCAGCATCATAACAGTTCCGTGGAAAACAAATGGGCTGGACTTGGAGTTGGGGGTGGGGAGAGGAAGGCTGGGATTGTCCAGGTCTTTGTCAACTCATCTCTGCCTTGGGAGAGGAAGTTTTCAACAGTCATTAAGGCACAGGCTTGGCCTGTGGAACAGTTTCTCTTGGAAAGACATGTGAGCCTGCCCTTTGCTGAGACTGGATAACAACAGGGGAGCACAGTGGTTCCACCAAACCACATCAGATGGTTTTTCCCTGGCTCCATTTACTGCAGTACAGACCGAAGCCTGTCTGCATTCTTTTAACCTTTCTTAATAAATTAATTCTTAATAAGTGATGCATTTACCACCCAAAACAGAAATTTCAGGAAGTAAACTCAAAGCATGGTTTTTATTAACCTTCCTCTTTTTGGAGAAGAGGGCTTCAAGTGTCCTGAAATCACACGTTATCAGCTCCCACTTCAAGTAACACAGCTATCTATTCCACTTCAACAGTATATCAAATACGCCCCTTGTTATCCTGCAAAAAATAGACACCTACTTAGCTTTCCAGTGCAATGATCCAGCCAAGTACTCCAGCAAGTACACAAACTTCAAGCGGGCAAACACTCCCTCTGGCTCCATTGAAATCATTCAGGGAAGTTAAGTCTGCATCTGCTCAGTACCTTGCTGGATCATCCTGCTAAAAATAAATTAACAGCAATACTTGGCACTTTCAAGGTGCTGAAACTACTGCTGAAATGGTAATCCTGTAACTATTACTAGCCATATTTTGTAGATGGAGAAATTAAGGCAGAGAAACCACTCAGTTATTTCCTGCCCCTCGTGCAGTGAGACTGTCAGAGCTGGGACTCCCTTTTCCTGTTCCCTCAGCCACATATTCCATCCTTCTGGCACCCACGTGTTTCTCTTCACTGAAGGCACATTCAGCATATGCAGCAGCTGCCTAGCAGTCTGCAAACAAACTTTAAAAACTCAGTTCCACCTATTACTACAGTCTGCAGCAATTAATATAGATCAAAACCTAAAATTAGTCCAACCCCCTTGCAATGAGCAGGAACACCTTCAATCTGGTCAGGTTGATTAGGGCTCCATCCAACCTGGCTTTGAATATTTCCAGGGATGGGGCACCTACCACCTCTCTGGGCAACCTGTGCCAGTGGTTCACTACACACCAGAGTCCATCATTCAGCTTTTCACTATTAGCAGATCTTGCGGAAGTACTAAACCAGTTCTGAAGTCATCGTTCAACAAGACAGTAAATCCCATTTTAGTGTACGTGGCACTAGAGCAGAACTCTATCAAACCCCTGAACCCCGAACCAAAGCACTACAGGAACTGGATGCAAAGCATTTACCCAGGTTAACCTTGGCCAGTTGGAGCACACACTTCATATTTTATACCTGGGGAATGACACAGAAACACAGCTGACTTAGAGTAAGTCTGTGTTAAGGGGTAACATGGCAGAGCTCAGAGCCAGTAAGACTGACTGTGACAATGAAATTAAGTAGTGTTCCAGCCTCCCTTCCCTTCCCCAGTTTCAGTGACATTTAAATGCTTGCGGGGTGACATGAAAATCACTGTGTTTAAAGTCATTTAACACAGCATCTCCCTGGTTAGGGAGAAGGAAGAAATCCTGGCTCCAAGGGGTCAGTGATGCCTGAGCCCTGTGCACACCACCAGCTATTTGTTCATTCAGAGCTGCCCAGCCCTAACCAACCAACACACGCTCTGGTTTTATGTTACTATAGCCCTGGACTAGCACAGTCCTAAGTCAGGGCTGTGACCAATATTTTAATAGCTCTTCTTCTCCCAAATATGATGATTTGGTGGTGATTTGAACTGCACGCCATTCCAACCAAGGCAGGGCAAATAAACTCTCCACGCTACAATTTATAATGTGACAATGGGGCTTTGCACAGAGCTTGTAAAATCGAGCCAAATGTACAGCAGAGAAAGCGAAATCTTCCAAGATTGGTTTCATTCACCTGCTGATGACACAACTTGTTATTCAAGTTTATATAGACACACACGATGCAAATGGAAAAGGTCACGAAGCAAAAGACTTTTGCTATTGCAATTTAAAATATCTTTGCATTGGAATGAAATATAAATTCAGTGCACTACTAACCAAGTGATACATACCCTCAAGCTGCACAGCAAGAAAGCACTTAAACCCACACTGAACTTAAGCAAACAGATAAATCTTATAAATTCAAAAGGATGAAAGTGTGCACTTAAAATTAAGGCACGAGTTTACTACTGATTTTGCAAACAGGTGAATGACATTTCAAACAGATATATAAATACATATATATTCTAGATGCAAATATATCTATACAGAATATTGCAAAATAACAAAGCTCTGCCCATCACACCTGCAGGCAAACAAGCAATAGACAATTCAAAGGTTGAAGTATTAACAGAAGAATTCAATCTGGAGTAGTTTTGTATTTAAAATCAAAACCTGGAGAAGCAGTGAGGAACGTGGCACTGATCAGCACACTGTGAATTACGGAGCAATACTGAGAATTATCTCCTAGTAAGGCTAAATTCAGCACAGAATAAAATTATGGTGTAATTGGGGTGGGGGGTGGGCGGGGGTGGAGGAGGTGTAATTGCTCTAAGAAAGGAGAATTATAGCTACTCAGCTGCCAAGATCTCAAAGTGCTCCAAAACCACAGCTCTATTTCATCACATTTAATTTTTGTACATATATTAAATTCAGCCAAGTCAGTAGATTAAAATAATATAGTAGATTGTATCAACCCAGACTTTGGCAAAATGTGACACAATCCCTTTTCAAAATTGGCTTGCTTGTGAGGACTATCACACTGCTGAATATTGGCTGAAGGGCTATAAATAAATAGATTGCAGCAGCACAAGGGAGGTGCTAGCAGATTGCCACAGGGATTGGTATTAGGATCAGTTTTATTTAACATCTTTATTAATGATCTGGAAGAACGGGTAAACAGTGCATTAATTAAATTCACAGATTTCAATATAGTGAGAAGTGTTATAAACATGACAGTGGGGAAAAAATTATGCAAAAGGAGATTAAAAACACTGAGATAAGTAAAAAAGGGGATTCCTTCTGAAAATAATGCAGGCTAATACATCTGAGGAGAATTAAAAAAAATAAATAAGCAGTGAGAAGAAGAAACCCAAAACCTGTTAAACTAAAACAGAAGACCCAGCGGCAGCAGCTGACAGCAATTTGTGTATGAACTTGAAACATGAATTAAAAAAAAGAATAAAATTATCTGGGCTGCACACATGGATGTATCAGACATTATAGTATGGCACAGGCCTGGACTTCCTGCAGGAGAAAAGGAACACAGACACCATCCTACAGCAGTATTTGCACCAGCCAAGTACCAATCCAGATAACCAACCAACCAAAACCCAACAGCCAGGAAGATAAACCACCTCACCAGAAACAACAAAGGGGAAAGGAGAAAAATCTGAAAGGATGACAAGGACTGAGTGTTATAAAGTGATTGACACAGGGATGGAAAAGTACAGAAACATCACGAAGGGTACCAGAAATCTTTAGGTTCATCTCAGCAAACATGGCACAATTTGGATTTTTTTTAATTAAATAAACATAGGAACCATATAAACAGAATATTAGTTCTTATTAGCAACACCTACACTATACTGAGGAACAAGCAGAAAGAATTAACTGAAACTGCTCTTCCTCATTCATTAAAACTGGGCATAATACTCAAAAATACAGCATAGGAGACAATCCTGCAAGAGCAGAGTGATTTAATAGGTCTTTTCCATCTCTAACTTCAATGATTCCTTAAGAGACAATAAGCAGAGAGACAACCCTCTGCAAAATTAAATCACTGGGAATCAACCAGAGAATGAAAATTAAATCACAGTAAAGTATTTTCTTCTTTGTAAGCATTAGCATTAATCACATGCAAAAGTAAAATATTAGTTAATTTGATTCCCTGTGCCTTCCAGACTCTGGTCAAAATGAATCAATGCAGGAGGACTGATTTCTCTGATAATTGGGGAAATGGTAAGGAGGGAGAAGAAGAAAGAAAAAACCTGAACAGTAGAAATAGATGGTGAAAATGAAATTACTAAAAGCAGACTAGAGAAAACCACCTTAGAGCACCTATTTCTTCTGTATTCCTAATAAGAACAATATATGTAAAATTTCACAGTGGTGGCTTTGAAACAGTGCTATTCAACTATGGCTAGAATTGGAAAAAAAACCACCCTGGACAGTACAAACTATTAGTAATTGAAGTGACTTATTACTACACTGAAAACGCCTGGAAAATGGCTTTGCTGTATGACACCTTCTGGTGGCCAGCCCTCTGCAACCCCTCAGGTACACCTAAATCCCAGCTCCACCCATGCAGGAAAGAATGGCTGTGATGAATTTACAAGGAGAAATACATTTTGGGCCTTCTCCTGAACTGCTGTGAAACAGTTTCCTTGGGTGTGCATAAGCTGCTCCCTTGGCTGCATCATGTCAGTGATACGGCACAACCTCTGCGATGAAGGGAGGTATCACACCAGCACTTAAATCTGCTCTTTAGGCCACAGAAGGTCAGACTGGACAAACCACAGCCTAACCAAGCAGTTTGCAGCTGGGGGAGGCAGCACAAACCCTTTCAGCAGATGATGGCACGAAGCCATAAGGGACCAGTTCTCAGCGTGGCCAAGACGACTTTGGGTGCAGATGTCGCTGGACATCCAGGCTGGGCCAGTTTCACAAAGGCTGGTAATTGCAGCTTGTGCACTAGAGAAATGGATGTGTGTGCCGTGGGGATCCAGGAAAAACAGGCTCTCACCACTGCGAGAGGAGAGCAGAGCAGCTGAGACAAACCCTGCTGCCTTGGGGCCAGTGCTTTGGCCAGGCAGCAGCCTACATTCTTCAGTTCAGTGACAGACTTTATTGAGCTGGCAAAGAGATGTCATCAACATAACAAAAACTTTAAAAAAATTAAACCAAAGGAACAATATTAAAAAAAAACCCAAAACTACGGGTCTGGTTTGTTTCTTTTGATGCATTAAAAAAAATACTTTCCTCCTACAGGGAAGAAATACTGTATTTAATTAGAAGCATAAATCATTACACTTTTATAGTTAGTAATTTCTTCTTTAATGAAAATACATTATTTTCTCACTACCCATGCTGTTTATTGTTCAAACTTTATGGTAAGTTCTAATAATCAAAGTGTTACAAAACTGTTCTGTTTGTGGGGGTTTTTTGCTTCTCTTAAACCAACTCTCAGATTATTCTTTTGTTACATGAACATCAGCAAAAATCTGTATGGCTTTCTACCTACTGCAGGAAAATATGCACTACCTGAAGTGATCCCTCTGAATGTTACGGGGATAGACTTATCTCTAAAATCCTAAAAGGAGTTTAAAACTTAGCCCAATCTATGAGCAAAGCTTGAATTTTAATCCTTAAAAGATGGGACGGGTTCCTCCCATTCAAAAAGAAGGTAAGTAGTTATTCTGCTGCACCAGGACCTGTCCTGCAGCCTCACTTTGGCTTTCTGTCAGCACAGAGCCACAAATGTCACTTACTTGAGCAATTTTCTACAGGACTGCAATTATTTTCCTCTTTGTATTTGCCCCATCCTGCAGCAGCACAATCAAGATGTAAACACAAAGAAAGTGCAGCAGACACCTCGCTGATTTCACAGCCCTTTAAGACAACCCCAGCAGCGTTGTGCTGGGGGCTGATGAGGAAAGCACATTAAGCACTTGCAACAGGACATCCAAGTAGACCTGTTCTGCAGCCTGATTAATAGAAACAACCTCTAAGGACTAATCACAAGTCGAGCCCTGTTTTGTAGATTAATAGAACAAAGGCACAAGAGAATAGGGAAGGTTACAGGACTGGAATATAAATAAGAAAAGGTGTACATTCTGGGCAGATTGACTGCTAGTAATTATCAGCTAAAGACATATCCTTATGTGGAGGTCTCACTGTTCTGTGCTAAAGCAGCTCATTGGATCGGTCTCTGTATCTTCAAATATTTTATCTCCAAAATCACAAAACAACAACAAAATCCTTCTCTGTAACAAATCACACTTTCATACTACTCTTTCAATATCACTTAAATTTCCGTTGGTATTAGGTGATTATGAAGTTTGCAGCAATTATACTTTTCAATTCCACACGTGTGGATCAGCAAATATTGGCATCTAATGAATGACTGGTACTCAAAACACTGCAAAGTGGTAGTGGATGCTCTGACCCAGCAGAGATCCCACATACCCCATGAGACCCTGCAAGGAGCTCACCACCCTGGCCAGCAGACTCTGCTGATCCTGAGCGGGATTCCACTGCTTGAGAAAAAGGTGCTCAGTCACAGATAAGTTCTGCAAATAAATCCCTTTGAAATTAAATGCAAAATAATGTATATTTGTTTCATTGCCTAATTGTTCGACAGCAATCAGAAGTTGTGCATGAACTGTGTGTGGTGCCTGTACAAATTCCATGCAGGAAATGCCGGAACATTCCCATGCCTCTGAGGAAAATTCCTGCTCTGCTTTTGAAAGTACTCATTTTGGTGGGCCATAACAGAATCCAGTGAAGATAATTCTAACAGAAAATGCTGCATCTGTGCCTGCTTCAAAGTTCAAGAACAACTTCAGGTATCGCTCACAGTCAGGGCTTCATTGAACACATACAATCTGCACCCCGCAATCCTGAAGGAACTTAAAGGCCCTTCTGAGTTCCAGAAGGATGGATTTCATATTTTATGGGAGAGAGTATCTCTTTATCTACAAACAGATTAAACATTTTCAGAGGGATTTATACTAGGTTTATTTCTATATATAATTATAGGGTATTATATATATATATATAAATACTCTTGCATTTTGTGGCCTTCCTAAAAGTTCCACCTCTGCCAATGCTATACATACAAGAACATAAGCTCTTGAACCCTATAAATCTAGGATTTTTTAAAAAGGCATCTGCAGCTTAGGCAATGGAAGACAATCTTCCTTAAAATGGCACTTTACAGGTTTCTCAAGAAATACAACATTTATGTTATATTCATGAAACAGAAGAGGGAGACAAACTTAGTAAGAACTGAAAAACCAAATTCAGGTACCCATAACTCTGGAAATTACAGTGTACTAGGGCATCCCATATTAAAAATGGGAACACTTTAGGACTACAGCTTTCAGCTTAGCACTCAGTTTGCCTTTCTCCTCCTTTTTCTTGCAGTGCAGGCCATGGAAGTGTCCCAAGCAGCCCAGATGGAACACCCAGAGAGGTGTTAAAGAGAACACCTTTCTTGAAGTTTATTACATTCCCAGTTTTGAAAACAAGATGCATTAAAATCTGTGCCAGGAAAAAGAGACTCAAAGACAGCCTTCTTTCTTACATAAAGCTTTCTTACATAAAAGTTTGAGGCAATACACAATCTGGAAGTATATTCTCAAGGTACAAACCCATAAACCTGACTCAAGAGAGCAATACAGTCAGCAGCTGCAAATATCAGCTTTTGTCAGTAAAACAAACGGATTCACATAGGTACAGAAATAAACTGGCTTTTAGAAGAACCAGACCACACAACCTTCTCGTCAGCTCTGCTCTTCTTGCAAATGCTGCCAAAGCAGCGAAACGGAAGGTGAGAGCGCTCTAGAAGCAGAGGACAGACTGGCTGGCAGATCTGCAGATACAATGCTCAAGTTCTCACATTACTTGTGACATAAATACGATGGCACAGTTGTCAGATGATCTCAAATCATCACAAGATCATTTTCTAGGAAGCATTATTTCCTTTGTCAAAGGAGCCCAAGGCACAGGGTTTCCAAGCAGAACACACATGTCAGGATGTAAGACAAACAGCTAAGCACACCTATTAAGGAATATTGTGCTTAGTGTTTATCTGAAATGGTGAAGGACACAGAATGGAGTAACTCCCAATACTTTCTCCCAGATGCAGTGTGCACACAGACCTTGTCTGTGCAGAATTAACAGAGGAGGCAGGAAGGTGTAGTGGCTTGTGGGGCCTTCTGTACTTACTCAGGGCTGTATGCAACTCAGGCACATCTGTGAAGGCACAATGAGAAGCTGGTGGCCTCTTCCTGCTTGTAAACCACTGCTTAAGCCTTCTCTGTGTGCACATACACAAACACAGCACTCAGACATGCTAAAATGTTGATATTTGACTTGTAGAGTTAGAAATGCCAGCAACTGCAATATTTTAGATGTACACAAACCATAATATAGGCCAGAACCTAAACATTTTCAAGGTGGTTATAAATACCAACAAGTCTCAGGGGTTTTGGTTATAAATACCTAAAAGTGATTTTCAACTGAATTCATGAGTGTTGACCACTTCTGAAATAAGGTGCCAGATCTATTCTACCAAACAGATTCTTTTGAAAATTTGATGAATGTAGTTGTCACTCTTGACCTTTATGTTTATGCTCAGATTCATGATCAGTGGTCTCTTATTTGAAGCACATATGCATTTTTTGCTTTATTTCATAGTCTCTGTGAATTACTTTAAGCATTTTACACATGTCAGCGTGAAATTAGCATTCTGATCAATAAGTATTAGATAAATATGGCCCAAATCATCTTGTAGTCAGTCATGAGAACTCTTACTATTCACTGGGAACTAAGAAATCTAGTCACTTACTATTTGAATTACTTTTTGGATTAAAATAAAACAGTTTTTCAAATATAATTTCCTCTCCAGTTTTATTGCATTTTTATCACCCTCCCATCACACGACCTTTACTGTCAACTCTACCTGAAGTGATACAAATTCTTCCACATTTTTTCCTGTTTGTCCTGAATAGATGACCTATGAAGCAAACCACCTCTAGACTACATCTGTTTCACATACCTGACAGTACATAGGACAAGCATAACCACCTTCGTCCCACCTCAACCCCAATCTCATTCATTTCACTGCACCTTGTAAGGCACTTGAAAATACCCTTAATTTTCCAATTAACTCAGCAAAGCTGAAGATACGTATATCTGTGTGTAATTGATAATTATATATTTAATTCAAGCTTATTATCAGTCTCATAGAGCCAGTGAGACTCCTCATGTCCCAAAGCTGACACACTCAGGTACTGAAGTGGGGCAGCTTCACTACATTTCCCCAGTGTGGGTTGACACTCGCACTGTGAAGGCATCAGCCCTGTGGTCTCTTCTCACTCAGGGTCAGCTCCTGACTTAGACATGATCCATATGTTTTAAGCTGGCAGCACTGCTGGTAACCCCCCACCTAATGCACTGATGTGTGTTTCGTCTCAATATCCTGCTGAAAACACACACATGTTCGTGCACCACATGCCCACCAGGCCACCCTGTCACTCTTCCTTCTCAGCTGGACAGAGGACACAAAATTGGATTGAGAATGAACTTGCAGGTTGAGATAAGGCATTTTATTAGAGCAAAAGCAAAAGGGTGTGCACACACCACAAGCACAGAGAGGGGAAAAACTAAAATTATTCTCTACTTCCCATCAGCAAGTGATGTTCAGCCACCTCCCAGGAAGCACATGGAGCAGGTGTTCCGGAATGCAAATGTTGTAAATAATAAATAACCCCCACTTTCCTCCTTCTTTTCTTAGCTTTTATATCTGAGCTGACCTCATATGGTATGGAACATCCTGTTGGTCAGTCTGGGTCAGCTGTCCTAGCTGTGTCCCTTCCAGGACCTTGCCCAACCCCAGCCTGCTGACGGGGGCTGAAATGCTGGATGCTGATGTTGAGCCAGCTCTGCTCAGCAGGAGCCAAAGCCCTGGTGTGTCATCAGCACCTTTCCAGCCACCAATGCAAAGCACAGTACTGGGAGGGCTGCTGTGTGGAAAATGAACTCCATCTCAGCCAGATCCAATAGGAGCTCCTTCCAGAGATACAGCCCTCACATAATCTGCCTACCCCTATGCCAAATCTTGGCATCCGACTTAGCTGCTCACCAGCTCCTCCAGAGAGCCCTGAACCTCCTCCTGCCCTGTGCTCCAGCAGCCGGGCCCTGGCTTGCACTCACCCACACATCCTCCAACAGGTTCTTTGCCTGTCACTCAAGGCATCCACCTGCTCCCTAATTCTTCTTGCTTAGGGCATAGGGGAAATGAAGCAAAGAAAGTAATGAGGCTTGAAGAGCACCATCCAATGCAGAATCCATTCTGATGTCAGCTAGTCAAAGCTGAAACCCCTCTCTCATTTCTCCACTCTCCTGCTGGGAAGGTGGTTGTCCTAGAGTGAAGTAATTTTTCAGTTAACCTTAACAGCAAGCTATTTTCAGCTTTGTCTTTCTTCCCTTCTGCACTGGACCACCCCAAAGAAGTATGGCACACATGCAGGTGGAAGGAAATGGAAAAACAGGAGTCTTGAAGTGCAGAAGCTGCACACAAGAATTTATTCAAACAAGCATCAACACACAGCACTGAGTCCAACCCTGTGCAGAACAGCCTATCTCCACATTTGGATTAACTCTCACCTGCCCTCCTCCTTCCCAGCTCCCATTCTTTAAGGGGTTTCAGACACCCTCCCAAGACGAAGTCTGCAGCATCAGATTTGAAAATTTCAGGAGTTTCGCAGTATTCTAGCTAATCCCTGCTATTCCTGACTCTTGGCTGAGTGTGAATGCTTTCAGCATGCTCCACACACACAAATGCCACGGTGATCACTCTGTTATTCCAGTGCTCAGCAGAAGAAAAGCAAACTGCTTGTTTCTGGAAAGCAAAAACACACAAACCCAAAGCAAAACTACAAGTATAAGCACAACTTGTGAGTTTTGCATGCACAACTTCTGTATCAAAATGACCTTTTTGCTGAGCACATCATAGTTCAGCCTAGGAGTAGGAGACCACCATAAATATTCAGCCCCCCAACACTGCAGCTCATGTTCATTCTGCCTCTGCTTTTTTGTGCAGCACTTACTGAACTCCAGGAAAACAGAGCAGGAACTGGAGACCCATAGCAGATCCCCACAATCATTTATTTGGTACTGCTCCGAAGAAATTCAAATAGTTATTTCCACACCAGGAAAGATTAAAAAGAGTTAGAAGAGCCACCATTTTAGGTCTGTTTTAACTGGCTAGAATTCCACCCACAAATAGGCACAGTCTGTGTAATGAATACTCTAAAGTTCTTATTCCTGCTGAACTCAAGCCTAAAGAAAAGGTTAAGGCTTCATGATCTGTCCCAGTGCCAGGAAGCAGAGCTTTCCAAAGAATTAGCTAGGACAGGTTTGCATCACAGTGTTGAAAATTACTTATGAGCTACTATATTTAAAACTACAAATATTCTACTATTTATTTAAGAAAAAAAAACAAAAAAAAAAGAAAAGAAGAAAAAAGAAGGCTTGGAAGTAAACATGACAATCTTTTACTTGGAAGTGAATCTGATATCAAGGAGACCAAAGAAAAATCAGTGACACTCCCAACAAGGCAAAAAAATGTAAACAAAGCGCTGCAATTCTAGACCGGGAGGGAATTCATTCTTCAATCCTAAACCGAGAGACCTGGAGGACAAATGCCAAGAAAAATGAAACAGAAGCCTGCACCTTTAAACACAACCATGCTGCAGGGGTGGTGTGTTTGTTTAACATACAGACAGGAGACTTCAGTCTTTGCCAATAATTTTCTCTGTTGCTGACTTCCACTGCACAAATGCCAGAATTCCTGAAAAACTGGTACAACACCAACAGCCTTGTCCAGTCTCCTCTGGTTTCCTCGCTACTGAATAGCAAAGAAGAACTTTATTGCTGAGTAGTCCAATTTCTATTCCTCCTTCTTTTAGGCACAAGCTAATTGCCAACCAAGACTATGAAAATAAAAGAAATGAGATCCATTCCAATCCATCCTGTGAGATGCCAATTGGTTTTCCAGTCCTCACGCTCAATATCTGCTGTTAATTTGCTTGCTATTTCAAGAACTTGAAGACTGTCAGCAAAATCCATGATGCATTACAAAACTTATAATTGGAAAGAGAAAAAAAAAACCTGACACGTTTCTGACAGGATAAACAGAGGGTCTGAAAACACTGATCAGAACAAGGCAGAGGTACTAACTTAGAGCTACTAAAATATGATGGCAAATGAAGCAGAGAAAGAAACAGACTCAGAGAAATAATTTCAAACGGATGCAAAACCACTTGATGAAACCCCCAAATTTGACACTGGGCCAAAAAGAAAAGGAGAAGACTGCACAAAATATTATTTTTAAAGGAGATGGCTGAACCCGTCTCTACTTTCTTAAGGTTGCATTATCTATGCCAATTAAAATTTTGCTTCTGAAAAAGAGTTAAGGCACTTCCTCTAGAGTTACTAAAAAAAGCAAATGAAAGCCTTGGCTTTGCAGAGGTGAGTGATAGTGAGCCGTTTGTTCTTGACCTCTGGATCACCCTACAGATCAAATTCTTGGACATAGGAAAAACCCACTAGTATTCATTAAAAGCAACTGGGAGGCCAGCTTTGTGCTTCTGTTCTTGAGACCTGAACAAGCTACAACTTGACAAACGTGCAGGATATTGCTGAACAATGCTGCTGTTCCTGTCAGGAGGGAAGAGCTTTATTCCCAGCTTCAGTCAGGAGGAATTGATTTTCATCACAATGATGCAAATCACAGATTTCAGTCATTATTTAAATAATTGATTGTCATCTTTTACGTTTGTGGTGCTTTTCAGTTAGTCCCATAAAGCTGATTCCGTTTAACCATTAACTTGCATAGATTCATATTGAATTAGCTTTTATACTACACATTTTTTTCCCTTAAAAAGATGCATCTATCTATAATTATCTAAACAAATATATAGGCTGAAAGTCTCAGATATTCATCTTTACTTCTCATTCTGCTAGATATGGGTGGAATTTGCCCATATATTTTCATAGTTAAAAATGATGTAAAGGATTGCTTTATTCGGTACATTATTTTATACTTACGGCTTTTGACATTTCTCGTGAAATTTTTATGCAGAACAGAATTTAAAATCAATAAATAAGCCTATTGCCTTGTTATTCATAAAATTAGCTACCATAAATTTCTATGTACACAAAATAAAGTTCATAGGAATACTTTTTCTTTCCAACTATTTTTGTCTTTCACAGAAGAGGAAAAAAAAGAAAAAAAAAAAAGAAAAAAAAAAAAAGAAAAAGCTACCTGTAGAGCTGATCAGCAGAACAAAATAAAACAGCAAAAAATACTCTCCCTGAACAATTGTTTCTGTCAAAATATGGTTTAAACAAATTCTGGCTCCAGTTAACTGCAGTTCTCTGGTGGTTTGAACGCTTTTAAAGCTTCATTAGAAAACAGACATTGTGAGAATATTTGTATCCAAATGTCTACGGCATACTATAGTGAATTCAGTCCTCAGCATGGATGAACAATTTCAAATATAATTTAAAAAAAAACCACACATATTTTAAAATAACATTTGAATTTAAGTAAAAGTTATTCACTTATGCATATTCAGCGCCTGAAGCTGCAGTAAAAACAGACTGTCTCTCCTTCCCCTTTCACAGATACATCAGTGTGAGTTATGCTTTTGTTTACTTTTCAAAGAGAACTTTAAGATTTAAAAACTCATATATCCATCACTGTTTGTATTTTTTGTCCTGTTTAATAAGTAGCCTCAATCTCAAATTTCCCACGAAGAAAATGTTTGCATTGGAATCTTCCAGAGTTTTGACTGCATCAACTATCAATTATTTTTCCACCAAACAAGGCAGGTTCAAAGTCAGAAGGAAGAGAAAGGAAGGGAATGTTTTTTGTGGATTGTTATCTATAGACCAAATGGGAAATGTTCAGCCATTTTGCTCCTTCAAGGTACATCAAAGAATCTCCTGTTTAAGGTGTGAAAATGTCACTTACATTCTTCACCTCTGAACATGAACAGAGCTCTGGATGCGATTTATGGCCCACCCTTGCACTTTTCTCTTTTAGGGGCTGATACTCTTCTTTTCAACTTCCCTCCAGCTAATGCCATTTAATACCCTCAGAACCATCGGGCTAAATTCAAATTTTCTGCTCCTTAGTGGCTGTTGTTATGCACCACTGCACATTCCAATTGCAAATACACATGAATGCTCCCATGTATTGTAAGTTATTTTTTACACACAAATTCTGTTAAATTGTAAGTTACGAGGCAATCCTTGAATTCTCTTAGGTCTTTAGAAAGCTTTCAGAAGTACCATGAGTTATAACATGTAATGAATATGGACTGATATTTCTTTTCTGTAGTTACACCGAGTTGGCAATTTACATTTTCTAGATAGATTACTTATAGCCAGCCTTCCCAGTACTCTGGCAATTACTTCTTAGAAACCCCTGACAGGCTGAAACCTCCAGAATCACATCTGTTATTCTTGGTTTGATCCCTCTTTTTTAAATTAAAACCAGTAGCTTTATCAGCAAATGAGAATTTTTTTCCCTCTGGAAATACTTAGGAAACTGGACATAAATTGAACGTGCCAACTTATCTCATTTTAGGGTTGGCGCATCTTCTGGGTTAATGACCAGTGTTCCATTTCTGTGACAGAACTAATTGAGGTAAGGAGCCCATAAATACACACAAAACCCCACAAAGTCTCTTCCTTTGAGGTAATCTGAAGATTTATAGGAGTACAGCGAGATGTGCTTGGAGGGGAAAGAGAAAAAAAATTAAGAAGTGCTAAAAGGCTTGTCTGATCATTCTGTCTCAGTTTGTAGGCACAGAACTTGGAGCAGAATTAGAGCAGATTTTTCTAATACCTGATGGGACTTTTCCTTCCTCTCAAACACCAGCTAAAATCCAAAACTGTAGTGAAATTTTCACATTTTCTAGGAACTGTCATTATTTTAAAAAATAAAAAAAAAAATAAAGAAAAAAGAAGAGGAGAGAGAATTCACAGACAACACCACATCTCTATTCTCTGAACACACACTGGCTGAGTGATCTAAATAGCTCTGTTGAAAACAGAGTGGCCTCAACTCCACATCAACAGTTGCTCAAAACATGCTTTGACAACAGTTTTTCACAGCTGAACACAAACGAAACATCCTTCAGGAGAGAAATCTGCACTTGGTCGGAGCTCAGTGTGCATCTCTAGCAATCTAGTTTCATTTATCATGCATCACTAATCAGAAAAATCCAGCTATCAATGCATTATAGGAAAGAATAATCTAGGTTTGTCTTCTGTTGCTAGGTCAGAATACATATGCCATTCACTTTGTACAGCTAAAACAACTCAGTACGTTGATGGGATGTCCCTTAATATTTCAGAACAAACATTCTAAATCCATGTGTACACCTGCAAATTGAAAGAACGTCTAAATGCAGCTGGAGACAAAAGGAAAACAGATTTCCGTTACAGATTCGGGAAGCAAAAAAGGAGGAAAAAAGAACACTACATATTGCCAGTACATATAAATGTAAAGGTATATGACACAGTTCTCCATTTCAGAATACCTCTCTCTTCCCCAAACTTGGATTCTACGTTCTCCAGATCTCTCCAGCAGCACTGCAAGTAAGCTGAGTTCAGGTAAATCTGACCCAAATAAATGTTCAAAGATGCCTGCAGTCCCTAATCACTGGGTGGCTGCAGGAGCCCTCCGAGCCTGAGACACACACACCAAGGAAGCTGAACACAGTCTGAGCAGCTCACCTTCCTCAGCTCCCCACCTCGCTGCAAGCCCCAAATCCACCTCACTCTACCCAAGGCTTTATGTGCCCTTCCTTCTGTGCTGCTATTACAACAGAAAAAAAATGACTTCAAAATGTCTTGAGGACAGGATTCCTAACCTGAATTAAGATCATCTTTCCCAATTTGCTGATACTGCAGGATTTAGAGCATTACTTTTTTTTTTTTACCTAAGCAGTGTCAGGCTGATTTAAACTACTAGCTGAAGGCTATGACTTAAATTAAAAAATTAGTAGCTCAAGTCAAGAATGTGAGATACAGAGCTAGATCAGTTTTCTAGCCAGCACCAATACAACACAGTATGACCAGAAAAAAGCATCATCAGAAGCATCAATCTGCGTGGTGTTACGTGAATTACCAAGGCCTGTGGGCCAAAACAACAAAAATGAGATGAAGGGATAAATTTCTAATGTGTGTATAGGTTTGTCCCATTTCTTGGTTCAACCTCTGTCATTCCTCCTTCCTCTCCTTCTTTTGCCTTTAAAGCAAGCCTGACATCAAAAATAAGTTATAAGCTTATAATAAACCCTTCTTAAAGGTGTGCATAAATTAGCATCTCAGTGCTTCAGCTGACAATTGAGAATGCCAAGCAGCAGAATGATTATCACCATCACTCAAGTTCAGGTTTCTGGTGAAGCCTGAAAGGACTGTGGCTGTTGTTAGCATAAGATTTTTAAACAAGTGCTACCCAAGACTCCACAGAAAGATGTCAGGCATCACAATTAAATGACATGTAGAAAAAACAAGGAAGAATCTCCTTAGTACAAAACAGGACAGCAATTTTCCCTGCATGACATGCTTGACACATGGATGGAATGACACCAAAACTGGCTTGAAATTTTCTTATCACAACTTTACATAGAAAAGAAAACAATGCCTGGAACTGATCAAAAATAAGGCTTAAAGCACCTGCTGCCTTGTATCTTGTGCTGTGTGGGTGTAAATGCTAGCATGCTAATCTATTAGCACAGCAGACATAAATACCTCAGCAGATACAATATAATGGAGCTTCCCTAAGACACGCTAAGGTGCCACTGCAGTTCATCCACAAGCACAGAGTTGGTATTGAGTCCATTCAGCAGGCAGAATAGAAATAGTCACAGTTTCTTATTTCACACACCTGGCCAAATAGAGACTATTTATCCACAAAAGGACAAAAAAAAAGGAATGTTTCAGGGTGATTTACAGCTAACTTAAGATATTGTTCTGCAGGGCAATGCAACAAAGCTGCTTCATGCATATTCAACAGGAACAATTCCTGCTATGGTTCAAGTAATAAACAGCAAAGAAAGTTTAAATTGAGACTTACCACGGGGCACCATATATTCGGAATCCTTTAACTGTTACCTCTGAATCTTGTAAGTAAATACTATTTGTCAGGAGTGACTGAACATTGTCAAAGTCCTCTGGTTTCAATTTGGACACAGAGGGAAAGCGGTAGTAATCTTGTTTAACAAGGTCTGCCATGAATTCCTTATCAAATGTCAGTTCATGATTCCCAGCAATCACTATTTTATATTCATATGGTAGGTTTCCTGAAATAACAAAAAAGAGGACTTAATTAGCACATTTTCCTCCCACACCAGCAATGCTGGCACAATAAGTAGACAGCTAGCAGTGACAGAATGGAACACCCGAGATCTGTGTGCATCTCCATGTTGAGCACAAGGTATTAATGCTGCTGCTCTCCCACTGAATGGAACTGTGTTAAAAATGTGTTAAAATGTAAAGTAACGGCACACAAAGCAATGTCACAATAAAGGGCCTGCACTGCAGAGTTAAACAAAACAAGCTGGTAGGCAACAAACCAGCTCCAGAGGTGGCAGAAACCACCACTGCTGAATTAAGAGTCACCTAAAATCTGACAATCCTTAATCCACAGGACTGGATCAGAGTCAGCAGCCCCAATTCCCAGTTCCCAGGAGTGAGATGTGTGGGTGTCCCAGCGGATGTGGGACCAGAGGCCACAGGATGCCTCACAGGCACGTCCTGAGGGTCCTGAATTAGACCACTGGTGCTGTCATTTTTCAGATTATGTTGTTATTCGGACTTAGTTGTGCTCCAGTGGCATTTATTCCAGACCTAGTTTGTTCTCCAAAGCTTCATTTGCAATGAACTTTCATTATTATTATGTTTCTGGCAGTGTCTCGTTTCTGCAAGAGGTACACAAGGAGAAGAAACCATGAAACTCAGCTGAATAAGACAAAGTGGGAAAAAGGAAATGTGGTTAATTCATTTACTGTGAGAGCCAGAGGTAAAAGAATACAGGTTTGCTCACCTTAATTCAGGGCAACTGATACCATTGTTTGGAGAGAGGCATGGATCGTGCCCACAGAGCCAGATTGTTGGAGTTCAGAAACAGATTTTCAAGCACTTGGTACCAGCAATCAGTGCCAGATCTTCCAAATAAACATACTGGGTGCTGAGCTCCCTTAAAAATACAGTCCCATACTGTGATGTCTTCACAGAAGTTTGGTTCTTTTACAAAATCTGTTCCATTGTGACTTGCCAAAAATCACACCTAAGTTTGCATCAAAGCTAACTTCTACTGCCTTCCCCATAAGTTTGGTTTCCTAGTCTCATACCAAATCATTCATTTTGGTGCTTATTCCTAATAATCATTTCAGAAAAGGTTGGGTTTGTTGTGCTGGTTTTTTGTGAGGTTTGTCTTGTTTTTTTTCATAAAGGCAGCAAAATGTATGTGGAAATCTATAGGTCCACCTTCCAGTTTTGGCACTCACAACATCTGTCCGGAGGAAGATGGAATCAGATGTTTTACGTTTCTTGTGAATACAGTTCTCCTAAACAGAAGTGGCTTTGCTAGTTTAAAACTCGCCTTTCATCTTTTAAAACTGTTTGCATTTGTGTTCTTTTTTAAAGTAAGCTGTAAGTATATACAACAAGATTAACTTTCCCCATAAATAAGATTTACAGGCAACCAGTCAAAACTCTCTGCTTTTCAATATTTACAGCACAGAAACAGGAATTACACAGGGTATGTACACAAACATCATCTTTGCAAAATAATAGTTAATTCTGGAGAGAAAACCAAAAAGCTACAAATCCCCTGAAAAAACCAAGCGGGCTTTTTCACGGACACCTCACGTCTGAACAAAATAAATTGTACATATTCTTAACTCTCTGAAGTGCTGCATTAGAAAAAAAATCTGGGGAGATGCAATAAATGCTCCTCTACAGTATTTGCCTCCCTCCTTTCCCTCTGCCCTCTTCTTCCCCATCTCTGCAATTCATTTTTATTTAAAAACTCTATGTGGCAGGTACCTACAATTCCTGCTCTCTGTGACTCCTGGGCACAAGATAAAATTGCTATTTTCTCCTCTCTCAGGAAACATAAAAGATACCACCAGCACGAAATTTGATACACTTGTCATAACTATCAATCCCCCAAAACAAACTAGATGTGATAATATTATCGGAGAAGTAGGATGGAGCAGTTAAATTCAGGTTTCTGCCAAGTTACCAACATTTGCCTGTTTTAGCAGAGAAAACTTTTTATCTTACTGGATAGATGTCCAAGCTTTACACTTTCTCTCATTTATTTTGATAGACTTGAAAACCAGCACATTTTGCTGATATGTCCAATTAAGCCTGGAACATTTTTGCTCCAAGTCAATGCTTTTTTATCTTGACATTTTAAAAATAAGGGTTTAATTTGAAGACGCAAAGGGCACACAAAAACAACCTAATGGTGGCATCAGTAATTACTAAAATGCCTAAGTGTAACACTGTAGAAGTTATTTAAGCACCTGACATCAGTAGGGAAAACCAAACAGTATTTCTTGCACTTGGTGTGAATGCAGCTGTTGATGTTTTTAAGACTAAGGAGATGCTCTGCATGGTCAGTTCTTGAGAAGGCACTGCGAGAGAACAGCCTCTCCCCACTGCTGCTGGGGAGCTCACCAACAAAAGCCATCCAAGACCAAGAAATGAGGCAAAACAGGCCCTGGAGGGGCCAGAGATGTGAGAGAACCAGGCAAGATGGGCTGCACTCTGTGCCTGCTGCAATATTTAGCACAGGAAGGGCACCAGGGTCTGGTCTAGCTCCCCACATGGTTCCCCCACTTCACCAGCAGTCACATTTTGCTCTCGGATTCTGGTGCTGGCTCGGGAGCTATCGATGAGCAAACACCACCCACCAAAAGGCAAACACACCAAGAGCCAGACCCATGAAAAGGAAGGGCAGCAGCAAAAGGAAATCCCATCCATTTCTTCTCTCTACCCTGAGGAAAGACTATATAGCACTAATCACAGTAATAAATTACCTGCAATCAGATTAGCTAATTTATTCATCACATCCAGGTTTTTCCTCCCTGAAAGGCGTTGTGGCAGTGCACAACATCCATTCTCTCTAATACTATTTATGAAATATTTTGGCGTGTTTTCTTTTGGCAGACCTGCCCTTTGCCTATAATCCGTTGACCTTGTGCTAAATATGGAAGCATAAAGAGTCATATTCAAAAATCTCCTACTCCACAGTAATTTAGTTTCATCTTGACCAGACTAATCTCTCTGTATCTACACCAGTGCTGCCTGTACAGCACAACACATGAGTTGAAAGGCATTTCCTCATTTTCCTCCACTAAATCTTTTTTAGCTACATTTGGGGTTTATTAGTCTGATTTCCTAACTATCAAGTCTTCTATCATGCATCAGTAATATTATTCATTCTAATTTTTACTGTGAATATGGAAAAGAGATAGAAGACTCCTTTTCCAAATTAGAAAAAGTTTGATCTGTTTGCTGGGACGAGGACTTCAGAAACCCCAGTTATTGGCTCCCAACATAACAACTTCACAGTAATTTAAAGTATTTAAGTGCCTAACAGGTGACATCAAAAGGCTAAAATTACAATTACTAAAAATGATCAGGGCACTAAGTCTGTGAAGTAGAGTCTCCTATCCTAGAGTATTTGAAACCCAGTATATTTATGTGTATACACATGCAGGGTGTGTACATGTGTATCTTCAAAATAAATCTATTATTTTGGGTAAGATGAGCCATCTTGCCCTCAACAGTACAAGCAAGGGCACAATGCAATCACTGATTAAGAAAATACTGCAATTAGACAAGTTGTTCTCTTCTGGAAGCCAAAAGGTCAATATCACTCCTGCTCAAATAAAGGCAAAGATAGTTAACTGTGAACTGTGAAAACAGAATTGTTTACAGTAAATATATTAATCTGGGAGCCTCAGACAGTTTCTGTGCCTTCTTGTCTAACAAGTCAACCCTCAAGCTATGCTTCTAAGTACCTTTGTCCCCCACACGTTCACCTTTGCCCTGTGCCATCACACCTTTTTGCCAACACAAGGTTTTGATGACCGCAGATCAGAGGGGATCAGGAAACTGATCCACATGAAAATTGATGTAGCAGAAAAGGAAAGGGGGGTCTGTGGATGCTGGTAAGGCAGGACTTCTATTGCTGGCTGCAACCACTTACACCACTCAAAGTGGCAGCTGAACAACAGGCTGACTTTAAATGTATCTATTACACAGGATGAGGGGGGAAGCTTGGAGGGCTGTGGGGTTTTTTTAACCTATATAAGTAGGCGATTCAGTGGGGGCTTTTTTAAGTTCACCTTAAGTGCTTGGTTCCTAGGAGTCCTTAATCTGTTGAACAACCATTCCCATTTTAATGGCATGCTTCATATGAGTACAATTTAGTCACACAACCCAAGTTCTGTAGAGCTGCCAGACATGAAAAGGAGTCTGACTGGCAGTGAACGTTAACTGCTGAGTCCCTATAAAAATAGAAAATCACATTATTTTTCGACTACTGTTACCTGCAAACCCCACAGGGAAGTAGAGGAATATGAAATAATGTGATACTAGCTGTCTATATAGTGGTAGGAACCTGTATTTACACACAAATGATATGCAAGTGCTTTTGATGTGAAGCTCTGAATATGCATACGCATGCATTAACTATTCAAACCACACAACACTTCCATGAAACATGAAGCTTTTTTCATGCCTGTTTCATAGTCTCATAAACCCTTTGGCCATATGCTGAGAAACAGGCTGAGAAACCTTGAAGCACAAATCTCAGTCCCTTCAAAAAGAGGGAAATCTGTGTAAGAGAGATGCGTGTGCGAGTGAATCATCTCAAATTTGTGGTATATCATATATGCTTCAGAAGTGCAAAGCTGGCCGTGGAGCATTTGCCTATAACCAACCCCACACAAATCCAGGGATAAACACTGCAGGAGCAGACTGGGCATTGTTCCTGTGGACTTCCAGTGCCCACAGCAGCACAGGCTGGCACCAGCTGTCCGGCCAAGCTGCCCACAGATGGGCAGGAGGTGAGGGCAGCCAGCACAGCACAGCCCAGCCCTGCAACTCTGCATACAGGGGTTTCTCATGGAAAGCCCATGGCGTCTCAGGGCCATGGCCACTGTCTTTTCCCAGCATTTATAGCACAATTGCAACACACACGGGCTCCTTTCAGCTTTCTGAAAAGCAGACAGAACATCTCAAAGCTCTCCATCCGCAGCAGCAAATGAATTAAGACTGTATAAGTACAGTTACATAGACTCAATCCTTCACGTGATAAGCAGAACTTATCTCACCAACAATCCACTCGAAGTACTGAGATCCAAAACTGGGTAGGAAAAAACCAACCATCTCCTCTAGGATGAGACTGACCAACTGACTGTGAAAATATTCTGGCTGTTTTAATCCAATCAACTTTCACAAAAAGTCCTCAATGGAACAGCTAAACCTGATGTCAACCAATACATGGGCTAAAAACATAACCCATTAATTTCTATGCATTTTAAGTCTCTGTGTCTGTAGAAACCTACATAATGAAACTATTAAAAACAAAAGAAAAAAAAAAGCAGGCAAATAAAAGATCGGACATGCACAAAACCAGAACATGCTTCTAAAATGGTACAAAGAACTGAAGTACAAGAACTCTCAGAATCTTCCCAGTGAAAAGTATTCCACCAGTTCAGATATCTCTTTTTTATTATTATTATTATTTTTATTTTCCCTCCAAAATAAAGGTTCAGGGAAGGAAAAATAAAGGCAAAACACACACAAGCAACACAGCAAGAGGAGAGGATGAATGGAAATGTAACTGTTTTGCCTTTATGCAAAGAAAACATCAGACCACAGCACAGGGAGAAGCAAAGGCTGAGACCCTTGAATTCCTGTGATAAATCTAAAGCTTGTACATTAAAGCTCCCCTTTGTTGAAAACGCTGTTAGACACAACAAAACAGAAATGTTAGGTAAGTGCAAGCTCTGCCTCTGACCTTTCCCTCTGTAACCGTCAGGCTTCATTAATTTTCACAAGGCCTGACAGCTCTAGCGTTAATACTCACACTTGCGGATCGAGCCACACAGCAGGTTCAGAGTCTGCTACCTTCTCCTCTGAAACTCATGCATTAGGGTTTCTTCCATGCTGGCAATGGAAAACCAAGTCTAAGAAACATTAAACACAAAAAACTACGTTACAATAATGCCAAGGTTGAGTCATAAACCCATGAAAGCAAGGAAGTGGCGAGAGAAACCTGGCACCTTGTCCGTGTGCCATGCCGTGCCGCAGGGAGCCCTCCCTGGGACAGGGAGCCCTTCCTGGGACAGGGAGCTCTCCCCGGGACAGGGAGCAGCACAGGGGCTGCTCCCCCTGCACGGGCACCTCGGGTGATGCTGCAGGCTCAGCGGTACCCAACACCAAGCACTTCTACTCATTCTCTCTCCTGGAAGTAAAGGCAGCCAATTTTGCACAGCACTGGGCCAAAACGTCACCAGGTGCAGCACCAGCCCTGCAGAACCTACTCAGCTACAGGTGTGACTTCACGTGGCTCTGACATGGGTAACAATTCCTTGCTTTTATGTATTTATGTCTCAACCGTAACATTATTCTAATGTAACTGTTTGTGATTAATATCCTTCCCCTGTCTCTTAGCAGGGAAAATGCATAGCACAACATAAGCAACAAGATTTTTTTTCGCTTTGGTGTTCCACGGCTTCCTGAGCATTATCCTGATGTAACTTGTGCTGGGATTTGATCTCCAGGTTGCTTTGAATTTCACTGGGCTACTGTTATTGAAACATTTCTTTTCTTGAAACACCGAAAGCTTCACTAAAGTTGTAACGATTAATACATGACACGTCTTTGTTTTGAAACAGAATCTGAAGGTTTTGTTTAGTCTAACCTCAAAAATGAACCAAAAAAAAAAAAGCCTCCAGATTTTTCAGCTCACAGCCCTGCCAACTTTAGGTGTAAAAAGTTCCCCAAATTGACTTTAAAATTATGAAATCTGAAACACAAGCAGCACAGATTGCTTGCTAGTCCCTGGAAAGGCTTTCTTTTCAGGCTTTTAATTATGCAACCTAAAAGATGGTGCTTTCAAGAGAAAAAAAAAATATATAAATCACCTAACTTAAAATCCAAAGAGCTGACAGCTGTGAAGTTCCCCTTTAAATTTAGCAAATCCTGGGAACCCCACCCTCCATGGACATTGCAATGCCCTTGTTTGTCCCCTTTATTTTTACAAGTGCTTCTTGCATTAATGGTAGCTCCTGCTACACTCCTCTTTCCCATAGCAAAGCAATATCTAAAGGACTATCACGGCTGATTTGGTGCTGTGAGCCCTTTCAAAGAGCTTTTTTAGGGGAAATGGTGTTCACTCTCAAAAATATATGAGATTTTTCAGCAGGAACATCTCTTGTCTGGCAGAGCTGAAGGGTGTTGCTCTAAACAGAATTACCCCCTATTTACACTTACAGCAACACTTGCATCTAACCCCCTGTAGTTTGGGCTCTGTAGTGCATGTATACTATAAACACAGAAAAATATTTTATCTATTTTATCTAGCAGAATTTTGCATTTTCTCTTGCAATCGAGATCTTAATGTACCAGGGCTGAGAAGTTTTAGACCAATTTCAGCACTCTGTGTGGTTTCAAATGGCTCCTATCTTGAACTCCAAATATCAAGGCTGAGAATGAGAATATAAACTCTGCCTTCACAGTGCCAGTGGGGCTAAGTAGAAATGTTCTCCTTGAACTTAATTTAGACTAAATTGAAAAGGAACATTTTTGGCTACTATTACATTAGGCTAAAATATAAAAATGAACCTAATACTATCTAAATCTAATAAGAGAAAGCCATCTCTATTTCAAAATTTTCAAAGCATTCTCTATAAATGCATCACAGATCAATTTACATGGTACTTTTGCCAATAAGCAAAACAAAATCACAGGTTCCAATTGGCTTAACTCATATTGGAAAGCGCGAAAGCAAACGCTGGAAAATGCAATTACTGCAAACAAACTCCATTTTCTCCACTCAGGAGGGAATTTCAGGGAACATTTTATTGCCCTCAAATAATATTTCTAAAGGCATCAATACACAATTCTATTTTCTTTTCAGAGCCCCCCACACTATATAACCTAATCCTCCATAAAGAAATTCACCAGATTTTGAAATAATATATTGGTTGTTGATATTACCTTGTGCACGTACATACTGTATCAATTTAAATTATTTTTCTCCATGAATCTTAGGAATATAAAAACCACCAGCCACCACCTGACACAAAGAGATCTGGACCTACTTCCCATAACATACCCTTTGTCTCTGAAATTTACAATTCCAATTAAGTCTTTTTTTTTCTCTCCCCTAAAACAAATGAATAAAAGCCACCAAAAAGGAGGTCATCTTGAGAAACAATTATACAGAAAGTAATTAAGCTAATCATAATTATCACAGACAATGTCTTGGTATTTTCATGTACATGTATTTTCACACTGCAACAGGCCAGGGAGTGTTAAGGACAAGATTTACCAGACAAAGTAAAATCTTCATTTAAAAGAGAAACAAATCTTGATATCAATTCTTTGCCACTTACTGAAGGAAATGAGAAGTTTGAATGCAAGACCCGGATCTAGATTCTGCCCCAGATTCTTCTGTGTTATTGACAGGGACCTTTACATGAGCAGCAGAACTTCCTCTTTAGTCCACAGGACTGACAAACACAGCTCTGTCACGATTCTTCCAACATCTACCCACCTATCTTAATAGGAACAAGTAAATACACCAACCAGGAAAGGTGTACGATCACCAAAACATTTTCCCGTTTCTCTCATCTTTGAACTTGCTCCCATTATTATCATTTTTTGATGAAAGTCTCTGAGACTCACAACTGCACAAAGCAGTAGGCACACACCTTCCTCTGTCTCACAGCCTGGTAGAGCCCAGTCAATATTTCTGAAAAAAACACATCCCTTCAAATATCTCCTTTTTCCTGTATCCCAAGAAGGAATTCAGAGCATTTCTTATGAAGAAAAAGTCTCAATACATAAACAAGAAACTTCCAAAAACTATTTCCTTTCTGATACAGTGTATTTTACATAACTTCTTGAATTTATACACGGAACTGAAATCCTTCCTTTAAAGTTCTGATTTTGGAGTATATTGTTGGTAAACTACAAAACATACTGGGGCTCATAATTAACCAACTATCAACCAATGCAACACAGACAAATTTCCATAACAATAAGAGGAAAATTACTAAGCACGGATAGCAAGAATAATCACAAGGAAAAAGAAGAAATAAGATAAAATGGTTTTTAAATATCCCAAAGGTTTTAAAAGCATGAACTGCTGTCTAAAAGCAGGACAACAGCTTTTTAATAACTCTGAGAATGTAACATTCTCCAGCGTGCTAAAGCAATTAGCTGCTTTTGAAATTTTACCCTGTGATCATGGTGTGCGCTTTTATTTGTAAACATTAAAGTATAAAAAGTAAGTTTGATAATCAAAAGTGTTTTTAAACATATTTTCAAGTGGCAATGCTGATGTTTGTTGGGAATTGTTTCTTCCTTTTCTAAGCTGGAAGAGGAGGAATCTAAAACCTGAACTAAACTCCACTTCTGGAGTCCAATATACATGTGACAGCACTACATCCTGTGTGTCAGAACCACCTCCATGGGCCTTTTCTGAAACATTTGTGGAGGACAAAACACAAAGAGAAAGTGCACAGAGAATGCAAACAGAAATTACAGTCAACTGAAATATCCAGGCAGGTCTTTAGGAACCTCCAGCACTATTTTCTGAATCCCATGTTTAAATTTATTATTCTAAATACAGCTAAACATTCCATTATAGTCCTTCAATATGAACTTGGATACCAGGAATCTCCTGAGCCCTGTAAGGAAATTCCTTTTAATAACCCAGCTCACAGAGAGGTTTCTTAGCTACTAAAAGAGAGAACCAAATCAGTCCAACTGTATCACGTTATTACAAGGAACTGAATTCCTCTTCTGCAGCGTATTTTCCTAGCCATCTAGAATTGCCTGAGCAGAAGGGCACACAGCCTCAGATATCTTCCCTGTGAGTTTAAGCACATACAGTAACCCCAAATACTAAAAAGGAGAGAGAGAAAGAAGCTTTACATCTCATTAAGGTTTAGAGTGATAACTATGGACATTGGTGCCAGGGATTTCTGAGTTCCTTCTCTCACCTGTCCTACTGGTTCTTGCCACCTCCTCTCTTCTACTGGCTTTGCAGGACTCAATTACTGAAATATTTATGTTACAGCATCCCAGGACTTCACAACAGACAGTTCAAATTCAGACTGAAGTTTTTTAAAAACCCAAATCTTTGAATTTCAGTGGACAAAACTGCATGCTGAAATACCTCCTAATTGTCCTTCCAAAGTCAGGACGAAACAGATGAATGAAAAACACTATCTGCAATGTAAACTCAATTCTGTAATAGAGTTTGTGTGCTCTTAGTTGTGATGGAATTCAGGTAAAACTCTTGATCTTTCCTACCACTGTTACAAGGATATAGGGCTTTGCTGCAGCCTCTTCAGTAAGGGTAACAGCAAACCTCTAACCTAGGAGTGAAGTGTTTTTAAATCAAGTTAAATGAATGTGTGAGATTTACAGTGCTCAGAGCTATGCATTCAAATTTACAGTAACATTTTCACAAGGTGCTTGAAAATCTGTATGATGCAGCATTTCTACTTTCCTTCAGTGTAGAGAAATACACTGAGAATTCTGTGCACAGATAAATATTTCTCTGTAATTCAATGCTATCGTTAATTGTTGGAGCATGCAGGTTTTCATCGAATGTGCTTTCTGCAGAGTAGGGCCTCTCCTGACCTACCCATTCTGGCCATCATTTCTAGAATTTAAAACAAAAATGGAATGACAAGCCTGCTGTAAAAAAGCACAATATGCAGCCTTTAAGTTTTGCTGAATAACGTGACAACTACAGTTAATTGGAGCCAGTCATTAAGGCAAAGCATTCAGAGAACACCGATTTCGGTCACTTAGACAAAGGTAACAGTTTATTCCTTATTTATAGTCCTTTCTGCTAAGGTTTTGCCCTCTCACCTCGCAGGCAGGCATCATTGTTTTTACAGCTGGCCTCACGGAAGCGGTTGTTTATGAATGGCTGTATTGCTTCCACTCTGACTGTACACACTCTACTAACTCCAATGCCAGATCCATTTGAGCAGGGAGAGCCAGAGCTGTCAAGTCACCAGAGCCATGGCTCTTTCTTCCCCCTGCCCCAGTGCAGCCCAGGTTGGCCAGCCTGGCTCAGGCACTCCCTTCCCCACCTTTCCCACCCTAGATAATGGCCCAGGATTATCATTCACAGCCAGGAGACAGCAAATGGCGAGTGGCTTTCCCTACAGTGGTGGCCTGTGAATTGCTTCACCCAGGGTTTTATGAGGAGATGCCAGTCCAGGACCTTTACCCTTGGGACCACAAGCACGGCTACAGCTGCATTATTTTATTGCCAGCGACCACTGAAACTTGCAGGAGAGCAGAAGGAACAAACCCCTTCCCTGCCATGCACAGCAGACATCTCCTGCACAAAACTGCAGGAAACTCCATGTCTGCCTTGCAGCTTTTCTGCTCATCTCTCAGCAGTGAAGGTAAATGCCAAATGCTGCTTAGGGAGCAGGGAGCCTTCAGAGTAACGGATGGGGGAAAGCAGCTCAGGGAAAGGTAAGGACATGAAGGTAATTTTTTATCATTTGCAGCTCTGTTTTAAACTAAAACTCTCTATGTTGGCTGGTTACACCAAAAAAATTTAATGGCAACATTCAAGAGAGAAGGAGCTATTGCACTCTGATACCCAGCCTGGCCTGTAATATGAAAGCTTCTGGTTCATTAGAAACGATGTACATAATTCTGAGGTCTTTATGGTTCACTTACCAACAATTACAGGAAATTCAAAGTACAGAGTGTTCCTGAGCTCTCATTCCTTAATTTTATTAACTTGAGAAGAAATGAAACTCTGGAAAAAGCAGGTGAATCTCCAGTACTTTACATCCCTGTGCTCTCATTCGTCTTCCTTTTCTTTGTAGTCTCCATCCCACCCCCAGTTTGATGTTATTTTGTTCTCCTCTGTGTTGGCTTTCCATCGTCTTGCCTCTCTCCTTGCACTGTTGTCTCCTGGGGTGTTGCTTTGTTCCTTCTCTCCTAAACATACCATCAATAGCCAGTGAGGGTTTGGTGACTGTCACCTCACAGTCGGGGTGCAGGATGAGAAAAGAGACCAGAACAGCTCAGTGAAGTGAGGCACTGAAGTGACCTGAGCCTCAAAGCCATCTCAGGTCCTGAGAAACTCCATTCCCAAAGCTGTGGAAGGGCCACCACAAACCAGCCCTCACATGGGCCAAACACTGAGACCAGCCTGGCATCCCGGGATGAAGCAGTAGAGCAGGTTCTTCCAGCCTTGGATGACAAAGCAGGACAAAGAAAAGTTCCTTTAGCTCTGGGAGAAGGGGTTCTCATCTCCTTTGCCTCCACATCAGTGGTACCAGAGCAACCACAAACAAAACACCCTTCCTCCAAAATCCATATACTCCCTAAATACAGCCAGTAAAGATTCCGAGCTCTCCTAACAGGCTCGAGGGGGGTGGATGGGAGAGGTGGAGTTTCACAGGTCTCTCTTTCAGCCCTTTTGTGCCAAGACACATCCTTCTGATAAAGAATTTGCCTAAGTTCAGATACTCAGCCTCAGCCCACTGCAACCAGAGGGTTAATTAACAAGCTATGCAGGTTGGTTATAGCCAGCAATAAGCAGCCATTTATTTTTCCTTTAACATAAAAAGAAGTCAGTAATTCTTGGAACATTTATTAACCCCCTAGTATAGGCAATTACTGTAAGAGAAAGGTCTGCCAGTCTTGCATTACTATAAATTGCTGCATGTTGCTTTTCTACAGCACAGTAATGTCCACAACAGTGTGAATAAATGCTAACATTAGAGTTTTAAGCTTGATTCAACCCCCTTGATCAAATATTTTTAGCAGATCTTCACTCTCAGTGGCTGTTTGGCCACAAGAAAAAGAACCATTTTATACAAGCCAAAAAAATGCAGGATGCTATTTCACTGGTAGTATTTTCTAGCTCAGTTTAAGGTAATCTCACATATTTTCTGACACACAGAACTTGAAAAGAGGAAGGGGGTGGGAAGTACAAAACCCAAAGATCATTCCTGCTCTCTACTAGATCCTGTAGTCACAGACAACGTAAAAAAATAGTGGCGATAAAAAAAGGAAAAGGCTTTGTAATAGACAGAACACTGCCAACCAGCTTCAAATTGAATTACACAGCCTGCTAATCTTTATGATGAAATAAAATTTCTTTGAACACTACACATTATACTAAAATCTGCAGTGCTTTCTCCCCAGCCCCAAAGCCTTCTCGCTGCTCAAAGCAACTCCTCCACGCCAAAGCCATTGTTCTTTCTAGGCAGATGCTCTACTAACAGAAAGACTTATTTCAATTAGATATTGTTAATATGGTGTGCAAATTTGGGAGAGAAGTATTTTTGCACTTTGTCTTTTTGATGCAACGTTAAATTTGTAAGTTACAAAATAAATTGATGGTGTACAAAGAATCCACCCTTTGACTGCTTTCCACTGAAATCACACTCATTATGACACGTGGCTGTGGCAGAAATACTGGAGGGAGAATCTGATGACAAGGTCTCTAAAATTTTCTATGTGAGTGGCATTAGTTGTTTCATGCCTGGTCAATACAACCATTATAAATCTCTTTTCTGTTTTAAAGTGGATTTGCAGGAAAGGGGGAACTCAAAGGAAGAATTATTTTGGTTATTTTATAAATTTGGTTTGGTTATGATTTCTTATACGAAACCTGATCATCCCCCTCCCCCTTCTAAGACAACATCAGCAGTCCAGGGAAGCAGATCCAAGAAATGACCATGCAATTACTGGGATTGAAAATCCATTCAAGAATTGTGCAATACTTTCCAGTGCTCACTGGCTCCTTTCTTTCCTTGAAAATTACCAAATGAATATATTAGGTTTAAACATATAAAAAGCCACTCACTTCAGAACATTATTCTCTTGGAAAGCACGTTTCACCTGAGCCAAGTTTTCAAATGGCTGTCAAATAACACCTTTATATTTGGTCTGACTGACCATGGCAGTTCGTAGTGGGAATTTTACAC
The DNA here is from genome assembly GCA_013396655.1 of Campylorhamphus procurvoides. Taxonomy (NCBI): domain Eukaryota; kingdom Metazoa; phylum Chordata; class Aves; order Passeriformes; family Dendrocolaptidae; genus Campylorhamphus; species Campylorhamphus procurvoides. The sequence goes on along the minus strand of WBMV01001675.1, from coordinate 399,860 downwards.
TTTATGTGTAGTGTAGGGAACGTGGTTCTAAAAATCCTCAGTTTCTTCCTATGCCATTAAGAGACAGCAAAAATAGATTTTTGTAAAATCTCTTCATGAAAAATTGCCAGGAATAATAAGAACAAAATAAGAAAAAACGGATCAGATATGAATGAATTTACACTGTTCCTCAGGTATAAATTCCACTTTAGTCAGTGGAAATTTTACTACCTTGACACTCATTTTATCCAACTGCTTCTATTTTACCTTCCAAGTTATACTTATAGCATTGTTTTCCACAAAGAGTTTTATATCTGATCCAGAGCAGAGGATAAATAGGAAGAAGCAGCTATAATAACCATAGCACAAAAGGAGAATTTTGCAATTTTTTCCCACTTTTGTTTTCATGTTTCACTGTCAACTGCTACACTAAGAAAAACTATTCAGCCTATTACCAAAAATCAACATGGTTGTATTTTCCCCACTCTTTTATAAATAATAAAATGTAACATTCAAATTATTTTGTATTTCTCCAAGGAGAAAAATAAAATTAGTAATAATATATCAAAAAAGGTATATGCAAATAAAAGCTGAGCACTGATGATTAATTCAGTCAAACCATATGGGAAGTTAAAACTAAGTACAAATGGGAATTTAAGCATGACATTAAACACAGTTCAATGTAGAACAAAAGCAATGGAAATATTCTTAAGTAATGATACTGCAATAAAACCTAAATAAACTAGGAAGAAGTTTTAAAAAAACTATATGGTAAAGACAGAATGACACCATAATATTCAGTATCCAGAACTAATAAGCAAGCAGATGTACTAAAGCTGTTTGCACAAGCACCTTCAGGCCTCCCTTATTGTCCAGGGCAGAGCATCTCTAAAAGAAGGGGGCAGTGTGGTCTGGATCTTGCAAATCCCATGAAACTCCAGTGGTTTCAGGACAGAAAAATGCCAACTCCAGCCAAAGAGTCTCCAGCACCCAGCTCAGCCTCTTCTTCAAATCTCTGCATCCCACTCCATGTGTGCAGCCCAGGGAAGAAGCTTCTCAGCAGAGCCACCACAGAAGTCACAGTTGCTTTCAAAAGGAGACTAATAGATTTTGCAGGGAGTTGCTTCCCTCTCTCCCAGAACAGCTGTGCAAAACTCATACATACTTACAGGATTAAAACTACCTCAGCGTTTTCTTTCACTTGCAATGAATGCATTTTTTTTTTCAAGTGCTAAGAGTTTTGTTCATCAAAATGGTATTTTATGTTTAGTCAATTATTCATTCTAGCTATAACAAGTAGAGCGATATAGAGTTCAAAATATGCTCCAGATGGTAAAAACACAAATCAGAAATAAATCAATTTATAAAAAAAAGGAAGAGGTTTGTTTTTATTGCCATAATTTTACTTTAAAATATTCATAACCTTGCTTCTGTTTCTAAATTAGTCTGAATACTTCAAGCTAATACGCCTTTGAATATGGAGAAATTTAGAGCTTACTGATTTGGGGGTTTTTTATTAAAAAAGTGTCATGTCAGATGCCAAAATAATTCACATCAGAAATATACTTTTACAGAGCAAAGGCCCTCAAGAGCAAATGCTTCATCACACTGGAAGTGTTCTCAGTATGCATTAGCAAAAGGAACACTTAGACAAAACCCTAAATGAAACATGCCTGGAGAGGAGATGAAGCCAGATAAAACGAGGGAATAGCTAAGCCAGACCAGAGAGATTGAGAAAGGATAAAAGCGGAATGTGACCCTGCATTTTTTAGCAGTGAGAGGAAAAAAGCTTGATCTTACTCTTATACTATTTTGGTACAGTTCATTTTTTTTTTCAAATTAAATTACACCACCTTCAAGATCAAACACTATTTTGGCAGGTGTCTGGCTTAACAGTTGAGAATAAATTTCAAATTTCTACAGCATCAATGCATAAATTCAAGTGTAGGCTGGAACCAAGCATCTGTCCATAGCTGTGAGAGCTACACATTTCCCCTTTGCCGTCTATTCCATGTAACAACCAGCAATTCCAAGCTGATGCTGCTATTTTCAATAACATTCACACAAAAATGAACTTTAAAATAACTGACACTACTTTTCCTGAGGACCACATCCATACATACAGAGTGCAACAAAGAAACCTCCACATTAAAATTGTATAACTATTCTTTTCCTCTGACTTTAAGTAAAATGATCAAGGAACTATGGCACAGAAGAAAAAAAAAAAAAGCTTTTTATTTTAGCTCTGTCAACAATGTTTCCACTAAAGGCAGGCATGAATTACAGGTAAAGAAATATTTGCTCCAGTACAAACCCATATGTATTTAGCCATTAAACCCTTCACAAAATTTCTGGAGTCATTATTCCACAGATATAGACTTTCAAAACAAAAGCAGGAATTAAACAAAAGCAAAAAATTAAACAATCAAGTCGCTAAATCCCAGAACAACTCAGGAGAAACCTAACCAAATTCAGCTCTCAGCTCCACAGACATTAACCAGCAGTAATTTCACCTACTGAATTTATTGCTGTGTGCCACTCCAGGATTTTGCCCAGTTCAGGCAGTAAGATGCCTTGTAATAAAAGTCTTGCATGGAAAAAAACCCAAAACCCAGAACCCCAAAATGAATACAGTAAGATAGAAACACTGAACAAAAAAGTACAAAACTGGGTGTTTGAGAAAAATTACTAAACTGGATGCAAATTATTCACACAAGTAAGGATATGCACAACCAGGCCCATACTAATTGAACACAATAAACATATCGACACTCATTAAATATCAATCTGCCAGAATTTATCTTTGCTTTCTCTTCAGTTCTTATGGGTTATTCAATCACTTCCCATCACCCAGGAAAGGAAATATTGCACCATGAAGACAAGAGCTATAATTAGATATTTCTGTATTTCATTTCACATATATGACTGAATGAGAATGGATAGGAAAAATATGAACAGAGATAATAATAGTAAGTTGAAACATTTAGTAAGAAACCTATTGGGCACAGAATAACATCTCATTTCTTCCTCAGCACATAATGCTGTGTTTACAGCAAAATCAGTTAAGTTACTAGAAGAGATTTTTAATGAAAACAATTATAAATTTAAAATAACTGTGTTTAAAGCAATTAACCATCCCTAAGGTCAAGTGATTACAGCAGTTACAAGACCCAAGGGACATGTTCACACCAAAACAAAGTGAATAAATTACTTCAGCCAGTGTATGTAATCAGTGAGTGACCACAGAGGTTATTCAATGTATAAGCCCAGATGACTTCCATGAAAAACCAATAATGAAAATTAACAGCCAAAGGGAAAAAGCGTTAGAACTAGCAAAAGTTGCAGGAAGGGCTGAGAATTAGGAAGAGTGGGGAAGAGAGCATGGAAAGCACAGTCCATGATTTGGCTGTGGAGACAAGGAAGAACAATGACTATTAATGAGAAGGACAGACAAGATGCCGAATGCTTTTCCCAGGTGAGAGACCCAAGGTGTTGCAAAGGGATGCAAGAGCCACAAAATATAAAACTGCAGAGGTGGCAGAAGTTCTCTCAGCCCTGTGTGACTCTGCCATGCGGAATGCCCAGTGATGTACAAGCAAAGCAGAAGTTCAGAATTATCATCATTTAATTTTTTCCTTGGCTTTGTTGCCAAGAATGTTATGGACAGTCACTGTGTCTTAGTTGTTGCATTACGTAGTCCTAGTGGAGATGAACCTCTGGTTTTTTACCACAGAGTAGGTAAAATAAGCTGCAGAATGAAACCCAGCTTTGATCTCCTTTCCCTCCCTCACAGAGATGTGCTGTCTTCATTACACCTTCACAACACAATTGCCAGTGGAGAATACCATGCCCATAAAAGACAGGAAAGCATTTTTCCATAAGGACAACATTGTATTTGATGGCAGTTCTCAGTATGTTGCTTTGAAACACGGTTCCTACCAAGAATGATGAGAAAATGTACCTCCCATTACTCAGCAGAAGAAAAAGGAATCCTGCTTGTTCCTGACTGCCACTGGTGTGTATTTTTTCCACTATTGCCCATCTTAAACCTTCACTGTAAATAGTAAAATAGTAAAGGGTAAAACAGACATTTTGTAGATAGGAACCTGAAATAAAGCAGCAAAAGAATGTGCCTAACTTCAGTGTTTTGATTCCAGGTGAGGAGGGGACAGCACTGAAGCAAGTATTCACCAAGGTGACAAGATTCTGAAGAAGAATCAATCTGCTGTCTCACCAGGAACCTAATAACTGGTACTGTCATATATATGAAAATGCAAGTGGACTCTGTGCATACGGAAAAAAAAAAATGTTTTCTCTGGACCTGAAATATGAAAGCCTGAGGCCAAAGGCACTAGGTCCTCACACAGTTAAAGCTTTGAGTTTCAATGAGAGTGACTGCTAAAGAATGCAAAATCTGCTTCTTCAGATAAATCCTCCTACAAGAACTATACATATATGCTAAGAAAGCCCCATGGTAAAATATCGAGGCTGGAACACCACCTATCTATCCAAAGGGTTATAATTCTTCAAATGTTAAGCCAAGAACCTCCATAATAAAATAACATCACCATGAAGCACCTGTTAAATACGAGGAATGCCAAGTGGCTGCCAACAGTTTAAGATTCCCCACAGAAGGATGAAAGCACCCTAACAGATCATTTGGTTTGGCTTTCTGCAGCACAAAGTCAGTGCTTTCAAATGCCAAGCACTGGGCACAGGTTCTGGATGCGTCAAAACAACATTGGTGAAATTACTTGGAGTCCAAAGAGGAGCTCCAGTGCCCAGACACCACTGTCAGTAGTGCAGTCAGGGTAGACTTTGGAAGTTTGTGCTCTCCAGAAGGCCATTCCTTTTCTGGAGCTGCCTGGAATCCATAACAATAGAACCTTGTTGCACAGCAGTGCTGCCCAGCTTCTCTAGAGGACTGAAGCTGGGTAGGACCCCACACCCCCTCCCAGGGAAGCTGTGCAGCCTCCCCACCACCTTTGCCTTGCTGAATCCTCACCTGCTTCCTCCTCCTTCACAACACTGATGTTTAGACATTATCACAAAGAAGACTGAAAAGTGGAGGAAGATGGTTCCTACTGTGTCTCTTCCCTCATCCTATGACATATCTACCTACTTCTCCTACTGCTTCTAACTTCCCAATCCTGTGATTGCATTCCCAGGAAAAGGATAGTTTCCAGCCTATCAAATCTGGTACCACTTTCTGAAAATAAGAACTATAAAAATAAGTTACAGGGATATGGCAGTATTAGGAAGCCCCAGTCCCACATGCACAGCAACAAAAAGAAGGAAAAACACTCTTTAAAACTGGGCTGTGGAAATCAGAGAAAGTCAGGTGAAAAAGAACAGTACAGGGAAAATACAAAGGAGGATGAAAAGACAGACAATGGAGAAGTTCTATTTCCTTTTGTAAATCCAAAAGTTCTTTACACATCTCTTGAAGGGTGAGCCAAGGAACTCTAATGGACTAAAATGGTGCAATTAAAGGCCTGTGGAGATGCCGCCATCACACAGCAGGCAAGTGAGTGCAGTGATGTCGATGCACCCTGATGACAACACCATGCTTTGAGAGGTTTTTATACAATGCTGCAAATTCATTCTAATGTTTCTTGAGGATCAGCTGCTTGAGTCACCTTCAGCTCTGAGTACTTCTAGTGCAGGAGACAGCATGGCAGTACACACCCAGCCCACTGGTGGCATTTGTAACAGCACAAGCTCCCTTCCTCCATTTGGTTTTCTGTTGCAATTTAATTGCCCTCAACTCTAGCAATGTGCTATCAAGGCACTGCTGTCAAACACAGAAGAACATGAAAGGTGTTCTACCAAAGACAGTCTGACCACCCATGGTCCAACTTAAAATCTCAGTACTCTAACTCAAAGGGGCAAGCACATGAATACCAGCCCAAAACAATTCTCCTCTTCCAAAGAGTATTATTGATTCTGTCATGCTGTACTGTGAGAAAAAGGACTTTCATCATTTCCAATTATGTTGTGCCTTCCAGCACTGCTTTAAGTTATGGCAAACCCAAAAATCCAGTGAGCAACAGTTTTGGCTGTAGATATAAAACCCCCCAGCATCAACCAATGGGACACTGTATGCATTCATATGAGGTGCCACCACCTCCTTGGCACACTCTTAGGGTTACACAGTTCTTGTTGTGGAATGACAGAACCTTTTCCCCCAAAATAACGCAAAAATACAGCAAAGTATCTAAATTTGTCTTAATTAACAGAATTATACTAAGGCTAGAAACAGCACATCACATGAGGACAAGTGAAGTAAGGGTAGGGGGAGATTTTCAAGTGCTCTAATTCAATTAGGAGGCAGTGACTGACACTTGGACAGGAGAGGTTAATTGGGGTCACCAAAACGCAGTAATTCCTTACCTAACCAGTCATTAAACTTCTTAACCTCTGAGGGCAGTCCCAGTTCGGTGAAATCGCCCGTGTGGAGAAGGATGTCCCCATAAGGCATCTGGATGCCATCTGTTCTGGAGTGTGTGTCTGAGACGCAGACAAATCGCGTGTGGCCCGCTGGTTTTGGAGTGTCATATGGGATAGGGTCGACCCTAAAGCAGACACATAAAGATCTCGTAACAGTTCCAAGGTTAAAACCCTCACATCTATTATTTCACATATCAACACAGAACTCTCTCTGCAAAAGCGTGCATGCACACACATACACACCCATACACACACCCCGTGCTGAAAGAAATGACTCTGCAACACAGCACTGCCAAAAATCCAGAAGGCACCCCAGTGCTTCTTAAACACTTACCTGGGAAGGAAGGAAGGAAGGAAGATTAAAATGTACACAACTTATGGCCAGTTTCTGATATTAAAGTTAATTTACACACTGGAAAAAATGGATTCAAGAGACTTTGAATTCAGATATATGTTTTATGTCATCTGCCTTATACTTTCACAGGTACACAGGCCCTTAAATAACAAGGCTCACAGGTGGGCCAGGAACAGGCTCTCACCTGAGCTGAGCAGCTTAGCAGCTGATTTTGTTCAAGGGCATAGGCCCTTGAACTCCTACAGATTCCAGCACGAATATCTGTTTACACACAATCAGGTACATTCCAGGAGGGCTTTGATGAAGCCTGGAAACTGCAGAACTGAGTCTAATGACAACTTCCTAAAGTTATAGAAAATCCTGAACTCATCTTCCCAGAAACTATAAAGTCAGGAACTGATGTGCTAGAGCCCTAAGGAACCATAGTTAAAACATTTTTTTCTATATCTAATGATGTTAAAATGTAATTAAATTGGTTATTTGCAAGCTACATTTGGTAATTTGATCTTACCAACTACATGTGACCCATCAAGAGAAGTTTTGTCATTTGTTTTGCTTTTTATTTAAGCAGAACATAGAAAAATAATAGGTAAGAGAAATGCTTTATGCATACTTAGTGGTTAGAAGTTCTAATTTGCAACAGAATAACTTAAATACGAAAGGCAGCCCATTGCCTACTTTGGAAGAGCAATTATTTCTCTGCAGAGTTACCATAATTTGATTTGCTCAACACTTGAATAGCACAACATCTGGATTAGTGCCACAGAAAACGCCATCCCAATTCCACAAAGATTCAGCTCACTCCATTGATGTGCCACTTTGATCATGGTTAGAGCTTAGCTTCAACTAGAAATTTTGAGGTATTTAGGAGTTATGTCAGAATAATAGTACACTTACATCTCAAATTATTAGAGCAGTGAAACCAAGCTCTAAGCACTTTAAAGCATCCAAAATAATGCTTATTGAGACAACTGGCACAACAGACATTCAAAAATCAGTGCCTGAAAGTAAAAAGAGAATTAAACAGGTTTTATTAGTTTTGCTCTCCCCACTGAAAAGAAAAACAATTAACTATCACACAACACTCTGAATCTGTTTGTCTTAAATCCTTATAGTCGTAATGAGATATATGTTCAGTAATATAAAGAACAAACCCTAAGAAAACCTAGACTTTTGAAGTATTAGTTTACTGAACTGCAAACTGAATTAGTATTTACTATACACTGAACTGCGTGAAAACTTCTACCTGTGTTTTTAACTTCATCTCTCTATGCAGGTGAGAAAAACCCAAAGCATCCTCCAGTGTGCAATTCAGTTCCCTGCACTGGCAGATTTAGGGTGGTTCCAGAAATCAAACTCCATGTGGATATGCCCTGGTCTCCAGTGGAAAAATGTTCCTGTGAATGCACTTACTAACAAGACTTTATTGAGCTAGAATTTAACTTTATTTTGTTAGAATTTAACCTAATGAATTACATTTGTTAGAACATTAACAGATAAAATATTAGTGGGGGGAGGAGTATAGGGGAGATATTATTTGTTACACTGCATTTTTCTGGATGCCATAATTAGCGTCTTTCCAATCAAACTGTATTTACCATAAAAATACCCACGTACTTGCCACAGGCCACTGAATTAATTTGCAAAATTCAAACTCTACAAGATGATGTTTACTTTAAAACCAGATTTTACTGCGGGTTGGACTGGATGGGAAGAGGAAGTTTGGTAGATAACTGGGGGGCTTTGGTTGGGTATTGTACCTCTAGTTCCACCAAAAGCACCAGCTACAATTATCTGAGCCATGCAACTGGTTACCACTGCAGACACCCACCACAAAAATCTGAACTCCAGCAATCAATGGGTTTCTCTTCTCTGCAAGGGTCTGAAATTAATAAGGTTATTATTTCAGAGAAAAAATCATTTACCCACTGAAATCGCCCTGGCAAAGTGGGCAAAATTGCAATTATAGGCCACAGTGCTTTTGTATTTGGTGTCTTCCTTCCAGTTACTGAAGTTAAGCTGCAACATTTTTAACAGCGTGTCACACTGCAAACATGAGGGTCTCCAAATCCACATTTCCTCACTTCCAAGTGTGTTTATTCCAGACAACTCAAAAGAACACCAGCTTTCATCAGCACCACATACCCTGTTCCATCATCTCTGCTTGAGCTACGACCAGCACTGCCTGCCCCTGGGGAGTCCAATTTAGTTTGTACACAGCAGTTATGCTTTTGCTTTTCTCTGCAGTTTGCTTCCAAACAACCCCTGTTTTGCTTGAGGCAATCCCTATTAGAGTAGGACACCAAAATCTGTTTTTTTCTATTCATTCAATGACTGACTTACAGAAAATTCTATAATCAGAATTCATTAAGTTCCTGACCCTTCTTTCTCTTCTTTACAAACACTATGATGTTGCCAAGTAACCCTTTTTCCTACATCTTAGCTTTCCTCTCTTATTCAGTAGTGCTTGCCTACTAAGTACCTGAGAGTGAGATACTGAAGGTTATTGTGTTCAGTCCATGAATTTATCTTACTCAAAATAGTCCTTCAATAGAAACTTAATAAAAGTGGTGTTATTGCCAGTCCTAAAGGCTTAAGTTTTCTTTTCATCCACAGCTACAACACAGCTAACAGTAATACCAGAGCCTTCTTTTCCACAGCATCACAAGGGGATTGGCCTCTGCAGGCAAGGCACTTGCTGCTCAGCTCTTGGTGACACTCTGCTCACTAGCAGGCTCCTACCTGGGCTGTGAGCATCTCAGCCCCTCACAAACCAGCAGCTGGGGTTACACACGGGCATTTCCAAAAGCTCTGTAACAGTTATCATCTGACCCTCACTGCAGTTCAGCAACAGATAAAATTATTTCAGCCCTGTCCACCACACTCTGCTCCATCAGAGCACACACCTAAGAAATTCACCTTATTCTTTACCTTTGCTCCAAACACAGTCCATCCAGCTAACTTTGACACTTCACTACCAATAACACTATTTTTTCAAGGTTCTTGATCTGGCAGACTGAAACACTCTACAGATTATTTGATGACTGTATTTGGAAAGGCATGCGGTATTAATGATTAATACAGTAATCAGGAAACAGAAAACAACCGAAAATAGCCAAGTATCAAAACAAATGAGGATTTTTTTTTTGCTTTAAGTTAGTAAATGACTTTGAGCATCCAGTTTCCTTTACAAACAGCTATTACTAGGTATTTATCAGTCCTAAAATATGTAGAAAATCAGGCACTTGGCTGTTTTTTCAAAAGTTTATGTAAGTCCCAGAATGAAATCCCTCAAGGCAGTGAGCAATGACTGCTTTCTAAGACTGTGACAGTAATGTAAGATCTGTCACATTTAATGCATTTATGACAAGGGTTCAGGAATCAGAAGGGACAATGTAACCTTCATACACTTCTGTAAGAACCTTGTTTATCAGATAAATACTTGGCTTTACTAAACTGCCCTCACCACCAGTTGTTCTCATTTAGAATAGGAGTCCCTCAGGCACAAAGCTCAAATTTACAGTTCCTCACACATTGCTGCAGCTGAATCGAAGGGCAGCATAAACCAGGCTCTGGTCTGGCTTGCTCAGGTGTCACTCACTCCTCAGTACATCCCTCCAAGCCCACAATTACCACGGCACTTCCATGACAGCAGGGCTGGGTAAGGAAGGAGGTGAGAGCCCTGCCCTGCCAGCTGTGCACACAGCCCATGGCACTGCTCCCGTGCACTGCATGGACTTGGGGTGGTTACACTGTCCTAATCCATCAGACAGCAAATATCACCTTGGCTTTATGCTTTAAAAGCTCAGATTGAATAAGCAAGAATGAGCAACACATCTGTTACCAATGGGGTGTTTAACAGCAAGGCAGTGGGGGCTGAATTCAGAAACTCACAGGAGAGGAACACATTGGGCCTTTCACGTGCACAGGGGCAAAGGACTTGATTTAGGATGTCATGCTATGGACCAGACGTGCTGGCTGTGTATTTCAGCCCGAGCTTATGCTGGTTACTCATAACGATGTCTTATAAATCAGCAGAGTCAGAAAGCACCTCTGAGGCAGAGAGGGCAGAGCAGCCCTCCTACAGACACAGCTGCAGGCACAGCTACACCAGGACCCTGCTTCAAAAAAATGCAGAAATGACACAAGCACCATTTTTCTGAAAGAAATAAGTTTTGATTGCAAAGGATAAATTCTGCATGGGTGAGTTTAAATGCTGGAAATAAAGGTCTCGGGCTGGATTAGCCGGTCCCTGGGAACGCCTGTGCTTGGAGGGCCAAACCCAAAGCCTGTTTGCTTCCCTGCTCTCTCGGGTTTTGAGATATGCAGACTCCAAATCCCCTCTTAGAGGGTAATTCCCAAGAAACCAATTCATCCATGAAGACAGAATAAAAATCTTAAACATTAAGCCAGGAAAAATTTCCAGTTCCTAACATCGAATAAATCACTCAGACGAACGCAGCACCTATGCTGGCTAAAACATTTACAGATGCTGAAAATCCCTCCCCCAGCCCCACCTCCTATAGCTCAAATCAGCATTATTCCTGCTTCCAATCCACCACACTTCAGGCTGGGCCTGCTGGCATTGCTTCAGGTGAACAAATCAGCAGCCAGTGCACAAAACCACATCATTTTACTCCTTCCCAGGCTCACCAGATGCATGAATAGTCCTGTGACATACGGGCCCATGTCCTTCCTAGACTGTGTCACATCGTATGCCGGCTTTTCATCTCAATAATTACTCCACTGGGTATATCTGTGACTGAATTTGTGGGTTTGTTTTTTATGACATCTAAATTAGTATTCATTAGACATCCATTTATGCACAGACTTCAAGTCTGTGTGCCACATAAAGTCCGTGTGTGTTGCTGCACTTACTCTGTCTTGGGAGTCTCTTGGTGACATGCTATCTAGTAACTATTCCATATTTAAATATATCTACACAACTGGCCTTTAAAAAGCCACCTACTCATACTTACTATGAACAGTCATTGTATTTATTTACAGTCTAGCTTCCTCCTGTAAAATTTCATACTCTTTTTGCTACTCTTACTTTCAAAATTTGTAAACCAAATACTTCTTCAAAGAGCCAGTTAGCTTGGTATATTTATTTTAGGATTAAAATGCAAACATTTCCAGCAAAAACACTTTAAAAAGCTTGTTTCTAAATGCTGTTAGTTCCCCCTCCTCAACTAAGGTGATTTCTAAGACAATTTTTTGAAACCAGAAAAGAAAAGCAATATATTTTCTACATCTTCAGCTTTTCTTTTGCCCCTTTTTTTTTTCTTAATTCATACCTCTGTCTCTACAAATGCTCCCTCTGGCTTGAAAAATTCATAAGAAAAGAATATGAATTTTTGTGAAAACTCCTTGCTACAGGACTTAAAGTGTTTGTTTCTCTACCCAAATCTCAGAGTTTTGTTAAATTGTGATATTTGCTACTGCTCTTAGAGTCAGTTTCAAGTCCTGGAATAGGGTGATCATGTGAAACCTGTGCCTTAATTATTTTTGTCTAAATATATCTCCCTCAGTTGAAGAAAAAAATGCATGAAATACACCTGTATGCCCTGCAGCATCCAAGAAAGGGAATAAAAGATGTATAATATTCCTATTTTTTAAAAAAAGAAATTAAAAATCTCAGGACTATTAGGCCAACTTAATAATTTTAGAATCAATTTTTAATGCCACAGACTAGAAGGACTATATCAAAATCAAACTGTAAATGTGTCTACATTTTGAAACAAAAATTTAATATCTCAATTTAAAAATCTTCAAAACTTCATCATAAACTTACTGTCATCTAAATGTCTTAAAATGTAGTGTCATTTAAGATTATTTGAGCAGACTGATACAAACATGGACCCATTACTGAAGAATTCATACACCATCAGATTAAAAACCAAAACCCCACATCAAGTGTGGAGCAGACACAGCACCCAGCTCTTCTTTAGACCTTCCTCCAAACCACTCAAGCTGTGTTAAATGAGACCCAGCCACACGAACCTTGTACCCTCCCATGAAAAGTGGACGGTACAGAGACACCCAGACATCCCCAGTCCATACACCAGCCCATCCACAGAGCTGATTTTGTGATACAACACATGCTGGAGACACAAAGCCAAATACTAATTTCCTCTCAGTAAACACAATGAATGCCAAAATATAGTATTGCTTTAGTTGGCCACTGTCAGCCATTAATTGTTTAAATCATACATATTAATGCCTTTGTTAACTTGACTCCATCTTCCAGTATGGCCAAACACCAAGACAACATCTGGTTTCTTCTCTGACTCAAAACAAAGGGATGCAAATACCTTTCAACACTCTCACTGGTAGACTTTATTTGTACAAGCACACGTATCTAAGAATAGACTACCCCAAATTTGCTAGAAAGCCACACCTCTTCTGGAAACCTCCATGTACACGTGTCACCCGCCAAAGCCTTAGAGGGTTCTGGAAACTGTAAAACAGAGGTCTGATATTTATTTCAGAAATGGCATTAATTGTGTCTCGGTGCATGTGGAAAAAAAAAATAAATTACATTTACAAAGCCACAGGAGGATTCAATGCACTGCTCAGCAGCTTACTGCTAACGCTTCCAACAATTATAGCTGCAGGGAAATGATGGATCTTTTTATTACAGGTTCTGGAGCTGTTTTACTTCCAGTGAGATTTATGAGATTAAACAGAAAGGGCCTATATTATCCACTGTCATCATTTGGACAAACTTAGGAAAACTCTCCTTTATGAGGAATTTATAACAATACATCTTCTCAGCCCGATTTAAACCTCAACTAATTAAGAGTCCAAACTCTGTTAATCCCAGATCCTGGTTAGCAATAAAACCATAAAGAGCTAAAAATCCAGATTTTCTATGGCGTTCTTTGGGGGCAAATAGTCAGTTCTGAAGTACCCAACCTCCTCCTTTGATATTAAAGGGAATTCAGAAACAGAATTGCTCGAGTGCTTTTGAAAATCCTATTAATCATCCCTTTGCAGACAAAATGTCTTTTCAGGCAACAAAATACCTTCTAAAATTTGGGTATCAGTGGCTTTCCATAGGTTAGAGAAACAAAACAGAAGTGAAAAAAGTATCAGTGCCAGTATCAGAATCACTCTAAGGCCCAGACAAAAGTTTCCTTTCAATAAAATAGTAAAATGCTATTTTTATGATGGTATGCATTCAATTAAAACTCACTAAGAAGCACTTTTCTCGCATTCTTTTGTTGTTGGGGGACTCCTATAAATTACGTCTTCCCCCACCCTGACTGAACTCATTTGCTGATAAAACTGCACCTACTAGGAAGGTAAGTCAATAAGCAGATTTTCATTTCCCTACTGTAAGTTCTACAAACACCAACTCATTAACTATACTAAAAAAGTACAATCTGGCATCCAAAATTTAGATCCAGGTTTAATTTATGGACAGTGAGGTTTGAAAAATATACATCTTAGCCAGAGTGAGACTCAATTAATGTGTGGTATCCCTCCAGTCATTTCAACTGCAGGAATCAGGGATGGATTTATTTCTAGGATGGAAGCCAGAGGGAAGGCCTTAGCCCTTTTTTCAATAGTAAAACAGCTTTTTCCAAAATGCAGTGCCAAAAACATCACCCCAAAACAAAGAGATGTAGATCTCCAGGACGCATTAAGTTTAGTTGGTTTTCCTCTAACTCGACATGCCATCTTTCTCGGAAATTAGGACAATTCTGGTCAAAGGGGCGAAAGGGCACCAGGTTCTGCCAAAAAAGAATTGTATAAGCATACATTGCAGCATGTATTTCATTTTTGATGCCCATTTATATTAGGAATCAAATCCAGAATGCCCTAAAATGTACAGAATTCATAAGCATAATTCATTACTTTTTCTTGGAGGTGATAAATTCAGCTGGTAGACAATAACCCTTATGTAACAGGGACACTGGACAACTGGAGCTGAAGGTGCACAATATTTTGGGAACTGATTTTCTTCAGAATTTGCTACCAAATCTAAAATCTATCTTCATGTTTCAGAAACAAATATTCAGTGTTTAGATACCCATAGAATTAAGCCCAGAGCGTCTGCAGAGAATCGCTTGAGGTTGGTTTTGATTTTTTTCCCCCAATATATATTTGGTCTGAAGTGCAGTGACTACTTGAAATTTCACTGACTTTCAGCTCAAGAAATACAAGTGCTCTTCTTTAAGGCACAAGTTAAGTACACAGTGTAAGTAAGAAACTCTGCCCTGAGCCTTCTCAGTCATTTTCCTTTCTGACCTGAAGGTATCACCCTCTCTAGGGATGAGATGCAATTCAATCTCCATCCAAGCAAAGTGTTAGCCCTCTCCTAAAGCGACTGCTAATCAGGAGTCTCTCTGCTGCTCTGCCTTAGGATTTGACTTCCTCAGAGGTGATGGAACTGAGTCAAAAAGAAAACTGTTCAAAGGAAAGACAATTCACGCTGGGCAAACATCGCCAGTTCCCATTTTTGAGTTACTAAAGGCATAGAGTGCCATCAGCATGCCTGTGAAATTTTCACTGATGTTAGCAGGAGATCAGTGAAAAAACAGACTGGAACATAACTCAGAAAGATATTTCCTGGTATTCATGCAGCATGATACACTATTTTAGGGTAGTAAATTGGCAGACATCATATGTTATCTGCAAAATGAGTTTGTGTATCTGAACCAGTACAAAAATGTGTCTCCATTCGGGTGTAAATACTCTCCTGCATCTGAGCTCTAACAAACTTCTTGAAGATATTAGTCACAAAATGCTTCCCATCAAAATCGGAGCATCTAACACTGTTTTTCTACTAAATAGAACTCTTCGTAATAGCCATGCTGTCTTAAAAGGCCTTCTGCCACTAAGACTCATGTATATGAACTATTTCAGCTCTTGTCAAAGGTTTCTTTTCATTTGTCTGCTTCCTAAGGTTTAAGAAGGTTTCTGTGGGAAAGATGAGAACATACAGACAGCAATTTAGCTCTCCTTCTAAAGTTAAGTCCAAGTTTTTAATAGGAATAAAGAGGATATTATTACCTAGCTCCTACCAACATGAAAATACAGATTCCTACTCAGCATCCAGGTTACCAAAAACCTCAGTACTACCTTAAAATGGTTAACTGGAATTAGGTAAGCTTTTACATTATATAGTCACACGGTTTGCCTAATATTTGGGTACTCCTAGAAATTCCATTACCACAAACTGAGACAACAGTTACCTTAAGCTCAGCTTGAACTCTAGATCTAGACTGGTGAGAGATCTGTATCAGTCTCAGGGTATATAGAAAAAGATACATTTACCTCATATAATTTCCTTGGGGGGGGGGGAACGACAAAAAAAAGCAAACAAGCAAGACAAAACAGCAAAAGAACTCCGACAACCAAGAAACAATTTCTGCTCTTAGATACACTCTCAGCCTTTCACAGAAACTTTGCAGGAGACTCAGAAACATAAAAGACAACTTTGGGCATAAAATCCTATTGGAGAGAATTTAGTGCTTTAATCTTTCTATCCTTTATCTTTCTAGTGCAATTGTCTTCATTGCAGCTAAAAGTGTCTCCCTGACACACACATATCTAACACAAAATCCAGTCACAGACAGAACTGGATTCAATCAGGAAAATGCTGCAATTCCTTGGTGACTGGACTGGAGAGGGCTGTAGTGCATCGTAGTGTAGATACTGAAGGTAGGTCCTTTACTTGAAAAACACTGTGCCAAATGCAGTCCCAGCTAAAAAGATTCTACCCGATAGCTCTCTCCTGCTTTTCTCTCTCTCCAGTATTAAATAACTTATGACAAGGAAACCACAGGTCAAATAGTATACATTCCACAATATTTCAAGATACAAACATTCGTTCCAGTGAGAAAAAGCTTGGTAGATAAAGCTATAGCAGGTGGGGGAGAAAAAAAATCCCATGTCTGCACAAGCAGAAAGCTGCACAAAGGTAACTCCAGCTGGAGATACTCCCTGCAAATGCACAATTCATTCTGACTTACTTGCTTTGCCTTTTTCATTTGCTTTTTTCAATCTCACTCAATATTTGGTGTTCTCATTCCCTTTCTCCTAAACCATGAGTACATTCATATGACAGAGGCTGCTAAACTCAGGACCAGTGTCTTCTTATAGAAAATAAAAAATACCTTATGGATTAAAACCAGCACTGACTTTTTTTTGTTGCACCATCACTTTAACTTGTCTGTGGCATTTATTTGACACACATCACGTTTAGACAATATTATGAGAAGCAGTGCTGCATACACAATCAGGAGGTTTTATCAATAATGCAGTTAACAGGCAGAGGGTTTGTGGGCAGCCACAGTGTTACAGGTTATCTAAGAACGCTTGTGTTTTGCTTATACGTCCATCATAAAAATTAATGACTTAAAAGTCCTCAGTGGGAGTATCTAGGACATTCATATTTATTAGAACTGTTACTGGCTTCTGCAGTTAGCAATTATTCTTGCTGTATTAAACCGTTTATTTCCAAATATGTATCCCCAAAAATCAAATAAATCCAAAAATGAATTATAGTCAAGATAGAAATTTACCTCAGGGATACTTTTAGAAAACTCAATTTAAAAACACATTTACTTTTGCCTCCGTGCCAATAACAAAGGCAGGGGAAAAGAGGGAAGAACAACAGAACCATTTTGCTTTCAATGTTATCTACAAGTCAATTCCAAAGCCAAATGAGCTGAAACCCTTCAATTCACAGCGACTATACAAGACTAGTAGCAAGGTATTATCACATAAGACTCAGAGGTTGTTGCTAATTGTACAAACCTACTTAATAATACTTAATATGCAACAGACCACAAGACCTTGAAAGCCTTGAAAACTCGCTGCTTCCAAATCCATATGTTGCACACTATCGAAATTTTGGTTCACGTGGCAGATGTAGAAGCACACTGCAGAAAGTAATTTCTATGTCAAACACAAAAGGCAAACACTTGGAGTTTGAAATTTAGAGAAAGAACATCACAATGAAAAGCCCCAGGAAGGAGGGAAACAAGCTGCACCACATAACATTTTATGATACAAAATGAGATGTGGGCAATGTAATTTCACTTACGTGATTCATTTTATAAGCAATGCAAATGCAATCTCGCTGATTGCACTCCAAAACAAAAGAGGGAATTTCATTACCTCAGCCAGTGCAATTAGACATGCAAAACCCACAAAACATCCTATCTGCAGCAGAACAAATAGAAACCATCATTTCACATTTAGATGGGAATAACCAAGGTGGGTGACTTTCTGTTGTGGTGGGTGCTCGTAAGGCATAAACTGAATCTTGCAGCATTTTAAGCTCACAGAGTCAGTGGTACATAAGGTCTCCTTCTCCTAAATTAACTAGAAGATATTGCAGATCACCATCCCCCATGGCAGGAGGTAAAAAAACTCAAACAACAACAAAACTAAACAAAACAAACAAAAAAACCCCACCAAAACCCAAAACTGCACACCGTTTTTTTATACAAAAGAATCTGTTTCAGCTTTTATTTATCTTCCAGTTTCTTGAAGCTTGAAAATAGGAGGTTACTCTGAACTAAGTCAGGCTGTGTGAATTGGGAGTACCATTGCTTTTCCTATATGGATCCCCAGGGAGTCTATTTATTAGGCACAGTCCTGTTTTCTGATTTAGCTTAAGCACTTTTCCTAGACAATATGACTGTCCACACCAAGAGGAATTTCTGAGTAACAGCTGCAAAACAGCCTCTTTCTGTAGGAACTCTCTTGAATCAGTTTCCCTATATGGTTACACAGTCTTGATTTTCATCTTCATACTCCCCTTAGAAGGAAAAGAAAATAAAATGTTTTTAAGAGGTATTCTGATAACAAAAACTTCAGAAAAGTTCAGCTACTTGAAAATTAGAAGTAAAACTGAAGCTGACAAAACCAAAAGATAAATAGATGAAATATCAGGGCACTCACTGTCAGCTGTACTAACTTGGGTGGGTTGCTTTTTGTTAAACCATCAAACCCGTTTGTGCTTTGACTAAGAATACATGTTAAATTGCACCCACCTTCCCATCCTCAGTAATATTTCTCAGCATGGAAATGAAATGCCAGTTCTTTTCCCTTTACACATTATGGGGCAGGGAAAGATACATTCCAGGGACACACTACAACAGAATTTCACAACAGCTTTGCAAGGCTGTGGGGAAGTGCAATTAAAAAAAAAGTTTCAGCAAAAAATCATTACTAAACATTCTGTAAAATATATTAGAGCACCTTTAACAGGCTTACAATTATTAGGGTAGTTTTTAAGTAAGGAAACAGGCTAATTCAGTAAGTTGCTTAAGGAGACAAAGAAAAACCACACTGCAGAAACCATGCAACTATTAAAATCTGGGAACAGCTGTCTCAACCATTTTTTTCCTTTACATCTGGATCCCTTGGGCTTTTATTTTTCTTTAGATTTCTTCGTTCTGGCAGTGCCACTGAGATTTCCCGTTGCACGGCACAAGGGCTCGTGCTCTCGCTTTGTGGAGTCAATAAAGGCAAGGTTCACAGTGACCGTAACAGCACAGGAATGTGAGCTCAGCGAAACTACTTTGTTCACATCAATACTCTTACAGTCACCTACATTAAACAAAATTAGCAGTTAAGATTCTGAGTTCTTTGACTGAAGTGACTAATTTCCTGCAACCTTTCTCCTCCTTCCTCCCTCCAAACGTTTTGGCAATCAGGAACAGACTTACAGACCGTTTCATAACGAATACAGCCCTTAAGGGCAAAACCGGCAAGATACTCCAGTCTGTTCCAGAAATCCCTTCTGCAATTCATTTTTCCATCTAGTTTTACTCTACTGGCTTACTCTGGCCTAAAAAATCTTGAGCTCCTTCATCTTCTACAGACTGTGAAGACTTGAGACTAACTATACTCCTAAAGGGCAAAACCATCTCTTTCTAGAATTAAAAGGATCTGGTCTATCTGCCTTCTGGAAAATCAACTGCTGCCTCAAGAACAGCTTTGCCTGCAGGCTGCTGTAGAAACCAAATGGTAACATGCTCAGAGACTTCCCAGAGGAGACTACTTTTGCATAAGACACCATCTCTAGCACTTATTTTTTTCTATTGGTATTATCTGCAGTAACAAAGACCACATCTATTTCTCTCCTTGTCAAGTAACATGATACGTTTTTTAAAATAATCATCATCTTTAACTGATGAAGAGAATATCACGCAGTTCCAAAGAGCTCTGCTCATCTCACCCACACAAATGACATTTTGTCATCTGAAACATCACAATCTCCCCAAAGACCACTTCTCACCAACGTAATACTTTCCTGTTACTATGACTTGATACCTGCGTATCCCTTACAGTGTGTCACCAAGAGAGCAGCAAATACAACTTAGTTTAACAAGCACAGGTGGATATTTTTTGCAAAGCAGCAATGTCACTTCATGTAGAACTTTGTGTCACAATACCTGTCCTTATAAGCCACTCTCCTACTCTGCACACACACACTGAACATGATCCTGTAAGTTGCTCTGCCCTTGACCTTTTCTAAATAACCATGCCTAGAGAATAGCCTGAATTGCAAGCTTGTCACTGAACTATTTTTCAGTGTGAGGCAACCTGCCAGGTGCACGTACCACCAGCCCCAAGACTTCAGCAAGCAGGGGTTTGCCTGGCTGCCCCTGACTCAGGCAAGCCAGCTACCCAAAGGGAAGCCAACCACACAGGAACTTAACAAGGTCCCTGACTCTGGCATGTGCCACTCACTTTTCAGTTCCCAGCCTGATGGCAAAAATGCAATTCCAGTCCAAGCGTGATGGGAACATGCTCATGTGTGGAGGGACAACTGCAGGCTAGTACAAAGGGAATTCAGCCCTGGGATGTTACATATGGCCTGCCACCCGTTTAACAGATGTCAGAGCTGCACACTGAGGTTAATCCGACGTACAGCACTTTTACAGTTTGATGTAAGCATGGGAAGTGCTGCTGACTGCGTAAACTCTGCTGTCATTTTTCACACCGCTAAGCAAAACAGACGAAAGTGTTAACCATGAAGACCTGTTGTGTTCTGGATTTTCCCTGATGATTCCCAGCCTGTGATGCTCTTTCACAAGTGTCCCACTAAGCCCTGACTCAAGGGTCATAACTTGTATCAGGAAGCCTACCAAGGCAATTGCCTTCACCACCCATCCCATTCACAGATCTGGTAAAGGCCACTATTTGAAGGCTTGGATTGTAAAATACACACGTGCAGACTTGGCAGTCCTTAAAAGTCACAGTGTAAAAGGGTGAGTCATGAACAATTTCATTGGTATTTGCCAGGTAAAAGGCAAAAAGGCCTTCCTCTCCCACTAACCCAGAACTTATACCAGGAGCCTACAGACAGGTGGCTGCTCACATCCTCCCAGCCACTCCTCTCTACCTCCCAATCCCATCCACAGAGCATCTGCTCTAACAACTGTCTTGAGCCAGTACTGCAAGGCAACACTGGAGGCATCATAGCCTAGAAAGGAGTATTCACAGGACAGCCACGCAGACCTAGGCCTAGATGTGTCTGTTCTCCTGTGTTCAATTTTCCACTTCTCATGGCGTGGACTAGTGTTGGCAGCTGTGTGGCCCCTCCATGCGTGGATTCAGCCCACCAGATGGGCAGGAGAGTGAAAGCACAAATGAAGCAGCAAGAGCACTGGGTATGGCAGCAATGAAGGCAGTGGGTTGATCCTTTCTGCAGAAGCTACATATTCCTAAGTGTTCAGTGGGGTCAGATTTTTCCCTGTAAGGGCAAAAATAAGAACCTTCTTGGTCTAATGTGAGGTTTTTTTCTCTTTACAGACCCAGTTTCATCTTGCATTGCATGTTCAACTTCCAGATGACTCCTTCTGTTAGAGGTGGTACTGGGTTTGCATGGGAAACAGACTTCCAAAGCAGACAAATTAAAAGCAAACAAACAAAATGAATAAAGAAAGAATAAAAGAAAAGCAAATATTTTTAATGTATTGAGATAATAAGTACCCCGACTGCAGTTTCTTTAGTGTGCTAAGGGGCTGTATTTCACAACCTTCTTCACACCTTTTGTTCCCAGCATTACAGTCCTAACCATTCATGCTTTTCTGCTATTCCATTTATATATATTTTTTTTCTTTAACAAAACTGTATCCTTACATGGTTTCATGTATTTATTTAAACCTTACAAGCATCATGAAAAACAGAGCTATGCTCTGCCCAGTTTTACAGACTTTGCTGGGTTTTTCTTGGGTTTTTTTTTGTTTTCCTACAACCACTTCATTTTTTCCTGAGGGACACACTGACATGAATGCCACATTAACTGCCAACTCTACGAGAAGAACATTTCAATCACCCATTATAACTAAGAATCAGACTTCTAAATTCCAATGGCCAGACGCTGTTTTGTGCCCTTCCAGTAACCCTGCAGCGTGGCTATCGCTGCCACTTCTTATCTTATCGCCCATTCAAACATTGTCTGCTGTGGGCAGACACCGAGCCAGACCTAAACAATGATGTTAAATGAAGACTTCCTCCCAACAGTCTTGAACTTCCAATGAAACTGATCACTCCTCTGCAAGACAACAAACCATGCCGGGGTTATACAGGCTTTAAAATCCAGGTCAAGAGGCTGTAAATAGGGAGCAGGCTTGCAGAAAACAGCAAAGTATCACTGCATGCAAGCGTTCCCTCTGGACATCAGTAACCCACCAGCTATATGTACATACATACACACATGTGGGGTTTTTTAATTCCTTTTTTTAATCATAGGGAAAGAAAAAAACTTAAATTCATTTCTGCTACACCTGGTGAATGGGGGGGGAGGGGGTGCAGAAAGCAAGCTTTTTTTGGCTCATTATATTTTAAAGCACAGCTTAAGTGGCAGTGTTTTCCAGAGCAAAGAATTCAATATTTTTAATTCCATTAAAATTCAGACACCTCTGCACTGGAAAGTGATGTCAGCTAAAGAAAATTAGTTCTGAATTAGTTCTGTGATGTTTTTATAACAGTAAACAAATCTGACATATATATATATATGTAACAAAACAAAAAACCTAAACCCAGGAAGTAGCAAGACTCCCATACTTCTCCATCATGCTAGTTCCTGTCAAGAATATAAGCTTTTTCACCATCATAATCTGCGTCCTCCTTAGGTGGTCTGTTAACATGATTGACATTAGAAGTGCTCTAGCAAACTGCACCAACATGCACATTTGGCCCCTGTTCAGATTAAAAGCCCTTTCTTCCAGAGGAGTCACAGGTAGAAGCCCTAAAAAAGGATTTACAATTTTCAAGGATGGAGGACATGCTGTCCTGTCCAATGCCCCACATGACAAACACCCTTCTTCAGTCATTGCACCTGCACAGTGGGACCAGCTCCCCCAAGGCCTCAGTGCCAGGGAAAGTCCACAGACACTGAGGTGTCTCACCCTTAAGAAGATCTGTAGATGGTTGAAAGGAATTACAAAAGACATAGAAAGGCTTATTAATAAATTACACACTTGGAGTGGAAATGGGTATGTTAGTCCCTGACCTCCTGTATAAGCACATGGCACTGAGTTTTGAATAAAAGGGTAGGGTGAAGGGGTGGCAGAGGAAGAGACAGAGTGAGAAATGAATTAAAGAGGAGAAGGGAGGGAGGAAATCACCAGTCCTGGCTCCATCCTGGATCCAGTTGTGGTGTCCAGGGTCCTGGGGCACACGTGCAGACCAAGCACGGGCCATGGGCTGTGTGGGGATACCTTTTTATAAACAAGTTTTCCCCATCCTGAAAACAAATTTCATGCTTCCTATGCAAATTAGTTATCATATGCAGTCTGTTCTTCCAGACCTTTCTGGAAATGGGTTGGAGGCTTTGGAGGTCTTTGGTGGTCCTGATTCCCCCTACAGTCCATGCCCACTTCTCAGTCTCATTCCTGCCCTTGCACTGTACTGTGTTGTGCTTATATGCAGGAACTAGAACAAGGATGTTTGGTCCAGAAAAGTGCCACCCTGGCTCTTTATGGCCCCCTTCTCCAGCCACATCCTGTTCTGTCTCACAGTGTATTACTACCAACAATCCTTGCGCGTCTTTATCAACAATCTTTGGTTGACTCCATAGCCATCCAGCTATGGGTGTTTCAGACATACACATTTAACCCTTTCTGGGCTCCTACAGACACTATCCTACTGTTCAAAACAGGGTGGTATTTTTGCATCCTAGCACCAGTCAGTGCCCTGCATCATCACCTTACTGGCAACACCCCCAGAGAGTTGGCAGCTCAGCACTCTCCACATTTCAAAGCACTACTTTGGCCCTGCAGAAAGTCAAATTCCCACTGATCTCCATAGGTGCACTCAGGCCTTAGAGGACATAGAAACTATCTCAGATTATTCTTGTAACCTTGAACAATATTGGGAAATTCTTTACGTCTTGTTTGGAAATTACACAAAAGTGCCCTGTGGATTCATTTTAGCTTTGCCACGTCTTTTTGGAAATTACACAAAAGACTCATGTGGGCTCCTTCTAGCTTTGCAATTCACCTACACAGTGAATGCTAAACCATCTGACACCACAAGAGACATAAACCAACAGTTTCATAGCTGTGTCTCATGAAGTCCCCCTGTAAACGAACTGCAGTCGGACATACACTAAACACAGGCCCCATTGCTAATCTGTGTGGGGATAGAGATCAGTAAGCTCCCCTTCCAGCAGCAGAGACAACCTCTGCAGCTCCCAGTCCCCTCTTGCTGTGGCTGGTTCCTGCCTCAGCACTGTCCTGGTTGTGCCAGTTCAACTGTACAGGGACAGATGGTGAACATGACTGGGGAACTGAACTGGGCAACATACTCGCTCCAGGGATTATTCTGAATTCCCAATTATGTTACACATGCCACACAGACATGTAGGAGAACAGAACGCACTGCAAAGGAGTGAGGGCTGTTCAAGTTAGCAGTGCCACCACCCTCAAAAAAGCAGGGCAAAATAGCTCTCATAAAACCATTGCTTCACACGCTCACTGGCATTATGAACCTAGCAAGCAGTGGCTTGAACCAGCTCTCAAGCTATGGATGGTAGTTTGAGCAGCTTGAAGCAGCCCCAGGTTGCAGGTCTGTGAAACCACAGTGCAAATCAGGTTGCTGATCCATTCAAGAGTTCAATATCACACCTGAAAGCAGCGGCAAACCTTGACCAGGTGTGCAAGCGAGCGCGTTCCTTCACCAAAGATTAAGCCATGTGAAAAAGGCAAAAATATCACAGGGAAAAAACCATTTCAAATATGTTTTGCCCTTTTTTAGCTATATAGCTCTGTTCAGGAAGACATTCCACAGCATCTCACTATTTCTGCAAGGAAAATGAAGGCAATCTCAAAAATCTTGATCCCACAGAAACTTGTGGCAAAACTTCCTCACACAGAGGTTACCCTTCACCATTTCAAAACATTTCCCCAGCAACAATTACTAACTGGCCTTTCAAATGTGGGGGATGTGACCCAGTGAAAGCACACATTATGGAAGTTCTTTATCATTTTCATAAACATTTGGGTCAGGTGCTGTAGAGCAGAATCACAGAAAGTTCCTTCAAGATTCATTCCAAGACAGAGAGGAGCAGCCACCTTCTCACTAAGTGCAGGAAGCAGAAGAATGAGAAAGCAAGCAAAGCTGTAAATACAGGGAATTGTCTGTATGCTATTCCTCTATAAAAACACAAAGCACTGTAGAACCTTAAAAGTCCTTTTCAGACATTGAGTCTCTACTAACAGCTAATATAACAGGAAATTTAAGTCAAATATTATATTAACCAAAACTACAACAATAAATAGCAAAGTTGCCATGCTTAGCATAAAAATGAAACACTAATGAAACATAGTGCAGTTTGTTCCTACCATGTGCAGTCTAGTCTACATGCATAATGTAACAGTGTGACTGCTAACAGCAGGCTCACAGAAGATAATTTACACTTATTTTTATGGACATGAGGAACTGATCTTTGAAGTTGTCCCTAATGAGATTCTGCTTGGCCCTAACAGCATCCTGAGAGAATGTGCTGGTTTTCTCCCCTGCATCCGGTGCATATTTATGATGCAGAATCCAGACCTATTTAAATTGCACATGTGGACTGGTGTCCCCCCTGTGCCATTGCAAAGTCAGATTCTCACAGTGGGGGAAATACCTACCGAAACACCTACTCAATTTAGCTTTAAGTCTTTTCTGTAATTGCCCATACCACCTTTACTAATTACCAAAAGATACATGGGGGTTAATGAATATGATCTCTTTTTCCTTTGTAAAAAGTCGAACTCCTAACTTGACTTAAGCTGCCAGGGCACCAGCAGCTGTATCACACATTGCACAAGACACATCCAAACTACAGTCATAAGGCTCCTTAGAGAAAAAACAAGTGTACCCGTGCAATGGGCCATCAGACTATTTCTAAAATACAGGCAGCAGCATAAGTAAGGCAAATAGAAAGCAGGTTTTGCTATGCCCTGTGTAGTCATTGCTTTAAAACTACACCTGCCTGTTTTTAAATATCCTTTCAGTTAAGAGACCTGCAAGAACCACTGAAGCAATGGGTGAAACACAATGGTCACAGAGAACAGACCTTAACATCATCACACTCCCAGAACACAGGTCTTCACATCTGTAGTAACACACACTTTGACAGTGCTGGACCAAAACTGACTGCACAGACATTTAAAGACACATGTTTAAATGCTGCCTGATGTACCTTTGGTATGTGAGTACCCAGAGCAGTGCTGCTAACAAGTGCCATTGCCCACTCTGAGCAACAAATTAAACAAGGACAGCCTAGATTTTACTGCCTCTTCCATACTTCTCCCGGATATAGTTGGGACTGATCCATCATGGGTCTTGCTGATCGCTGTTTCAGGAAAAAGTAGTCCAACAAACTAAGTGCAAAGTAAGGCAGTTCAAGAAACTTTTTCATGCTCCATTCAATAGCTCCTTCTGCAACGTAACAGCCTTTGGGAGGGTGCTAAAATCAGAAGGGCGGTAACTCCAGCAGCTCCCCATGCAGCTGATACAAAATATATTAAAGTTATACCAACAGGGAATCAACATTTTAACTCTTGGCTCTCTTTTTTTGTTTGGAAAATAGAGAGGGGGAAAAAAAACAAAACATAAATTCTTTGAAGATACCTTTCAGCATTGTCTGTGCCCTACAAATGCAGTGCATATTGTTTAAGATTAGATGACTTAGGGGACAGATAAGAGGATGCCTGATTTTTCATTTAGAGCTCATTTTCTAATGTAACCCTAAACAAACAGAAATTCTACCCCGCTGACAGCTGTTTGGTGCGTTAAAAAAAAAAAAAAAAAAAAAGCCCGCCAAGCACTGTGCTTTATTTCCTATAAAATCATCTGTGCAACTAAGACCACCACAGCAACTGGTGCTCTCTGAAGAAACCCTTGTTTGAATGGAGGCAGAGACTAATCCATCCCCCCGGTTCCACGGGCGGTCCCGACAGGTAAGAGACGGCAGTCATTTGTGGGGAACTTATGAGGGAAGTTCTAACAGTAACTACAATAGCTCTCTCTGTGGAGAAAGAGGATTTGTTCCCGGCACACTGCCTGACACCACTCGCAAGGCACACTAAGGCCAACAGAAGAAAAATTGTAAAGAATAAAAAAGTAACCCGCGTGCCTTTCAAGCCACTCGGTTCTGGGCAGGGCACTGAAGGGTCCTGCTGACCTTGGCTCATTACGGGAACACACAACCTCTTGGTCAGCGTGGCCACGCTGCCGTGTGAACAGCTACACGGCACGAGTCTGGAGGGTCAAAACTCCAAAAGCCTTTTTGTTAGGAAAATAATAAAACGCACACAAACATGAAAGACAGATTCCAATACTACTACCACAGCAATACTGTGACATAGTACAGTGCTACGCTTCGTGCAAGACCGAGAATTCTTTAAACAGATATGCAGACAGGAAAATTGTAACACATTAAATACAGCTGCTGGTGCTAGGTGTGCTAAGAACGATACATCAGGCCAACATCTTCTCTCTGGTTATTTCTGGATACTTGAGATCATTTATGCAATTCTCATCTTCCACTTATTCTGTACCAGCCACCTCCAGTCCATTTCTCCTGCATTTTATTGTGTAAGTGTCTGGATCCCAAAGAAATGGCACTGCCTCTTTATAGGTATACAGAAAATTGCCATGTCTTGTTCCAGATCTTCTGTAGGCCCCCATTTAATTTGTACTAATTAATAAAAAAAAACTACCAGTTTTCTGGCTCTGTGTGTTTCAGATTATATCTTTTAACTCTGTGCTAAATAAAATAATTCAGAAAAGGTCTTTCTTGCTCTGTAGAATGACATCCTAAAAGCCTTCCAAGCAAAAAACTCACTGAAAATAGTGACTGGTACATCACAGTGTTAAATGATGGTGTGAACTGACTATCAAGGAAGCCAGGCAAGCCAAAATTAATTTTCAACTTAAATTAATATTTCTCTTGACAATTTAGACTGATTGCAAGGATTCTTTTCAGGAAAATATGCTCTGTAATAATGACATCCAAAATGAATGACCCTGAACACAAAACAAAATCCCCCTAAACAGACCGTTTAAATTCCTTGAAACCAATACCAGAGATTTTCTTTCTATTCTCATTCAGAGAAAATGAAGTCTCTACTGTACTTTTAAACCAACCAGCCAGTGTTCTTGAAGGCAGAGAACTCATGGCAATAGATAACTAACAACAAATGATGAAAACTCGAAGAGTTAAAGGTCTCCATTTTGTTGCCAAGATGATGTATCAGGTTCTGAGAGCAGCAGTATGTGTGATCCTTCCATTAACACAGCAGCCCTCTCAGAAAGCAGCCATGCAGAGTAGCTGAGCAGAACACCACCAAAGGTCACAGTGGAGAAGAAAAAAAGGGGAAAAAAAATCACAGACCACCCCTAAGATTACCATCAGCATTTTAATTCTCAGAGGGTGTTTGAAACTTGTATTACACTATTTGATCTGTGCAGTCTCATTATCCTGACAGCGTTTCTAGCAGAAAATCTGTCTTAAGAACTTTGTACAAACAATTAAAATAACCTTCAAAACATCTAACAAGTTCCAATGTGAATCATAACTCTCCCTCAGTTACCCAGAGAGGGAGCCTAAGTGGAAATTTTCAACGGATAGAATAGTAACAAGAGCAGAACAAAATTAATTCTTCCTACAAACATACCTTCCTGTCAAAGCTGCAAACATTACTGTTTAACAAAATAGGATGGAAAATCAAACTAATGCCAAGAGAGATATAATCAAAATGAAACAATCATATAAAAACTTTCAAGTAATTTCAAAGAATATAGTTGGGTTATATATAATTTTTTTTCATGTATAATTGTATATTTATTTAGTTTTAATTTATTCACTCCTTTCCACCTGGAGGAAAAGTGAATGCCTGGCTGACTTGAAATTCACAAAATAAACAAACAATAAAGATGAAACTTCCCTCTTCCTTAATATCTGTCAATTATCATAATCTTATATGTACATTGTTAACAACAAGAAAAGTCCCTGAAAGAATCATTGCTTAAAATTGAGGGAGCCACTTAATCTGGCATTTCTAACTGGCAGGTCCTGTCCCACTGGAAGCAATAATGATGTCACTAATCACTGCATTAAACAAGTATAGGATAAGGCTCCTCTTTATTTAATATGCTAGACCACATGAAATTTTAATTCTGAACATTATTTTCCCCAAAACTACTGCTTCACCATTCACATGAAAGAAAATAACCCATTGTTAATGCTCACTGCTGGCCAAAAGTGAATGCGCTTTAAGAAACAAAGAAGCCTAGAGTAATTAAAAAGTAATGACTTTTTTCTTTGTGCTCCCTATATAAAAGGAACAGGAGGGAAGATATACTGGAGTAGCACCTTTTCCTTCCCATAAACTGATACAATAGCTAAACATTGAGGAGTAATGTGCTGACCCTGATGCTCACAGTCACTACACTCAATTCCTTATACCAGAGAAATTGTAAACGTGGTAAATAGCAAGTTTCCTGGCTTACAAATACATCACATCAAGTCCTTCTCTGATACTCCTTTCTCCTTCCCTCCCCCATTCTCTCTCCATCTGCTGCCCTCCTGGGAAGGGAGCGCTACACTTAATGGCTCTGTGCTTTTAGGTCTAATGTGCTGGATATAAGTTAATGCCCAGTACAGTAAGTGGGGACTCTGCTGCAAGGAAGTCTCTGCTGCTGTTTTTATCCTGTCAACATCCAGTGGAATCTCTGTAGCCCGAATGACAGGCAGCATGCGAGGAAGAGAGGGTGTGGGAATATGAAATTCACAACCTGTGACAAAAACAAATCTTGGAAGACACCACACAGCAAAATAATTTAAATAATCTTTTGGTAAAAACAGGGGACAGTTGGGGTTTTCTTATTTGTCTTTTCCCTCAACATAATGATTTAAATTTAGAAAATATGCCCATCATAAAATAGTGCATGTAAAAATAGACAGGCATTTCCCCGTCAGTGAAGACTGCACAGGTGAACTCTCTTGACAGCAGAAATAAAACGTGCCTGATCCACCAGTTATGAAGACGACAACTGTATTTGGGGATTACAAGTCGACTTGCTCTGTAGCCCTCCTCTCTGCCCCCACTCCAAAAGCTTCAGCAGCAGCAGCACCACCAGTGCTCCTCCACCAGCATTTTGTTACAGCCAACAGCAGCAGATCCTGCAGCATACATACAACAGCTGATGTGCTGGAAGAAATCTCCAGGTTTATGGAGGTTATGACCAAGCTTTATGGTCAGCTCTTCTGGAGAAATAAAATGACTGCAACGCCAGGTACCTAAAGTTTATTGTTTGGAATCCAGACTTGCAGTTTTCTGCTCTAACCACCTGGTCCTGGTCCAGGAATGTTACTGGGTAGAAGATTATCATACCCTAACTTTTTACTTGAAAAAAGCAGCAAAATAAAAACCATTAAATGAAGTCTAGTCACATTTACTACAGGAGAGAATTGGTTTCACTTCAGTGTTTTAAATGGACACATGTTTGCTATTGCATTTTATGCAAATTTAATTTGCAGACTTTTTTAAAAAACATCTTTAGCAGTTAATATATTGGCTTATATTGTGGTGGACTTGGCAGTGCTAGGTTAATGGTTGGAGTTGATAATCCAACCTAACGAATCCATAATTCAGCCACAGCTTCCTCATAATTGAAACCAACCACACAGTAACATAAAACTTGCCCTGTACAATACAGGATCTAAAACTTGCAATCTTAATGGCCTACATCAAAACGTAAAGTAAATGGACAAGATCTGAATTTCCAAATCCCATCAAACTCTTTATATCTTCTATGAAGTATCTGCACATATATATGCAGGCAGCCTTACCTCCTCCCTCTGTTTTGCACTGCATGTGCACATGACAGAAAGGACCTGAAAGCCAGTATCAGGCCTTCTGCAAGCAGAAACAATTGCAATGAAGTCCATAAAACTACAACTGCATGTGCCAAGTATGATTCAAACCACTGGAAACAAGAAGTCATTGCTTCAAGAACCAAAACTCACAACTTGCTGGAATCCTCTCCAGGGACTTGGAAAAACCTGGTGTGAATTAAGAGGTGAATGATTTTCTCCTGCAAGATTGAGGGGACTTCCCACCCAGCACTGGCACTTCCACTCTCCCTGCCAGCAAATATCACCTGAGGCAGTGCAGGTAACCCCAACATCAAACTTGACTGTGTCTTGTAAAGTAGTAACTTTACAAGCTCACTGCTAAGAGATGCATGTTTTAAAGACATCTCCCTGCCTCACTGGACCTCTGTTATGCCTGGGCACATTTATTTTCTCAAGTTATGGCATAGCATTTTACAGAATTCAAAACCAAAATCCTCAAGCGTTTCTTTAGGAAGGAGCCACACTAGCTCTCTATTTCTGAATTTTTCCATGAATACCAATGTTAGGCAACTGACTCAGAAATTAAGACACCTCTGGGAGCTCAAGATCAGAAATGCAAACTCACAAAATTACCATGCCAGCATTCAGTACAAAAACCAATGTCCATGACCAACTTAATCACTTCTGAAATAGTCTTGCACCAAACATAAGAAAAGCTGCATGTAGTAATTTAACATGTAATATAGATGTCTAAACCCACATTGTTTACAGGGCTTTCCTTCTGCTTCCTTGGCCAACAAAATATTCAAGCAAGGGTTCATAAAAGAAAAGATGTGTGGTAGGTAGGTGCAGCACTTCCCTTGGGCTTGGAAGAGCTGTGTATCACAGAGACCATGCTGCCTCATCACTGCTGCCAGGGAAGACCAGCCTCCTTCTGCCACTGGGAGAAAATCATGAGCCAAAAACTCTACAATGGGATTTGCAGTGTGTGGCCTGCAAAAGTAGCTAAGTATTAGCTGTTGGAAATTTGTGCTCTAGAAGTTGTTTCACAGACAGACTGCATTCAAGCATTAAATAAAAGCAAGAAACTGCTGCTTCCACAACAATATCCATACTGCCCTGACATTTTAACAAAAGGAATTACAAGCTTCCAGTGACAGTACAACATCCTGATTGCAACATATATCCATCTTTTTTTTCTAAATATTTCACTACAAAGAACTGCCTTGGCAAGCAGTCTCCTTCCAGCACAAGGTCTTGTGGTAGGAACCACTGCTGCAAAAAGCATTCCTAGTCAAACCCCATCACACATCTCCCAGAAGATAAGAACCCACACTGTGTGTTGTACATAAACATGAAACTGCAAGTCAACTGCCTCTCATCTCAGTGTGACTGACCACTAAATGAACAACACAGGTAACACCAGAGCCTGAATCAGATCCTGTAAGGAAAACTTTCATTTCTAGTGCTCAGATACTGAAATGGGGCCTTACAATTAAAGTGCTTGTTACCTGGAGGCTTCTTTACATGATTAATAAAGCACAAAAGAACATGAACACACGTGCATAAAAAACACCTTTTTTAATTCCCTTCCAGGTTTTACCAGCAGTGGACAGACTGACTCCACAAGGTGTTACCAGCACAATATCATCAATGAAAATCATCGATCTTACTTCTTCAAGCAAAGTGAACAAATATCCCTCTCCTTCTATCCTTGCCCACTGGCTGATCCATAAGCACACCTTCCTCTCACCTGTGCTGGCCACCCCTGTAACCCACTACTGGCAAGGCTACACCAAGAAACTGAAAATATCACTGAAAATAGCTCATTGGAAAACCAAACAAAACCTCCAAACCACTAGATGGACATTTTTAACCTGGACCATTTCAGTGGCAGAGCCTGCACAGCAGCCTCGAAAAGGCTCTGTGGATACTCCTGGGGCACAGGGGCAGGAAGGAGCAGCTGGGTGGGTTCAGCACCAAAGCCCTGTGTACCAGGGATCTTCCAGCCCTGCAAGAAACCTCCAGGCACAGCTTTTCTCATTCAGCCAAGGCGTGGGAGCTGCAGAAGGCTGATACCTCACACCGAGGGACTGACGGATTGATTGTGATGGGCACAGAGACTGCTCTGGCAGCCTGTTCCCACAAGCACCAGAGGTAAAGCATTTATCGACAATTCAAACCAGACCTGGCTTCTGTCTTAGGACAGGGCAACGTGGAAAGAGAGTAATAATAGGGCAATAGTGACAAAAATATTATTTTAAACCTGTCCTACATTTATAGTAATAATATTGGCACTTTGACAGCATCAGCCTTCCAGGGATGTCAGACCATTTTTTTAAAGGTAGGTTGGTAATATTTCTTTTTACAATGACAAAAAGAAAGGTCAGAAACTTAATCAATTTTTCAAGAGCATTTAGCATATTATGACAGCACTATACAAACATAATACAAGGGGCCTAAATTTGAGTTTTATTTACAAAACTGCAGTTCTTGAGCCTTATATCACCACTGCATGAACACTTTCAGCATGTTCTTCCCCAGCATCTCAAAAGCCTCTAAGCATAGCTTCATAAAAAAGTTTATTTTCATTTTACACAGAAATTTTAAGTTTAGAACTTGTGATGCTTAGATTTTTGCACAAGTAACTTTAAATAATGTAAAACCAGGAAGATATCTCACACAGATATACACACACATACATGGGCACCAACAAAAGAGTTTTCTTCATGATGATTAAAATTAGCATCTTTGCCACTTGGCTACCACTGTTGTGTAGCAGAAGAACCAGAAAACATATTCACAGTTAAAGGCCCTCTTCTTGAGTGCAGAACTAGTTATTTTGGGACAGTTGTACAGGTCCTCACTCCAGCTGTCATGTCTGCTGGAATCCCCACCAGGCTGTGCAGGGAGAGCTCAGCTGCTCATGGGCAGCTGCTGAAAGGCTGCTGCTCTGGGCTAAGGAAAAACAGGTTTGTTTTCCTTAACACACCGGGCCTGTCAACTGCTGCATTTCAGCAGCCACCCGTGTCAGGGAGGGACTGAGAGGGGAAGGAGGCTGAACCTACACAAAGGCAAGGTGATTGTGAGCCACGAGCCCCGAAAAAAGCCCCGTGTCCAAAAGTAAGGCTCAAGTTTTAAGTACGTTCATTCAATGTAGTCCTGTTTTCGTGACCAGAGTTTAAATGTAACCTGATTGTTTCAGAGAGGTCTTGTATTTATTTGGAAAAATAAGTAGTGAAAAAGAAGTGGTTATGAGCTGTGCATGGTCTTGTAAGAAGTGTTATTAAAGGCCAGAGCAACAATTTGGGCCAAAACTATGAGCCTCTGTCACATCACTATCAGCTGAAACAGCCTGCCCAGTCACACTAAATATAGCTGACTAGTTTAAGACTCAATCTCTGTATTCCCTCAACCAACACTATTACATGTAAAAACTCCACTATTCTGTAAATGTCGAATAAGTTCATGTTTTACTAATGCTAGCTCTTCCCCTCCCCCTAAATATCACACACCTTATATGAAACAAAAGTTAAGAATATTACAAATCAAATGCATGATTTCCCACTAATATCAGTGGGAGTTTATAAAGCACAATAAAAGCAAGGCTGCTTCCCCAAGGGAAAATAAATAAATAAATAAAAAGGCAACATCCCATTTCTCAAAGTTAGTAAGTCCAGTAAGATCTCTGGGTTTTAACAAGGTAAGGCTTCATCACAGTTGGAAGTTTTTTCTTGATCATATAGCCCTGTTTTTATTTTACTATTATTATTATTACATATACACATTTACACATACTCATACCTTTAAATACTTTATTCAACCATATATATATATTTCTACTAATAAAACTCTGCCTATGCTCTTTGTTTTAAAATGAGAGTACCCACATGGGGGATTACTCCAGTACAGAAAAGGCAGTAAAATTATATAGTTACAGATTGTTCAATGTATCTCTAGGTATGAATAAACTTATTTAGAAGACTTTTGATGCAGAACAGAAACTCCTATCTTTTTATATTCCCCTACTACTGAATTTAAACTATAAGGGTTTTAACATGTACACAAAGTATCCTAAAAACAAGCCACCAAGCCATGCCGGTGAGACCAGAGGAAAGATAATGAACTCCCCTAAAAGGCTCAGCCTGCAGCAGCTTGGCCTACAGCTATTTGATCTTCCCAAAACTCCCTCATCCTCACCAGATGGACCTGTTCAAACAGATACACTAAGTTTATTTCACTCTCCCTTTTTTTCCCCCCCTGTAAGTAAATGGGTGTATCTAAACAGGAAGATTCTTCTCTCTGGCTAAAGCGTAAGTAGTTTCCCATTTGGATTTGTCCCCAGGCTGCATCCTACTGCTGCTCAGTGGCATTGTTGGTACCACAGATCGCAGCCTCAAACAGAACATCTCAAAAATCTAAACAGGTTTAAAAGCCGTTTAAAAACCCAAAACAACCCAAGCGTAAAAACAAACAAAATCCAAAACAAACAAGAACTTCTACCTGGCAACACCACGTCAAAGGACCAAGAAGCACTTGCCTCTAAGTCACAATTCTTGGCAAAAAAACAGTCAAGTATGAAAACTTTCATAAGAACAATCAATATGAAACAAAGGGAAACACATGATAGTTATTTATGATTTTGCAGCTGCCCTTGAAAGCAGGGAACTAAGGGGATGCATTTAATTAAAACTAACTGTAACTAAACATGTCTTGTACAAAACATTCAAACACAAACACTTCATAACATGTTCAGAAAGTGAAACCTGTAGGTGGGAGCATTGCTTAAGATGACAAAATAATATTTCAGATTACTTCCCTTCATGCAAAATAAGGGTAAAATTTGCCTTTAGAATAATACCTGTTCAAACATTAATTAATAGAGAAATAAAATAAAAAGAATGGACAAACTGATTCAGAAGTTACACTACCAGAGCTTAAGGATCTGGCAAAACTGCTGTCCCAGCCAGGCCAAGCAAAGGGGGCTGTAATAAACCCACTGGTGTTTACCTGATAGTACACTTAAACAGATTCACCTACAAGTGCTGGGGGAAGTACACATAGAAAGATAAGAGAATTGTATCCCAGCTGACACTGTCACATGAAAGGCACAAAAGAAAAGTGGGAGAAAAAGCACAGGACGTGTCCCATGAACAGGCAGACCATGCCATGAGTGCCTGACCCACCAGGTTTATGCTGGTGACATTCCATGGACTTTTCTTTACTCTCTATGAAAGGAGAGTTTGGCCCAAAGGATACCAGAAATGGCTCAGAATATGCCACAAACTCAGTTCTCACCTTTGCACATGAAGATGCCTATCCACAAAGAAATTACTTCCAAAAAAAATTTCCTTTAACAAGGAACACTGTCCTTAAGCTGCACCCAGCTCCTGATTTATGGTATGCAGCAGGGCCCTGCAGCGATATATTGCCCTGCTATTCACATACCTGTCACAACACTCAGTTCCCATGTTGCTTTACTCATTTCTCATCATCCCATGATTTTTAAAATAAATTTTTCACTAGAGAATAAAGCCTCCTCAAACTCCCTCTTAGAAAAGAAAAAAAAGAACCAAACACATGCATTAGTTTAAAAGACAGCAACAAAGAAAAGAGACTGTAAAACCAAAGCAAATCAATCCTGGTGGCTGCAGCAATGTGGCACTAAGAGAGATATAACAGGGTAAAAAAGATCATGGTTTCTTTGTTAATACTGCTTTTACCAATTTTCTGTTCAGGTTTCTCACTTGATGACATCCTCTTTCAAAAGTACACACAATGCTTCCATTACAAAACACGAAGACAAATAAAGATCCTGTCTGTGAAACTACCACATAATCCACTCTCCTCCCCAGAAATAATTCTACTGTTCTGTGCTTACCGTCACACAAACCCTCAGCCACACTCATATCTTCACTTCCATGCTTTCCTCTACTCTCCTGATAGGATCCTGTCTTGTTTTTTCTTCACCAGATTTTCTAAAATCCATCATTTGCTATCCAGACCTACAGCTGAATCCAGACTCACCTCCCACACTATAACATTGCTCTCTCTGCTTCCACTGTGAACCTGAGACTAATTCATTGCCAATTTTTCTAAATTTCGACCTCCCTTTAGCATGCCACACCCTCCACTGAAACCAAATTACTGATTTGAAGAAAGTTACAGTATTTAAGTTAAACACCATTTAAAACAATGTCCCTGTACTGTAGCTTCCGTGTTTGTTTTGCTTACACAGTTTTCCCAAACAAGAAAAGTACCATCAAATCATTTAAGAGATACACACTCTATTAGAGGAGTAGCTGTATAAATGCTTACAATCAAATGTAATTAGTGAAAACTTTTCCACCTTGAAAAGTCAGTCACATGCACACAGACACTCTCCAGCATCCTTCCCAAAGTTGCCTTTAGGAACATTGTAACCACATGAAATCCTATTAGAAGGTGCTGAACTCCTACATTGTGACTCTTCCGGCAGCCTTCTACATAACAAAAATGCAATGAAGTACCATACAACTTTCCCCCCTTATTATGCAAAATCCTTATCAAATTCAATAGTGTGACATCGTTCAAAATCCTGCCTAACAATGGCTCGCAGGAGGTCAAGAGATGTCGGCTTTGTTTTAGTTTCACGTGCTTTTCAGTCTATTAATGCTAAAAGAAAAAGAACCTTCACAGAAATAACCGATAAAGATCAAGCCCAACTAAACAATGGGTAGGAAATTCAGAGTTAAAACTGGCACTTAGCTCTTTGCTAAGCAAGCAGCCCATTGTGCCTGGGTGCTGGGCGGCACAAGGATCCTGGGTCACACAATGCCCAGGAACAAGGTGAGGGAAGGAGCCTTCGCTCCCCACTTCCCACGCCTTTGCTGGGTCGGGCCAGAGCTGTTGTTTTAGGAGGAACTTTGTATTTCTTGCGAGGAAGTGCCGGGCAGCCCCCGCCTCCTTTGTGCGGCAGGTTGCGAGTGGAATGTGGAATGTGTCATGCGGCACACGTTCCACTCGCAACCAGGAGGACAAAGGATTCACTGAGCAGGGGGGACAATTAGTCCCAATTAGGCCCATTTCGCAGCTGAGTGTAAGGGCTGGGGGAAGGGAGCTTAATTTTTCAAGCAACGGGTCCCTGAGGCGAGTTAAAGAAAGATCACTAAAGAGTGACAAGCTTGAGAACATGCTCCCCCCCAGCAGTCAGCGTGGGGAGAGCCCCCCAGAGCGGTGGCACCGAGCCTCGGGCACAGTGACCTCCTGGAGAGGATGGAGCAGGGCTGCTCACACCTCCAGACACACCAGGTAAGAAATCTGATCCCCGTTTTGCCTCTTAGCTCATGTGACTAATCAAATTTCCCAGTTTTCAGCCCACTCCTTCAGCAGCAGTTTCAGGCACACCCTCGCACAGACGCCTGGGCAGAAAGGTCAGCAATACTCACATATGCACATGGGGAGGCTGGAACCTGCTCTGGTTGATGTTGTAGTGTGTAAACGCCTGCGTTGGGTTGGAGCTGTATTCATCCACCGTTATGGTAACTTTGCCTTGTGAAGGAATTCCATGAGCCATCCTTCCTCCTTATGGACATGAGCAGCTCACAACTTCCCAAGGCCAGGAGCAGGGTAGGGCATTGTGGTCCAGGTGGCTCCCGATTCCCAGCAGCTCCTCATCAACTCCGTGACCTCTGCCAGGAGAGAGAGACAGCACAAACTGCTATGAGCTATACGGAGATGTAAACATACACAGACATAGTACTCTGTCCTCTCCCGATTTCTATTCAGAGATCTTTTTCTACATTTTTAATGTACCCATCACCCCATTCTCTAAGCATTATTATTCACTCTTTTTTTTTTTTTATCTTCGGGGAGGGAGGTGGAGACTAAAATATATGCATTGAAAGCTCCTGTTAAATACTACACATTTCATATTCTTTATTTTAAATAACATTTTATGCTAAATGTAACCACGAAAACTAACAAGTGGACCCAGTTTCCTGAAAAACAAATGACTCCACAAATGTGCACACTTGATTTCAAGGCCCTATTATAGCTCTACAATATCAAAAACAACTGAGAGACTTATAAAAAACTGATGCAAAGAACATTTTAAAATTGCATAGCTAAAGTTACACCCAAATACCTTTAAATCAGAGCACTTATTTGTCTAGAGAAAGGCAAGTATCTAGACAATGTTAACAAAATATCCATGTTATAGTGGACTACCAATGAAACTGGTTTGGATTCACCACCAGGCAATAGTGATTTATCTGACACATTTTAAGTGCGATTTTACACATAAATATTTCTCCTTAAGATGAAAGAAATAGGCTCTGCTCTCTGTATGCATCCCTATCTTTCCCTTCTTCACAGTGCTCTTAAACATATTTGCATTAAGACTGGATGTACACTGTAATATAAGCATAAGCCAAATAGCCAGAACCCTCCCAAACCTCCTCTATTGAGTTTCTTGCACAAAATCAGAGCTTCGATCTCTTCAGTCAATAAAGTGAGGATACCTCAGCTGCCTTCCTTTCAGAGGGACTCTGAAAATTGACCAGCTGCTGTTCGAAGAATACTTTCAAGATGAGCAGCATTTTAAAAGCCCCGCTTATGAGGCAGATCCTCAGCTGGGATACACTATCCTAGTAAGGACTCAGAAGAAATCATGACACTTGGCATCAGCTGATATCCCTCCCTTTAGCTGCCACATGCAATAGTGTTTGTTTTTTTTCATATCTGGTATATCATTTACAAAAGTAAGTCAGTGCTTACTGTGAACACAAAGAGATGGGAAAAAGAGAGTGACTTGAGTCCTGAGCATCAGACTAAGCAATATTCTTCCAGTGCGATTTTCCTGGACTTCCCTAGCTCCCAGATAGAAATGTGTTTGCCATGTGTAACATGAAATATTTGAAATCTTTGATTTGTATTCAAAATATATTTTTAATACAAAGACTAATTTCCAGTTTGGCATGAAGCATGATGAAAATGCCCTGCAAATGGCAGATGGCCTGCTATAGGCCATTTATTTTACTATTTTACCACCTCAGGCCTATGTAGGCTTCCATATGTTAGTTGGGTTAAGACATTCTGCAACCTTCATTTCAGTAACTGGGTTCTATCCTTTATCTTCTTTAATATTGGAGGGGGTAAAAAAAAAATATGAAAATGAAACTCAAGCATAAAGTCCCAACTTAAAAACTGTCGCTAGTGAGATGGTACATCTTTGTAACTCAGCTTATGGTTTGGTTTCCACACTAATCCCCTTCCTAAGAACAAGTGCAATAGTTTCTGGAGCAAAAACAAGCCAGGTGAGCTTTGCTAAAACAAATCTTTGCTGGGTTAGATGTGATATAAAATGCTGCAACAACGGCTAATGTAGTGGTTACCGCACCAAGTTTGCAGCTGTTTCCTTAATTTCCTTTACAATTATATTTTAGTGTTATTTTGCATAACAGTAAAACACAACACCTGCTTCAAACCGCAGTCCTGTTCCAAGTACTGTAATTCTTTTGAGATAGAATCTGCGAAGAGTGCACAACACAGAGCAGCATAATTGCCCTGTACTGAAAAGTAAATACAAATGAAAACATCTTCCTGCCAGAGAAATGACTGTCATTAACAAGAGTGCTGGCCATCAGAGCTCCCAGGAAAATAAAAAAATAAGACTTTTTCTTTTACACAGCAAGAACTTTAGCATCTGCATATATTAAGAAGCAGCGTGAAAATTACATGTGTAATGTTTTGGGGTTTTTTTCCGCAATTAAAAGCAACAATATAAAACTACACATTAAACCAAAAACAAAAATATGCTTAGGCTTTCAGAAAAGCTAAATGACACTGTTTTCAGTAATCCCGCATAAAGAAAGGTCAGAACATTAAATTTCATATTATAGTTCACTCATGGAAAAAAAAATCTAATTTGTTCATGAGAGTGAATTATACATAAAGATACAAGTATTTTTAACAAGGTTTATAACAATTCACATTACAGAAAGAAATTACAACTAACTGGCATAAAACAAACGATAAGAGGATACTTGAATAGCTGTATTAAATACTTTTGACTCTCAGTAAGAGTATAAATTGCTTTCCATTGTTCTAATCTTCAATCTTAAAAATAAATCTCTATACTTAAATTAAGACAAAGCTGAACAAAGCATCCTTTTAAAATGAAATTCAACAACAAATGCCAGATTGGGGATTAAAAAAAAATGTAAAATTTGAACCTGGCTTCTGAGTCAATTCTCTTAATTTCCATTTAGTACTCCATAGAGTACCACAGCTCACCTATCAGAAGTATCTAATTATTGCCCTCCTTACTGTGAAGGTCTCTGAAGAAAACAGAAAAAAGAGGCTGAACCCTTCAAAACTTTAAAACAAATTTATTTTAGGCCCAAGACTGGAAAAAAGTAAAAAATTAAAGACTACTTTGAATCGCTACCGTTCTTCCTTCTCCAACTGTGAGCACTATTTGAAGGTTACACGCAGCAGACGAGTACAAAAGAATAAAAGTTGCATTATTTTCCCATCTATCAAGTATAACAACGTGTAATATCTTCCACACCTTACAAGGCAGTTTTAAGTAGGAAGGACTATATTAAAAACCTCAACAATTTATATTTTTTTTGAATGTTGCGTTTTCCCAAATATAGTCAGTTATCCTTTTCCAGCGTGTATTTGTACCGGCAGCGAGACAGGAGATGTGCCATTGTACACATCTGCTCAGTGGTACAGGTAAAACCCGGCACTTTTCCAGAACAGGGCTGGCCCAAACTTAGGCGCAGCTAATCGTAAATCTGTACACTGCTGCCCTGTCCAAAAAACTACCCCGAAATACGCACAGATAAGTCATTTTAAACGTAACATTACATTTCACGGAGAGCTATACACACGAGCTCTGCGTACGGACACGCACACACACACAGGCACGCGAAAAACCCATTTCCCCAAATAAAATATTTACGCCTTCCTCATCTGAATTTCAAAAATTTGCCTCTGGCTGCGCTCGGGCTGCAAGAGAAAATGCTGAGAGGCGGGAGACGGGAAGGGTTAATCCCGTGTCACCACCTTCTGCCGGTGCATGCCCTCTCCGAGCGGCGCTGTCACCGCGACACAAGGCGCAGCCCCGCAGCCCCCCGCACTCACGGTGCGCTGCCCCGCGCCCCGCGGGGGTTCCGCGCCCGCCTCGCAGCCCCCGCGATGCTGCGCTGCAGTTTGCGGACAACTCCGGGCTCCAGCCGCCCTTCGAGTCCGGCGGAGGGGACCGGACCCCGACAATCCCCCGCCCCGTTCTCCATCCCCCGCTCCCACCGCCGGTACCTGCGCTCCC